>CM053507.1:66374099-66525067 GCA_028627145.1 Eidolon dupreanum
AGTTGGGAAGGGGTGCCTAGCTAGCAGTACAATCATATATTTCCACCATAGTGATAGGATAGATGCAAATGACCTGAAGAGCAAGATATTAGTTAAATGTGGTAAATAACTGGGACATGATGACTTTTGGGTATTTATTACCTTTATTTTTAAGATTATTTTGATGATTTTAAATATTTAAGATAATTTACATTTAAAAACAATTTAATGTTTAATAATGGCTGTATTTAACAACTGACTCACTAATTCCTGACAGTTTAAAAATTTAAACAATTTAAAAATTATAATCAGAAATATTAGAAATTTATTAAATAATATATATTCTTTTTTATATTTTATGATGAATTGAACACACTTTACATACATACGCATGTGGTAGGTTGCTGTGTATATGTATTAATGTTAAACTATAACATGTTTACCCAGGGCTCTCAAAGTACTTAGCTTTGTGTTAATATTTGTGAGAAATGTAGAAATATAAGGTATTTTTTTTTAAAAAAAACTTCAGGCCTTTATAATATATTTGCACAAAACTGTTAAGATAATAGAGTGATTAATGATGAATGAAGTGTTAAAGTATGAAGGCAGATGGTACCTCTGTAACAACTCTTAAGTAGTATAGAAGTTATGCTAGAAGAGATGGAACTTAATAGGAAACCCAAAAAATGGGTAGTCGAACCCAGACATTGGTTGCATATTATGGAGGAAAGAAGAGCACACTGAGCAAAAAAAAAATTAGTTGAACAAATATAAAAAGTCTAGAAGAAGGTTTGACCAGTTTTTTTTTTTTTTCAGGTTTTGGTGGTATAATCCAACCCATACTTAGTCAGAGGGTGTTAGGATTTTGAGAGTGTCTGTTCACAGGATCCTTAATCCTATTTTCTTGGGGTACAGTCTCCACATCCTCAATCAGGTCTGTTTCCTCAAGTTCTTCTTCTTCTTGGTCCTTTAATGTCTTCGCTTTTCTCTCACCTTCCTCCTGTGAAAATTGGTCCATTTCTACCCCTTTCAGTTCTGATTAGCAACAATCTCTAAATCCTGTAGGATCAGCAAAGAGTTAATTGGTTTTTGGATTGGTCTACTTAATAACAAACTTTTTAAAATTATAGTGTAGTCAAAGTTCAGAAATGAAGCTAGAGGGATTACACTTCTTCCTTAAGTGAGTGTACTTTTACAGAGAGATAAAGACATTTTCACAGAATGTAATAGAGAGGAAAGCAGGTACTTTTGACTTCTTGGAAAGGAAGGTTAGGATTCATTTTTTCTCAGCACTCCAGGCAGGGTTTATCACACAGAGGAAGGTGTGTGTCTGTCGGACATTACTCTGACATGATTTCAGAAGGATGGGTCCTGGCTTATTTGGCCAGAGGAGACAAAATATTGTCTTAATACTCATCTTTCAATTTATTAAAAGTTCATGTTTCCCGGAGTTAATAATTGTCTATGTTTTATTTGCTTAATTTCTTTGCATCTCCAGTACTTTTATACAGCCAAGTATTCCCATGCTGTATAAAAGTTCTGTGAAATGCTGTCCATAAGTACCTTCTCCTTTGTGTTTTGGACCTCTCTTTCTGAATCTCATAATTACCTCAATCTTGATTCATACTCCCATTTTGGTGGGACATATTCTCCATTAGCTTTCTGAAAGAAAGTTCAAAGGAATGAATATATTTGGGAATTTGCATATGTGAAAATGCTTTTATTCTAGTCTCATATTTGATTATTAGTTAAACTAGATTTAGGACTCTAGTTGAAAATCTTTTAATGCTGTACATATTTTAAATTGATATTGACTTATTTGTAAAGAACTTATTGGGATGTTAATATTATTACTAATATAAAATTTCACAATGTGCAACTTAGTAATTTTAAATTTATTTAATCAAAGTACTCCAAGAAACCATTCTCTCTCACCCCCAAAATTTCCTAACTGATCTTTTTATATTCACTCTTCTTCCATTCCGTTCTCTTCACTACAGCTAGAAATATTATTTTGAAATGCATATCTGGTGATGTCAAATTCTTAAATAGTCTTCTATGACAAATAGGCAACAAGCACATGTAAAGATGTTGATCTTTGCTAATTATTAGAAAATGCAAATCAAAATCACAATGACATATCACCTCATGCCTCTTAGGCTGCCTATTGTAAAAAAGGCAAGAAACCACAAGTGTGGGTGGGGTTGTTAACTAGTGCAGCAACTATAGAAAACTATACAGAGAATCCTCAAAAAATAAAGAATATAACTACTGTATGGTCCAGCAGTCCCACTTCTGGGTATTTATCAAAAACACTAATTTGAAAAGATATATGCACCTTTATGTTCATTGCAGCATTGTTTACAACAGCCAAGATATGGAAACAACCTAAGTGTCTGTCGACAGGTGAATGAATAAAAATGTGTTATATATACACAATGGAGAACTAATCAACCATTAAAAATGTGAAATCATTCTACTTGCAACAACATGAATGGACTTTGAGGATATTATGCTAAATGAAGTAAGTCAGACAGAAAAAGACATCTAGACTTTTAGTGGTATATACAGATGTCAAATTATAATGTTGCACATCTGAAACTTATATAATGTTATAAGCCAGTGTTGCCTCAATTAAAAAAAAATTAGTTTACAATGGATTCTCGTTATGCAGATTTATCCCAACAGATAAAGACCAAGACCATGAACAAGGCCCACAAAACCTTGTTTGACCTAGCTTTGAGCTACATCTCTAGCTTCATTTAGCAACATAGTTCCATGCCATATTATCATCGTTTCAGTTTCTTTACCTTAATCTCTAAACCAGCCACAAATTTATTTTATAGGAAAAACTCCTTAACCTTCTCCTTCCTCCCTCCTGCACCTAATCTTTAAATCTTACTTCTACTTTCACTTCTTCTAGACACCTTACCTAAACTCCTATTTTAAATTTTCATAGAAAAGTCTTTTATCGTGCATCACAATTGTATTTTTTATATCCTTTATATCCTCTACTTTAACTTGACAGTGTTTTAAAAAGGCTCAGAATAGTCCAATTATTTTGCTTAAAGGACAGTAAACACATTCAGCAAAAAATGACCCATTCATTCTATCGGATCATTTCTTACTTTCGATTTCATATGTAATGAGATTTTTTTCAGTTTATTTGAGAAAACTATCTTTATAACTCATGATTTAATAAATGATTTGTTTATAAATGCGTATAGGTATACTTTAGCTTTCTACTTGAGATCTACAGATAGCATAATGTAGCATGCCTGGAAATGGTGATGGTCATATATTTTGTGTGCTTCTTTGTGGGACCACACTTATAATTGAGGAGGCAAATCTTTTGTACTTTCACCCCCATTTTTATTTGATTCTTTCATCTTTAAAAATCTGATTCACCTTTTATTGGCTAATAGCTTTCTAAATCAGACTATGGATTGTACTACATTCCCAAAAGGCAAATTTTTGAGTTTTAGATAAACGTCACATTTTTGTTTAATTATCTCAAAATATATAATACAGCAGGGGTGAATGACAGCTGCTTGAGGATGTATATATTTAAGATATATATTTAAGAATCCTTTTGCTGGTTTTTGGCAGAGCCTGATGTAGTTCCAGTCTCTTTGTTTACCATGTGCAAAAGGCTGGATCAACTTTCAAACACTTTATTATGGTTTAATGGGGGAATCATTAGTAGATGAGCTTAACAGACCCAAATGCTAGACACTTAGTGGTTTATTTTTCAAGATTAATATAATGTCTGTTTCTAACCTTCAGTAGTTTAACGCAAATTTGCATACAGCTGTATCCAGTTAAGTGCCTTTCAGACTTTTTGTTACATTAAGAATGTACAAGCATAAGAGTGCTTGTAATACAATTGACTTTAGGCTGAATTTTACATTAATGGTACCCTTTGTTATTTAGCTGGCATTAAAGGCTTAAGCACAAGAAAATCCATGTACAAAGCATATCATTTTTATTTTAATTTAAATTCCCAAGAAATTTAGTGACTAAAACATCCGTCATGCCATTTGGAATAATTTTTTTCCCTAAAGCTCTTTATAGCAAGAGACAAATGTTAACCGGATCCTGAAATGCACAGTTACTTCAGAATTGCTGGGCAAATTGATAAAGACTACAGTGATACAAATTGGAACTACAATGGCCAGGGGACACAAAGCTGATGGGGTTTGGGCCTCTCTTAGGATGCTGTTAGGAAAAGGGCCATTAACATTGGCAAATAAGAAAAAGGGTTGTGAGTAGGATGCTAACAAGTACAGCAAGGGAGACAGTGCAGCCACTGCTAGAACAGGAAGTGATTTCTACCGATCTTTAAGGGAAATCCTTTGGACAAACTTTCTTCAACAAAAGGCCAGAAATTATGCTATATATGTGACATCTACTTGCTTATTAATATCTTTAATAGGAATTATTCAATGTTCATAAAATCTTTACTTCTCTAAAATGTTGGGATATTCTAGCTAAGTGAATTATGGTTCACTTTAATATTATAGCTCTGTAAAATACACTAGTCTGCATGTGATTGTTTTCACAAAAAATTAGGCCATGACTATGCTCAAGGCTCTAGGCCAGAACTTTTCTTCCTTAGTATATGAGAAATGCATTTAATATAATGCTATATTTTTTTGATGACTTGGACTCTAGTAGTGCCTCCTACAGTCTCCAGTATGAATATTTATTCTTATTAAAAATTAGTTCAGAAATGAACGTAAAAGGTGAAGGAGACTATACGGACTCTATGATTACCTCTGGAAATACATACTTTTGTGTTCAAAACTTTATTGCCTTTTATTTGCCTCTAGAAAAAGAAGTAAAATGCTAAGAAAATTTTGATTAATTGATGGAACTGGATGGCTGAGTTCCAAATAATTGAGTGTTTATCGCAAACTTGTCCTCTCTACATGTTTTGGTTATTCTTTTAAAAGACTGTTTCTTGAAACCAATCTACCTAATATAATTTGAGAAGTAACTTTTTAATGTTTAATGAACAGAAGATGAAAAAGATAGATGAGAGGAAACTGAAGTTTATGATTATATCTGTTGGCTGGGATTGGTATATTCCTGAACTACTACTGAGGTATAAATACATGAGGAGGCAAATGAGTATCTGGAGAGTATGGCCAAAGAAAACATCTGGTAGAATAAATAAATATAGCCAAGACCTCCCAACAGATGAGTGGAAAATAGCAACCTGGGAAACTGGCCATGCTCAGAAATCTCTGTACTAGAAGTGTGAGAGAATAACACTTATCTTGGAAAATATTCTAGAAGGGCTGTACAGCAAGATGTAACCACAAGAAGCAAGACAATAATTCAACTCTCTATAGAAGACACAAAATCAAGCCTGGATCTTAGGGATAAGATAGAAACCAATATCTGGGATTGCAAACTTACAGGACTTCTGAGGATGAACAGAAAATGCATATGAGTGAACTTGGACAATGGAGACTGTGGCAAACAAAGAGCTTATGCCTTGTCTACTTGTTGAAGTGATTATCTATTTTCTCCATGTGGAAATGCAGGCCCAGTGTGGCCATATCTTATAATTTAAAAAGAGATATCTACGATTTAATATACTAAATTTTAAATGTTGTAATTAATGTACATTAAAAAATAGCAAGTAGGTCAAAAAATTGATGATCCAGATCTATAAATCTTACATATTTATGTATATTCTTAAAATGACTTTTAATAATTTTACTCCTCCTCATCTCCCACTGTGCTACTCCTTCGTCACTCCACACTAAGTATACCTGCCTTTTAATTCTTCTAATGATTCTGCTTCAAGAGTGCTCTTCAATCATCTTCTTTGTTTGGTTATCTCTTATTCATCCCCAATCTTAGTAAAAATGTCAACTCTCCAGAAAGTTATGTCCAGCCCCAGCTCTGCTCCGCTAAACTTTGTAAGACTCTCTTAGGACTTTGAACTTTTTGTTTAATACTATTCAGTTAATATTTGTGGGGTGTTTTTTTTTGGGGGGGGAGGAGAGGTGGTGGAGAGAGAATCAAATTATTTGTATAATGTTTACTTCTCTATTGAACTATAAATATCATCACAAGCACGAGGGCTTGTCTGTTTTGTTGAATGCTATTTCTCTAGAACTTAACATGTTGTCTATATATATTTACTGAATGAATCAGTGAACTACCCCTTGGCACAACAAAACTAATATATTTTGTGGAAAAGGGCACATGAGATCTCTCCAGGGTCCTGAAAACTACTTGTGAAAAGATGTGACCACTTGACTGAAAAATTTTAGGTAGGGGGATGTGTGCCATGAGCAGCGACTAATAACAACAGGCCAAGAAAGGAGAAAAGATGAGAGAAGAAAAGAAAAATAATAAAAAACTAACATTTATTAAGCACCTTTTACATCCATGATTCTCTGCTTTACATATATAATCATATTTAATCCTCACATTGAACCACTAATATAGATATTTTTACCCTCGCTTTGTGGAAGAGGAAACAAAGACTTAAAGAGACTAAATAGTTTACAGAAGTCCTAATTCTCAGAAGTGACTGAGATGATATTTCAATGATAATTTGTTGGATTCTAAAGTTCCCTTTTAACAAAAAATGCTGGGTCATGTGGGTTGATATAGCTTAAGTGCTTCTTGCCTAAAGGGAGGATTAGTTTTTTAAACTTATATAAGAGGTTAAACCTATAGGTGTGGCTTATGGGTCTATCTCAACTACAGGGAGGAAAAGGCGGCAAAGTTTGTGAATCAGCCAATATATATAGTATGTAGCAAACAATTGACAACACTTTGCTTTTCCAGGATGAGCTTTAAAAGATAAAAGCTTTTTTTTTTTTATATGTAAATAGTGAACATATTACAATAACATTAGTTACTGAATGCAAAGGATGTTGCTCTTTATTATCAGAAGTCACATTTTGACAAAATTTTATCCTGAGGGAAAAAGGTAATAATTTCACAATTGCAGGTTTTTCTTTAGGTTGAAGAGCACCTAGAAATGCCTAAGAGGTGTATTCTGTATCCTAATGATATGAATTATCTGAGTTATTCCCCCAGATATTTTTATTCCAGAACTGGTGATGCATCAATTATAAGGGATACTCACAATACCAAACATTTATTTGCACATGCAGTGTTTGAAAAGAGTGAACTGTCTAGCTGTGCACAGGGACTCCTTTGGTATACTTATGAGTGGAGGTAGGGATGGGGCCTTTGAGGGTTGAATTCAGGTGCAAAATCACTAAGCAAATATCAGAGGGGAGAAGAGAGAGAAAAGAACAAAATGGTGGTTCCAAGTTCAAGTTCAAAGTGAAACCCAAGAACTGACCCATGGGCATGCCAGAACTCTGCAGTCACCCCAGTCACAGGAGGGGCAGAAGCAGGAGATATATGATTATGACTAATGGCCAGTGTATGTAGCATCACTCCTTCTGGGTTGTTGAGATGTTATAGGTAAACATCCTTGTTGGTCATTCTTTTATTTATTCTTTTTCCCTTTGGACACCTCAACCTCAGTGCATGCTCTCTCTATACCCTACCAGCTGCAATTTTATAAACTGCATAAGAATAGAAAATATGACTTGGATTGGGCACTGATTATTTCTGGAAGTGAAGGAATAATAGAGTACATGGGGTACTTGATAGTATCTAGTTCTGGAAGACACACTTTAAAATTTTAAAAGGGTCAAATGATAAAGTAATAATAAGCTTACCTCATTTATCACAATGAGGATGTTCAGATTAAGTTTTGAGAATCTATTAAATTGTTCTCACTTGTTTGAAAATATGCACATAATTTGGCCTTCAAAGGGTCAATTAAAACATCAGCTGAACTTCTTGATATATTTGTTTTTCAGAAATAAGTTTATTCTGTCTCGTTGTGTACTCAAATAATTCTGCAGTTTTTATGTAATTTCTTTCCTGTGAAAAAATGACAAAGATGTAAGCATTATAGCCAGAAAATTATGATGTGGAAGTTGGGATCCTAATAAGTAATTAATTTCATGATATAGAAGTTGAAGAATATAGTATAATATCTTATGCTGCTTTTTGCTTATTTCAACTTATGTAAAGTAATGAATATTGCATACATTTAAAGTAGATTCCTTTTCAAGTACAGAGTTCGACTGGAAAATGAGATGTGATTTCAAAAGTCACTGTTTCTAAAGATGGCATGTTAACAAATGTTAGCTAGAGTGAATGTTCAGATAAGGTAACTGTGGGGCTTTAGAAGTAATGGCAGAGCAACAAGCGATGTTAGCTTTAGTAAAATAAAATTTGTCATCTTTCCATGATTTAGACCTGCTATAAATAGAAACGGTTTAAAAGGTATTATTTAGTAGTTTTCATTATGCAGCTGTCTATTTAAATCATTTAATTTTGACATCTATTTCGACTCCCAGTTTCCATCGGAGACAAATAAGAAACCATATGTGAATGCATCTGTGGAAACCTTCCTTTTATTTATGACAACATTAAAGTAATACTCTGATGTCAGTTACTTAACAATAATAGACGTTCCTTTGCACCTATAGTGCTAGGTTACTTGGGCATAGCCCTCAGTGATATCTTATACCTACTGCTGTTTGCTTCATTATAAACAGATGCACAGCAGTGAAGACAGTAATACTCCTTCTTAATTAAATAAAGCTAAATGTTAATTAGTCCAAAATTTTGATTTATTTTCAGTGCATGAAACTTGTTATACCGGGGCTTCGTTTTTAAAGAACAGGTTGTATTCTCATTTAGAACTTTACATATTTCTCCTTTATTTTGGGTTTGTATTTGGAGTCTTGTGGTGGGCTCTAATCGTCGTAGAGAAATTATAGGTCTACAGATGTTTTCAAGATGTTCCTCTGTCAGTAGCAGATTATCCCCTGTAGCAAAATCTCATTAAAGTGCAATTTACAGAGCTCTGCTGATGTTGCCATCAACCAAAATTAAAGGCATTAATTTTTCAAAGTTCACAGAAGTCCTTACATAAATGATGTAGCAGTTTGCAAGAACAATTTACAGAAGTGTTATTTGCAGAATTAACCTACATTAACAGAACAAATGTTGTAAGGGTGGAAGAAAGGGCTGGGCAGTGAAATTGCAGCTGTTTCCATTTTATATTAGGTGCTTGATGTAAAGAAGTGTTGAAATGTAACAATGACTGCTTGCTGGGTGAAAAGTTGAGAAGGGAAAACTGGAATTTGAACGACCTTCCTAAAGAGTTAAGCTTACTATAGAGTGATCATCAGTGGGGGACACCCAGTGAGACCTTAAATTCTACTTTGAAACATCTGCAGTCAGTATCTTTTAAAATATTCTCATTTAGAGGATGAGTTTATGTAGCTCATGTTGTGACTATTTCTCTTCAATAAACTGCCAAGTGTTTCAGAATTTATTATCTGTACCTCAATGATCCTAGCTAAAATTTATGTGTATACTGTAGTTTGTAGCCCAAGATATTAAGGTGTGACTTTCTCCTAGTAGAAGAGGTATACTTGCTAAAGAAATCATTATTGTATTTCTTGTCTTATGACCATTTTTCCCTAACAAAATCTTGACTACTGAATTTAAAACATCATCTTGAAACTTCAAAAGGATTAACAATTTCAGAGATTAAAATCAGAAAAAAAAAACTTTCCTTTTGAAACAGTAACTATTTTGTTGCCACATTTGTTTCTGAACAGAGGGCACAGTTCTTGCAAGTCATTAATCTTTATTGTCTTTTTCCCTTTCATTACATTAGTTATTTCAGCCTGAATTTGAATCTCATTGTATAAATGAGAGGGCTCATCAATCACACCTGGTCTCAGCCACTCTTTCTCTGTAAGGCTTATCTTTCCAAGATCCCAGGGATAGTTTTTTTCTATTTCAAAAAAGTCCGTGTGATGCTTAGTGGTTAGAGTGAACTTTTGGGATGACATCCGTGCTGGTGCAAGGTTGGTCTTGACAGTTCATGTTCATGCAAACACAAGCTGTTTCTGTTTAGTAGCCAGCAGTTAAATGTGAAACTGTGTTCCTTGTAAACAGGTGTGCGTATAACATGCAATTACCCTGCAAATGCTCTTACAGCCACATCGATTCTTGTGGTTTGACTTGTTTCATGCATGCCAGGTTCCATTTGCTTTGTCTATACTTTGTCTGGGTACACACCTGGTTTGATTACATAGTTTCTGTTTTTCTCCCTGTGAGTCTCAAAAAGTTCCTGGACTTTTGCCAGGAAATCTACCTTTGGGTGAGTTACTGTGATAAATGTGTTTTTAACAATCTTAAACAGTATTCAACAAACAACACAAATAGAAAATTTAAAATATAATTGAACAGAAAGATAAATCAGAACACCAGGGGAAATTTGGAAAGAACACATTTGCTTTTGGTAAGTTTGAAATTTAGTAATTTCCTAATAAACTCTGTTGTTGAGAAAGTTTCCTATCTGAAAATGATAGTTCCTCAAGGGACCAAGTGGAATACATGACCATTGGCCTTTCTGTTGAAATTTTCAAAGAGGATATCAATTACGTCCCAGAATGATGGGGCCATCTGTTAACCAGGGGCTGATTTTAAATCATCAAATATTGGTAGGAACATTAAGCCTTGCTAATTTGCATAGTATCATTCTCTTTAATATAAAAAATACATTTGAGAAAAGTGAGTATTCTTTGGTCAATTCAAGTACGAAGATATTCACTTGGGTATAGTGCAAACCCTATAATATTTACACTGGGCTAAGTCTACAGATATTACTCATATCTGCCTTGACATAGTGAAGGCAGCAATTGTTACTTTATTATCTCTTAGACAATATATGTGAGAAACAAACACAAATGAACTGTGAATTTGATGGACAGTCCTAAGTCCCAGTCAAAAATATTCTTATATTTTACTCTAATTTTTCCTTGATTATATGTCCCATAAGTAGTTTTAATAATCTACAAATACATAGTAGATGGTTTCTTTCTTGTAATTATAGTAAGATAAGTAATTTGATCATTAGATAAGATTTTATACTTTCCTTAAAGTGACCAGCCTATGGAAATATTGACCAAATAATTTATTTATATTTATATTTGATAATAAATTTTCCTTACTCATACAAAATCTCTCATTTAAAGAAATAATTAACCAAAAGAAATATTAAGAAATCTGACACAATACATACATGCTTATTTTCCTTTATCCATCTAATATATGACAATAATTATATGATGTCAACACAACAGAATTAAAATTTAGGTATTAATAGTTTATGAATGATTTGAAAAATATTACATATAATAACAATTCAGAAAACAAATGCCTTTTTGAAACGTTCTAATTAACAAGAAAATATTAAAAGGAGACATACTTTTTTCCCCTTTTTTAAAAAATTAATTAATTTTTTTTATGGTGACATTGGTTAATGAAATCCAGTAAGTTTCAGCTGCACATTTTAATAGTAAGGCATATGTATATTTACACTGTGTGTTCACCACTTATAGTTAGATTTCTTTCTGTCACCACTTATTTGACCCACTTTACCCCATCTACCTCTTCCTTACCCCCACCCCCTATCTTCTGGTAACCACCAGCCTATAGTCCATGTCCATGAGTCTCTGTTTGTTTGAAGACTTACTTTTTTATTGAACAATATTAAATGTTATATTGACCCCAGACTTTGCTCTTTCTTTCCTAAGTAGAGAGAAAGTGTTTTTTTCCACTTAAATAACAGATTCTGGAGGCTCTATATTTAAGAAAAATTCATTCAAGCTCATCCTAGACTTAACTTGCAATTTCTGGAGTTAAGTAATAATTTGGACAATTTTTAATCCTTGCAATTTGTTCAGTGTTACCCACAGACTTTCCTCACATTGGCAGCTTGCACAATAATTCATCAACTTCACCGCTGGTCTGATATGGCAACACCAAACCTAGTTCCCTCTTAAGTTAAGAATTGATCTTTAACTAACTTCTTTAACTGCTCAGGTTCTTACATGCAGTCTTGTTTTCCTGCCCTCTTTAGAAGCTTCCTCTGTCTTGATTCTCTTCTTGAATAGTTTACCTAAGTCAATGAACTAAGTAGCAGAGAACTCAATATATGTTTCTTTTGTCAATTTGATCAAAAAAAGCCCACATCTTTGAAAATTATTGTGGAAGAAATGGACATATACATGTTAAATGATGAAATGATCATATCAAATAATATGTCTATTTAGGTAACTGGTTATTTTTCACAATCTCTGGAAATGCAACATTCACAGTAGGAGGAACTATAGTGCAGTTCTAGACAGATGTGGGTGTGAATCCTCTTCTGCTCCAGAACTAACCAAATGATTTTGAGGAATAACTTAATCTCTTAATGACCCAGTTTCTTATTAGTGAAATAGGAGAGATAATAGTATTTAGCCCATAAGGTTGCTATGAGGATTAAGTCAGAACAATGCTTGGCACATAACAACCAGTCAACGAATGCCAGTTAAAAAGACTAATTGGCTATCATCTTTGGGTATGGAAAAATGAGCACAAGTAGGCAAGCTTTCCAGGTCATGGCTTATAAAACCAGAGTGAACTCAGAATATGTGAAAAAGGCACATACTTGGTTTTACACATACCTGATCTGTACTATTCTTTGAAAATATTTAATTTGCCTTCAGAAAGCTTTCGTAATGTGCACTATGGAGAATAATACACTTTCTAAAAACATGTTATTCCGCCCCCCATGCTTTTAGAGCCCTGAATTATGAGTCAAACTGCTATTTTCCACTTAGAGAACTTCAGGAGTAGCTTGTTAGTAAATTTGATATCCAGAATGAATTTATTATATTGCTTACCTGTTTAATTTTGATTAACGAGTTCTTAAAAGTTTAATGATAAAAATATCCATCTAAATCTTAAAAATGAGAAAAGTTGGATTTTAACAATATTGAGAACTCTTGCAATTACCCTCCTCCCCTTCACCAATATTAGCTTGTGGGCCTAAGAGGAATTCCTTGATCTCAACCAAGACCATCTTTTAGAAAATAATTATTCTTCATGTTAGTTAAATCAATAAATATTTGTGTCAGGCACAGTGCTAAAGATGATGGCACCCAAAAAGTAATAAGGATCTTTTCCTTAAGGAGAGGGGAAACTGACATGTGCAGAAGAAGAGATAGAGAAAATTAATATGTGTTAGAGAGGTGGAGCAAAGTACTCTCGGAGTGTGAGGGAAACTGACTCACTGCAGCAAGTGCTGGCACATGAGGAGGTCCTCCAGGGGAGCATAGAACTGCATTAGGGTGAAATCAAAGCAGCAGGACCTACAATACAGAGGTTAAAAGCACAGGATAAATTGAATTATATAAGAAAGTTTGAAATTAATTATTATAAAATCATAAGTACATGTGTATATTTTAGGCATTTGACCAATACATAAATGCATTTTTCTTTCCCTAAATATTTTTTCATTTTATTTTGTATGGGTTTGCATGGTGATCATATATCCAAAATCTTTATGTTGTAAAAATAATATTAGCTAGTAGTATTTCTCAGTTTTTGTTATTTTTCTTGTTTCCTCTTAGTTCTATCTGTAGAAATTTTACAAATAAATAGCATGTTGATCATAAATTAAAAAATCAGTTATTTATCTTTTTAATACAAAAAATACAGTTGCATATGAAAAAGAAACAAAGAGAGCAATTATTTTCATGGACATAGCAAAAATAATTTGTCATATGTAGGAAAATACCAAAGATTAAACTGATTATTTTTAAAATGCAAAATTAATTATTTTCTGCAAATTTATTAGAAATTTGGAGTTTTACAATCACATAATTATATAGCAAAATATAGCAAAATTTAAAGTTTTTATGATCTTTTAAAATCTCTGAAGAATAATCTATCACAATAAAATTACCTAATGTCACCTTTAAAGTATATTTCAAAAGCTAAATGTTATGGATACAGCATAACATTCAAGACTAATGAATATATTACTTTGGAAACTATTAATTTTTTTTAGAAAAAATCAGAAAATCTAAAAAATAGTCTCATAGATATGAAAGTTGTGTAACACACTTCACTATATATAAACCTTCAAACCATAAACCTTTCTAAAGAAAATTCCTAGACTTGACAAATAATGGTGGCATAACAATATATTATCTGCTGATCACTTCAAATTGAACAAACTTTTTTCTCTTCTACATGGTGTTGACTAATGTAGACACTTTCTTTTTCCCTTATTTCTATAAGGTGTCTTGAAATATAAATTTAGAAAGTCTTTGCTGGTCATACTATATAAAAGAAAATATTTCTTCATTTAAATTTTAGATACTATAAAAGGCAGGATTGGCATTGATTTAATGATTTACTAATCATAATTGGTTATAAGACAATAAATGAATTTAGCAGCCATTTTGTTGCTTTTCATCAGAAGCTGGAACAAAATGGTGAGAAGGGATAAAATGCTTTACACACAAATGTATAACATAGGTAATTGCAATATTTTTTTATTTTGTCAGTTTAAAACTTAATTTTCAAATATATTTAATCATTTTAATGTGAACAAAATAGAAATGTATTAAGTAATAACAAATAAAGGTAATTTGTTTATCTGACACATTGTGAACTGATAGTAGTCAGAATGGTGACGCACCTGGGCTCCGGTGTTGGGGAGCTTTGTGTTCAGATCAGGTTCTGCTTTGACTACCTGACTAGGTATAAGTCACTCATTCACTCTATGTCTGTTTTCTCTGTTGTAAAATGTGTGTAATAGTAGACCTTACCTCACAGGGATTGTGTAATGATTAAAATGAGATAACACATGAAAAGAATTAAGCACACACTTTTTTTTTTTTTTTGGTAAACATTCATACATGTTGTAATGAATAATAATAAAAAGAAAAATTAATAGTATTAATAATAAAAAGTGATATGAAAAATAAAGCCAGTTTCAAAATGTATAAGGGTCATATTAAATAGACTGGGTCACTAACTGTTGTAGCTATTATAATCCCTGAAAACATGTATTATTTAACAAACATTTATCAGTTAGATATAATTTAACAAAATATAATAAAAATAAATTCAAGTTGAAAAAATTTTGTAGCAAAGCTCTGAAATCAAGTCTTTTTAGAGAATGTTTGACACTAATACTATATATGTTATGTTTTGTATATATAGTTATACATAATTTCAGTTGTGAATAAATGATTCATCCTTGAAAAAAGGCCCAGCATTTATAGCACAACAAAGGGAACAGTTTTATTAACTCTAGGTTGTATATATGAATAAAATAGCCTTACCCGTATGAATGCTTTGTTGCCCATAGGAGGTTCTTGTTAAATTGGAATTGGCCTATTGATAATCAGCGTGGTGGGTTCTTTATTACCATAGAGGAAGCATTTTCATTTTCAGATGTGTATGGAATAGTACTGGCTGCTGTTGAACACAGAAATGAAAAAAAATAGGTATATGCCATATCTAAAGAATAATATATCTTTATCTCTTTGCGTCTATAGATCTAAATTTTACAGAATATTTAGATCATATATATGGAATATATGGATTACATTGCCTACCATCTGCTTGTCTTAATATGATGCATATATATCTGGAAAAATAAATATATTTTTATATATATATATAAATATTTTTATATGTATACCTGTGTAATAAATATATGTATATATTTATATACCTAGATCATATATATGGATTATATATCTATTCTTTAAAATTCAGATCTATAGATATCTGAATCTCTCCCTATAAATTATCTAGATCTATCTATCTGGGTGTGTGTATACAAACACACACACACACGTGCACATGTATAGCTAGATTCAGATATATATCTATACATGTATCTTTACATACTTATGTACCCATCAATCATCTATTGTTATGTGTGTATATTCATATCTGGATCATATAACTATGGATATCTATATACATTTGTTAAAATCCATGTAGACATATATCTAAATATATTTACAGCAGTAAATAGTATATGTGTTTAAGTGTGTATGTATGAGTTTTGTTTCAAACTTTCCCCCACACCCATTCCATACTGCTGCTGACAGTGCCTCTTCTGCTTAATGACCAATGTATAGCTTCTGTGTGCTGTGCCTTCATTCATCTGGGGAGAGTGGCCAGACAGAATGAACTAAAGGGATACTTCATGCTTCCTCCTCTTTGTGTTTTTACTCCTTTCTCCTTCCATCACCTCTCCTTTGCTTTCCTCTTATTTTTTCATTTTGGTCACTCATTTTCAACTTCATATGTTTCCTGCTTCCAATCCTTGTCACTTGTGTTATTAGTAAGTAAATTGTTATGACGGTAGTACATAACATTACAAATTAGGGTATTACCACCTGATCCACTTGTGTTCGCTTCCTTCCAGAGTTGTTTGGGATATAACAGTCTTGTTACATACTAACAGATTGTTATATACTAACAAATTAGTAACAGTCTTGCCAACACCCTGCATAGTATGACTATTGTGTAGAAACAACAGTAGAACCACATCAGCTGTGTGACTTTCTGTGCAGGGTAACATGCTAAATAAATGCTTTATAGCATTACCTTGTTTTTTGCATGTAATTCTGTGTGCTAGATATTATTCTCTATTTTTATGGATGTGAAATTTGAGATATACTGAAGTTGAAAACTTAGTGATGGCATTGAGAGGGTCACTTGATTCAAATTCATGTCTGTCTCACTCCAAAGTCCATGGTCATAACCACTAGGCTTATTGCTTCAATTTTGTTTTATTTAAAAGTCTATGTTTTTCTTACATAATAACTTAATGGTATCTAGATAAGGGAAATATGGAACTTTAGTTTATGAAAAACAGATGTTTGAGGTACATGACCAAATGTCGACTAGAAGACTCATTTCCCCCACATTTTTCTTCAGTGAGAAACCATTTGAGAAAAAAAAATTTTCACTTTGTTTCGGTTGAGAACATTTTAAAGATTTAAAAGATGAAACATATTTATAACAAAGGATTTACAATAGAGAAAATAACTGGTTTTCAGAAAATTTAGGTCACAAATTAATAATAAAAATGATAATAATATGATACAGTGCCTTTCCACTGAACAGACTCAGGTGATATATAAAATGTGAATGTAAACGTCATTTTACTTCCACCCCAACCAGAATAAACAGACTAGGCAACAGTGTGCAGTTTGCTGGAGCCGCGCTCTCTATAAAGCCTTGGAATAGTTGAGAGTTTCATGTTGCGGTTCTCAAAACTGACTTAATAATTAATCATTTAGGGAATAAAAATCTACATTATTTTTCTGCCTTTAGAAAAACGCTAATTGAATAAACAACATTAAGGCTTTTAGTTTCATTTGCCTGGTCTCCATAGAAATTACAATTTAGTGTTCTATTTGTTACAACGCTACAGAAGTGCATGTATATACCAACTTAATTAGAATCAATACGGGTGCAAAAATATGTGTGTGCATTTAATTGTAGAAATTTTTATTACTGGAACATATCTGTTAGTTTTTAAACAAAAAGAGTCCCCCTCCCTTCCCCACCAGGAACAGTTTAAATTTGGTTTCTTCCCTAGTGTTTTCTAGACTGGTTCTTCTGAATAAAAATAATGAATAATTAGTGTGAAATTCTGTTTGAATGATATGGTTTTTGGAAAAAGAATTACCAGATTATTTGATATATTCTAATCCTTTGTAAATTGTGTGTGATTCCCCAGAAGAACTGAAATTTTTTTGAAATTATTTTTTAGTTCTGGATCCATTTGCTTAGCAACTTGAAAGTAAATAAAAATTTAAATGAGGTTTTACACTTAATCTTTGAGATGACCTCTAGGTCTCTAGTGGCTCATGATCTGACCATGAGGTAAAAAGCCTTGAAGCCACATCTGTATGCCAGTGATTCCAGGTCACACATAAAATTTCTAGGGAGCTGATAGTGTGTCACAGAAGCAGCCTGAACTATATTGGTTATTTCTTTTTACTGCTTCTCAACATTTATATACTTTCCTATTTTATTTCTGGCACACACACTCTGCTTTTGAAATCTTTTTTTTGTAAATAAGATTTATGGAAACACTTGATACTGGCAGAATCCTAATCTGCCTCCCAGGTTGTTCTACCCCATAAAGAGGCTAAATTAGCTTTCCTATTACTGCAACAACAATATTCCCAGTTTCATCATACCTGAGTCATATCACTTTACATACAAGTAAGAGGCATCAGGTGTGTTGGAAAAAGCAAAATCCTGGACTTCAGATCTAAGTTCTAATTTTGGCTATGCTCTTAACTAGTTCTTTAGCCTGGTGACCTTGATTGAATCATTTAAATTCACTTTAGTGAGGCTTCAGTTTTCTCTCTGTTAGAACAAATAGAATTTCAGAGTTGAAAGAAATCTTGAATTAGAGCAAGGGTCTTAGACTCCAGTGTTTAGACTGAGCAGCCATAGGTAACATATGAAATGGGCCTGATGCAAGATAATAGAATATGATGAGGACGGTGATCAACTAGAGATACAATGCCCAGTCTAGAAAAGGTAGTGGCTCATAGATGACTGTTGTCATGTGAGAATCTGCCCTAATTTTACTGGCTTTTATGTTTTCTTCAAGATAAGACTATAAACCTGGATTTGCTGTGAAATCCTCTGATTTGTGAGTGACCTTAAATATTTGAAAACAAGCAAGCAAGCAAGCAAGCAAACAAAACACAGCTCCCCAGGTATTTGGTATGCAGGTAGTTAGTTAGTACCTCTAGTAAGGGCCTAGAGGGTCCCCATGGCTGCCTTTGGCTGCAGGATCATGAGATGGGTACTCCGCACAGACCACTCTGTAGCTATGGAGAGGACTTCTGAGGACATTCGTTGCTTTTCTTCATTTAGTGTGTGGGAATGTTGAATTTTGAGTCTGGTTCCATTAGACCTTGGGTACTTGTGCCAGCAGAGAAGAAATTTCCAGGATTAATTTCTTTTAACTGAAATTCTGTGCAACTCTTTCTGGTTTAATAACATATCCAACAAATGAAGCAACAGCAAAGACATAGTGTCAGATGACTGGTGTTCAAATCTTACAATTGCACAAATGGCATTGAAAAGAGGACTGTCTAGGTAGCAGGCACCTGGAGAATGATACGATTGCAAATTAGCAGGAAAAAAGGACTTTGAAAATCAATCTAAAGCTATATTAGTGTAAGCCTGTATAAAATAAAAGATAGATGATTGAAAATTTTTGTCTTACACTCAATAAAACAATACAGCAGTGTCCTGAAGAGTTCTGCTTTCAGATTTTAACTTCTCTCAGTCTCAATTTCTTCATCTGTAAAATAGGCACTCTAATATCAATATAATACCTACCTTAACAGAGTTGTTGTGAGGATATTATAAATGAAATGGTGCATGAAAAGTACTTAGAAAAGTACTTACTGCATGAGCACTAAACAAATGTTAGCTATGATTTTATTTGCTCCCTACACTAGGTCAGACTTAGCTCTGCTTGTATAGCCTGAAGTAGTATTAAGACAGCTTTTGCTTTACACAGTTTCTGTAAAAATAGATGTTGAAAGCACAGAATATATATATATATATATATATATATATATATATATATATACATCATGACTATAAACTGATGAATATCTATAAACAATTAGCAAATTAATGTTGGGTTTGTATTAACATTGTTGTTTCCTATCTAGTGTTTTGTAAGTTTAAACTGAGGACTGTTAGTATTATTAGATGTTTGCATATCAAAATAGTGCTGATTATATTAATATTTTCTCTAACCAGAAAATGTACAGACATTTTTTAAAAATTTAATGTTATAAGTACCCATAATTAGTAGAGCAAAGGTCAGTTAAATAATGTAATCATTAGGTTTTAAAATTAAATGTCAACAGAGTCACACTCTTCTAATTTGGAACAATTATCTGCTTCATTGACTTTTGCTGTGACGTGTATGTCATGATATATATACAATATAAAGCTTAGAGAAGACAATTTAGTTTTTTATTCCATTTACCCTTCATTTACCTCGCAGTAGTGAAAAATAAGGCAAGTGAAGAAGTTGCTCTGCATCTGAATTACCAAAACTTAAAAACATGATCAAGTGCATGTACAAAATGTGCTATTTATTTTAAAAGATCACATTAAGACTATTCTTTTCATAGAAGAGGTGCCAGCATTAATTTTAACATTCACAAATGTAGTAATAACACTGCAGTGTTTAAAATGATATATTAAAGTCAGGTGCTGTAACTTCTGTTTACTCCAATTTAGAGTTTTGAATAGTCTGAATATCCCACTATTCATGAAAATACTATAGAGTAGTTTGTAAACAACTTTTATTAGTTTCTGCAAATGTGGATTCAATTACTTCTGGATTAGTCTTACATGAAAAATTTAGAATACAGTCCAGTTCATAATCAACTTTTCAGTTCTAAAAACTACATTATTATTCTTTGTACATGATTCTCCTCTAGTTATTTTTTGTTTGTTTGTTTTAAAAGAAAGAGTTCTTAAACAAGTTAAAAACATCAATGAGAACAGAGAAGCAGATATATTACTACACACATGTGCTATTTTAACTTTCTTTTTATTTTAGTTAAATACTGACAGGGCCTACTACAACTGATAAATCGTTTTCATGGCTATCTTTTTGTAAATTTGGTGGAAACTCATTCCACTCTTATCCAACTATCTTTAAAATAGCATTATGTATAAATCAATGATTAGTTGAGCATAATTTAATTTGTATTTCATATTTCAATTATTTCATCAATTGTGTTTTCACTAACATAATTTATAGTTCAGGAGAAGAGTTAAATTAGAAAAAAAAGGATGTATGAACTGTATATGAGATGACATTTATTTTCCACACAAGGGTGTGTACTTGACAAACAATTGGCTTGGAAATTTAGTCCTTTGGAAATGTTCATCAATGCTTTAGATTGCTAATCTGTGCCAAGAGGGAACTAAGACTGTGTTTGTAATGGAATATTTTGAGAAATTGATCTGTACTCTAAAGTAATTTATCCAGTATCACCTATAACATATGTGCTTGTCAATAATTCTCTGCTTTTGCTGGACTGCAATTTCTATGAAGTGAAGGTAGGGACCATCTTGACATCATTACCTTGGCCCACCCATCCTGTGTGCCCAGGACCTTGCCTCCCTCACCAGCCTCATTTCCTGTACTCGGCCTCACTAACTGTACTCTATAGCCACAATAATCTTCAGCTCCTGAAAATCACTCTGCTCCTTTCTGTCTCAGAGCCTTAGGTAACTCTTACTCATCCTAAGCAGATCCTAGCATAAGATTAATTTTCCCTTACATGTGTCTCTCATCAGAATTGTCTACTTCTCTGCTGGGAATGTGAGCATAGTAAAGACAGGATGCAGATTTTCCTTATTCATGCTTATGTCCCACTGCTAGGTGTAGTATCCTGCATATTGCACAAAAAGAGTATATACTTGCTGAATAAATGAGTGAATACTTGGAAAATAAATTGTTATTAAGCAGATATGTTATTTCCAAAATTTATTATCTCTAAAATTCAAATTATTTTTGTAAAAATTAGGTGCATTTCATGTACAATTGTATAAATTTATACTTATATGCTCACTTTGAGCTCTTAGAGCACAGTTAAATTATCAGGTGCAAATGCTAGCTGTATCATTTGCCAACTGCATGAATTTGAGCAAATAAAACTTTTAGAGCCTTCTTCTGTAAAATGGATATAGTAATGTGCTCCTTCTAGTGTTGTGAGGCATGAATGGAATAAGGTATATAAGGTAGTGCTAGCATTTGGTAAGTACTAAATATTTGTTAGTCTTTTTGGTTTTGCACAATGAGTACTGCTAGCAGTAGAATCTGTAGCACTTCTCACTGTGGCTGAAGTATCAGGTAGTCATCGTAGCCAGATATGCTTCTTCTGTAGTGTTAGGCTGTCTATAGAAATAGTATTTTAGTATCTTATCGTAAATCATAAGAAGGAGGACTTTATGATGTTGTTGAAAGTGTAGCATGAGGCTATGCTTTTGTGACCTGAGTTACTAAAGAGTTGTGTGACTAGCAGAGTAACATAACCCTTCTGGGTTTCTAGTAGGCTTTGAAAAAAATGCTTGAACAAAGTCATCTCAGGATGGAAATTTTACGATTAGAGCTCAAATGCCTAAATCATTTCCTGGAAACTCAGCCTTTTTTTCAGACTTTAAGCCCTGTGGGTGTAATGACAGTCTTGCTTTTGTCAGTCGGGGGCAGGGAAGAGATACAAAGGGGTTGGTTATAACACTGCCAATATTTTACTCAGTGAAATATGGGTTAAATAGACTTGTGACAACCTGAAGTCTGAGACACCTCACTTGATATATTTTTCTTCATATCGCCAAACTCATTGTTACAGATAAAAATTTGGAATACAGTCCAGTAGTTAACCATTCATACCACCTGTATCTCTTTCTTTCTCTCTCAATCTCTGAGTAGCCTGAATTTTAGAAAACACTTTTAAGTACTAAGGACATCTTTGATATTATCTGATGTAGTTCTTAACTATGGCTGCATGTTCCCCACATAACAGGAAATGGTCTTCTCAGTCATTCATTTTTTATTTGTGTCTGAATATGGATATGTATGAACGGTGAACAATGGCACATTTAGCCAAAAAGCAAAGGGAGATGTTTACAACCAGAAGCAGCATTTGATGAAGAAAGGGAGGGTGTACACGCACAAATAAGCAAAGGAAGGCAACTAATGAATAAAACATCTTTTTAGAAGTACAGAAAAGTCAGTTGCTCTATGTTAAAGCTGTTGCCAGGCAACATACCTTTTCACAGTAAACTCTTGTGAGTCAGATAACTCATGGAGACACTGAATTGGCAAATGTAACTGCTCTCAGGCAACTTCTGCAGGGTAGAGAATGCTCCCAATCCTCCACACAACATCAGGAATGCAGCTCTTCTTGTAACAACTTCTCCTTTGAACGACATCATTTGTTTTCGTCTCTTCATGGGAATTCCCAGTCTTTATGTCTGAATTCCTCTTTATCTTGCAGGCAGCCAGGATGCACATGCAGATCAGGAACACATTCTTCACGGTCTAGGGCTGGGAGAATGAAGGCATCCCACCTCAGGTGTGGAATGTGCAATTTCTGCAAAGGAGTTTATAGATATGAACGGCCATGGCTAATTGAAATCTATGTTGGTGAAAGAGAAAACAAAAACAAAAACAAAACAAAACAACCCTCAAGTTTATTTATGAAATCAATTTAGTGACAGAAGAAAAATCCTCCAAAATTTGATTATCTGGAAAGATACAGGACACATCAGGAATAGTGATTGTCCTTTTGAAGACGGAATGAGATGACCTCAGGACCACCCACACTTGTATTAGCAGAGCAGGCTGAAAAAGCAGATTTTCAAACAGTAACTTGCTGTCTGATATTCCTGGCAGAAATACAAAAACATACTTCCATCTCAAATTTATGGCACCATAATATATTCCCTCTAAGCTTTCCAGATTGTTCCCACTGCCAAATGTGACCAAAGTATAATCACAGCGACTAAACAAATTAAATGTTGGGTTAAATACGAGCCCGCAAAAAATGAGTAAGGGAAAGAAAAGACCCCAGATTGGTAATAAATTAACACCATGTCAGGCTTTTTAGTGAGCAAGCTTACAGCCAGGCCTGTAAAGTGCTACTATGGTGCCCTGTGTTTCATGTGGAGAGGGTTCCCCTCCTAATGGATGGAGTTGCTCTCAGTGCTGGTCTCAAGTCCTGCTTTATTTAGTATACGCAGCAGCAACGGCCATCTTTTAAAACATCTTTTTTTTAGTTATTCTTGTATCGTACTTTGTATCTAATTTTTTTTTTTTTTGTGATAGCAAGACAAACAGCATGACAAACTTTTTGTTGCTTTAAGATAAATAAGATTTCACTATTTCCCATATTTATAGAATGAGATTAAATATTTTATGTAGAAATTCCCTTCTCCACATGCTAAATGTTAATATTTTAAAACATCCTTTCCTATACTTTACTCTCCTCCTATTATCCATTTTGTTTTTGTGTAACAACTTTCCAAATATGATTGTGTTAAATAATATGACACTTTCCTTTTAGGGGAAGAATTAATTAAGCTAACAAAGTTTGAAAAGCAGCAAAACTGGAGAAAAAAATTAAGCCTCTTTTATATATTTGTACAAATTTTGGAGCTGGATATGGCCTTTAGAATTTATATATTTCAATTGTTTTTCATTATAGTTGTAGAACTTGAGATTCTGAAATATGAAATGACTTGCTTAAGTTAATCAGTCTAGTTTATTAGCTGTTTCAAAAATTGAGCTTTTAAATTTTGCACTACTTTCTTTTATTTATGCCTGTTTCTTATAATGAAATAGACTTCAAAACACAAATAAATGAATAGTATCTTCAAAATTTAGAAAGAAAAGGAAAAAACTGCAATGCCATTTTAAAATAAGAATCTATATTTTATAATATATTTCTTCACACATTTTTAAGATCAAAATTTACTGAGGAGAGAACATTATTTAAATGTGTGTCTTGAATATAAAAATATAGGTCAGCAAATGTCAAGTATTTGTATTGTGTAGCTATTTGTATAGCTATTATTCATTCTAATAAGAATGGCCATGCGTTATTCGATATTTGTTTCTCTTTTTTATTTTATAAATGTAAAAAAGGAGCAAGTTTTAAGTAACTTAAAAAGGAATTGAAATGCTGTTTGTGACTGATGTGAATTGGTGATGACCTAAAAATATAATGTATTAAAATTGATTGTCCAATTCTAAAAATACATGTGAATTTTTCCTATAACTAAATATTGTCACTTTATTAAATGCCTAAAAAACTATACATGTGCCTAGCATGAGAGTTTGTCATCTTAAGGCATTCATCTTGGACAAAGTAGTATATTCGCCCATGAGCTGTAGATAGTAATATATAGTAGTAATATAAGTAGTAATATGTAGATAACAATATAGATAACCATAAGCATTCTTATAGGGGCAAAATGGAATTATAAATAGGAACTTACTGTCATTTGTAAAGCACCATACAAACATGAGGAAATATTATATTTCTTATATACAAGTATTGGAAAACAAAGAACTATATGGAACTTTCCTTGCTTTGTCTCAATGCACAAATAATTAGCAGGAAATTAGTGTAGCAAAGACATATTCTGATTAAGAGGTTAACATCATGCAAGTACATCTGACCTTTATGACTATTTGGGCATCTGAAGGTATGGCCAATGGTTTCTTCTTATTATATGTTCATGAAGTTTTCCACACATTTGTCACAGTTTTAAAATAATAAAATTTAAAATGTAGCCTTAAAATTTTACTACAAATTATGTTACAGTAGAAATAATAATTAATTTTGTTACAGAAATTCATATCAACTTATAATAATATCATCTTATCTCTTGTAACTGCATGTTTCTCCTATTGCTTTAAAGCTAATTTAGGCCACATTATATACAAAATTAAATCTTGCTTTTATAGCTACACCCTTGGGGTTCAATGAAAAGGCTTTATGAGCTAGAAATTAAAAGTACTGGTTGAAAATACTATTACATTATACCAGCTATTATTAAGGCAATTTACAAAGTTGGTGTTAAAACTATACACATTTTTCATTGTTAGCCCTCATATATTCAGTAAGCCCATGGGACTATTTGGTATATAATTTGGCAAATAAAATCAATTGAAAAGTAAATAGCAAATCAATGGCATTTATTACAAAAGAAAATTGCACTATACCTACAGCAACATTTACTTAACCCAATTTTGTTATGAATTAACACATTTATATTAAATGGATCCAGGAAAACATTTGGGAGCTGCATCATCAGCTACAAATGAATATGGTTTCAATCTGGCAATTTCTTCTTTAAAATTAGAAAAAAATGATAAAATTTATGACAGTATACTTCTAATAAAATATATTCCTGACTTTTTAAGACACTCACATAATTTCTCTACAAAAATATACTGTGATGCATATACATGTTTATGTCATACAGAAGTCTTATGGACCTCAATTTTAAAATATATTTCCTAACTTAGAATTATAAAATAGATAAGTAAGTCAAAGATAGATAATAAACAAATATAAATTATCCTTTTCAAAGACTTGAATGGATTACTAATACTTGAATAACCTTAATATAATCAAGGATATGCAAAGATGTAATTTTATTATCTTTAATTTTGTGTGTTAAAGTGCTTTACAATTATTTCATATTACTCTTATATTTCATATAAGAAAATATATATAAAAAAAGACACTTTGCAACACTCCTGAATTTATTTTATTAAGTACCTCATGAAATTTTTGGTGGTATACAATGTTATGGTATTTTATAGCGAAAAATCTCTATCGAGAGAACAATATTTGACTACTTCCAGCATGAAAACAAAATGTTTTCTGTTGAAGGAAACACAATTTAATGTTCTACTTTATATGTAATTGACATATAGTATCTCTAGAGTTTATTTTTTGAGTTCTTATGTGGTAATAAAGTGATATTTCCACATGCAAGTATCTTTTCTCATTTCTTATATTCAGGATGGTTGATACTTCTGAATATCTTGTGGTAACTATGTTGAAGATTAATAAAAGTGAAGCTTTCTTCGTACTGTGTCAACCATCAGGGTTAGGAAGAAGCAGTGGATAATTTTAGAATGTAAAAAATTCACTACAAAAGCTGTAGTGAAAACAATGGGCTTTCTTCTAAGTCAAGAGAACCCAGTCTTTTTGTGAGAACATTATACTTGTAAGGCCAAAGCAGGGGTAACAAATTTAAATATCTACATTCACCTGTCACTGTATGTATTGTGCCAAATACAAGTCTACAGAAAACGATGGGCTTGTGATAAACTAAGCAAGGAGAGATGGCTACTTGTATGCAAGCAAATTGAGAAATTTTAAACCCATTGTAAGACAAAATCCAACCCTTTTGAAGGCTGAATTTACCGAATGATGTTACCATTTAGCAAACCCTAAAAGTTGAGCATTACTTTGTGTGTGTAAGTGTGTGTGTGTGTGTGTGTGTGTGTGTGTGTGTGTGTTTGTGCGCGTGCCCATACGCGTGCCCCGTGCTTGCATCCTTGCATGTGTTTGTGTTTTCTCAATTTTTGGCCATAAGTCCCTAAATAGACAGAAAGTGGGAAGGGGCACCACAACGGCCTGAAACTTTCCACACTGACAATTTCATTAGATTTCATAAAGAATTATGGGTTACAAATAGCATAGTAATCTACTACATATAGCTTGTGGATATTGAGTACATGTTGTATGACTAATAGGTAACTTTGGTGAGGGCAAAGTAAAGCATGTAAATGATACATGTTAATTTAGTGAATTATTTAAAATTTCTACCTACTCATTAGGACAAATTCCATTTTTTCAAAAACACAAAAATAAATTTGTAACTGTTTACTTGGAAAAGATGAAAATTGTTTCTTTACTGGATTTCCATATTTATAGCTCCAGCAAATAATTAATGTAACTAATTTGACTGCATGAAAAGTAATTCAATTTTATGATGTTTACAACTATTAAATTTATCAAGGCCCATAAATTATGAGAATAGAATAAAACATAATAATATGTGACATTTCAACTATTGACAATGTTTCTCAATAAAGATTTGTTTTTACATATTAACTCTTAAAACATTATTTTAAAATTTTATACTAAAACACTTGGTTTTTGTCTAAGAATTGAAATTTGGATATAACCTTTGAACAGTTTATGTAATGTTAATGATATATACTATTTATTTAAAATATTCTGTCTGTTCTTATTCATAGAACCATTCATCTGGAGCTCTTAATTCCAGAACTTGTTTGCTATCAAGAAGTAAGACTGAAGATCAAAGCTCTGTATTTATAATAAAAAAAGAAGATAGCCTTAGAATTAACATTTAATTCCCTAAACAATTATTGTATCCCTAAACAATTAGTTCACATGCCTTTTCAAGTGTCTCTAAATGAATGATTTTAAAATATGACTAATAAGTAAATGGGGGAAATGACTACATTACTTAGGAATTTTATTAGGCTGTCAATTTAAATACTCATTCCTCAGGCAAAGTACAACTTCATATTTAAGTAAATGTATATTAAACACTTTAAATTGATAGCACCAACTCTTCCCTGGGGTATGAATCATTTAGACTTTTCTAGTATACTGTTGTTAAGCACGACATTACATTATATTACACTACATTAATCTAGTATATTGATATATTTGATTATAAATTCACCATTTAGAATAACAAAATTTTTTTTCTGTTACATCTAGAAAAATATCATTATGCTTCAACATCGACTGTATCAATTATTTTTAAAACAAATTTTTAAAACAATAAAACTTCTAAATTTACTCCATTAAGTGGTCTCTAATATATAGATCATTAGCCAATTAAATTTAATTATTTAGTCACACAAGAATTCACAATCAAAATGCATGTGGTTTTCTTTTCTACCCTTCTGTTGTTATTATATAAAATATTTTATTTTATTGTTATAACAGATCAGTTTTGTACCTGTCAGAAAATCATGTTATGAGAGAAAGTTGAAATGATATATTTAATGACACACTGTTCTTTTCTCTTGAAAGCCCAGACTTCACAATTTCAAATTATACTGAACTGATTTGCTAGTTTCCAAGCTTTTCTGAACACTAGCATATTTTAAGTTGATAGGAATAGTATAGCACCAAGTCACTCCTGGGGTCCAGGAATGTATTTAAAAATGTTAATAATAGTGAGGTGTTTACTACACAATGGATAACACCTACATGTTGTTAACTGATTAAGAACAGATATTAAAAAACATTTAAAGATGAACTAATTTCATAACTCAAAGCAAATTGTTTAATTTTAACTCATTGCATTTGAAGATTGAGGAAAATCACATTAAAATGTTAATGTGTCATTTTCTGCTTGACCTTTTAAATATCTGGGAAAAGTGAATACTTAAAACATATTGGAGGATTGTTTATCTACTAATTTACTTAGATTATTTGTAATCAATAGCATATTAAGATTAGGTTAAGTAAAATGATCACAAGTAATTACAGATAAAATACTCACAAATATTTTTGATGAGTTAAATTCCACCAACTTTAGTTTTGTAGAACCTTTCATGTTTATAAATATATAATGACTCACCAAGTCTAAGTGTTTACTTCGAGTCTGACAAATAGCCAGTTCTTCATTAATTAAATATATCTACCCAAGTCATTTTTTAAAAGACATATGAATGAATTCAAATTAGTTTGTGAAATGGTAGAAAATCAAATTTGGATTCCCCCTAGTTTGAATATCCACTTGTCTAGATTTCTTCCCACCTGCTGTCATGTGTTAATTTTTTTTAAGGCTTCATCTATTTGCAAAAAAAAGAAAGAAATTGGTATTGTCTTGTGTTGTTTCATCCTTAAAGCGAAACCATTTGCAAGAAATTATAGGTCCCCAGTGTTGAGCTTCTTTGCATATTAATTTTGTTAGCCTTACCTCCTGTGGTCGTTAGTTCTGGAAGGCCTATTAGATAATACACAAGATAAATTTTTTTCCTTGTATCTTTGAGCTAGTATAAAATACATCTATTTTTTCTTAAAACTGAAATTTGCAGTACTAGTCACGCATATTTTTCCCTATTTTACAAATAGAGATTTATTTAATTAAGCATGTTAAGCCCTGTAATAATCAATATTATATTTCTATAACTCAAGTTTTTGAGAATCTATATTAATGTTAAGTAAATACAAGTATTGCATAGCATTCTAAAATAATGCAATACCATGAAATGTTCTTTGAATAAAAGTCTGAAATCATAAGAATTACTTTTTATTGTAAATAAGCAATAGTTCAAACAAGTTTAGAAAGGCAAATCATTCTTGTATGTTGGAAATATAATGATATAAAGAACAATCTATTTTAAATGGAAATTATCCATTGCTAGTGACATAAGCAAATGAGGATACACTGAAAGGACATGTACTCATCACTTTAAAATTCCAGATGTACTCCTTTGATTTCTGTTTTTACAACGTTTCATCAGGATCAGGATTAGGATCTTAAATTAGCTTACGTTGTTTAGGCTGATCTTTCTTAAATGATAAAATATTGAAAATTCTTAAATTTAACTGAGAAGTATTAAAACCAATTTAAGAGATTAAATACGATAATACAGAGAGAATATTAGATGAAATAGTGATTCAATTTGCCATTAGATCTCTGTTAGAAGTTAGACTAATTAAGAATAAAGAATGTAGAGTAAGTTTCAGAAATCTTTTCCTTTGAAAAATCGGCACTGCATTTTTAGTCAGAACACCAAAATGGTGCCTTTAAAGGTAAGATGAACATGGCATGTTGTTAAGGGCTCAGGGGCTTACACTCTGAGAGTTTTATAAAATTTAAGGGTAATTTTAGTTTTCAAAATTGTTTTCATTGTTATAGGAAGGAAGAAATAAAAATATTGTTACTGAAGTAAAAAAACAATTCTTTCGTAATGTTATTTAAAAGAAATCAATAATGATTTGTGTTGAGAAAAGTTTTAATCAGAGATTCACTAGCTTTTTACATTTGTATATTTTTTAACATTATGAACTTACAGATATATAAAGGTATAATGCTAAGAAGAAAGCAAAGTGCTTTATTTTTTAAAGTGATATATTCCATATGAGCCATTTAAAAAACTGTGGATTTATTATTAATAAAAATCTCTTCAAACATGGAACTTTCCAAGACTTGACATTCTATATAGTCTAAATAGATCAAAATAAAGAGAAAAGTAGAAATGACTGATGACCTAACCTCTTCATCTGAATCTAGGATTATATTACTTTACCATTTGAGTGTATTTTTTCAATGTGGTATTATATTGAAGTAAAAATTAAAGTGGATTTTATAATATATGAAATCACATTTCAAAAATTCAACAAAAAGTTTTGATGAGGAAACTCTTACTTCTACATCTAAAATATATATTATTTTTATCTACTTGAGTAGAAAAATCACAGAACATATATGTTTCAGAGATAAGCTAAAACATAGAACACAGAAATGTGTTTAAATGAAATTCTTATTTTAATTAGGCATTAAAATTAAGTTTTAAGGCAAACATAGACCAAACACCTGAGGAATGGAAATTACCACATTTTCAGTTCTAAACTCTTAATGTGTTTTGTTTTCTCGCTGTCAAAATATTTTTTGTCTTCCATTAAGAAGCTCATCTATATTAAAATTATAATAGCAGTTTAATAATGTGTTCTTCTATGCTCCCTAATTTTATTGCTTTGTTTTTATAACTACTGAAGAAAATATTATCCAGAAAAATGATTTTAACCTTTACTTATCCGACCAAAGTATAGAAATCTCAAAGCAGGGCCATCTTATTAGGAGTAGTCTTAACAATGTTGTATGGGTTTATTTAGCTTCTTGGCTGGTGTCTCATAATAGAAATGTTGGAGAAGTAAGTTAGAGAGTGACATATATGGTGATGTAGTCCTCTAAAAAAGGTAGTGATCACAGTTCCTAGTACTTTGACTTCTTCCACTATAGTTATGTTTTGAATCAGCAAATAATTTTACAATTCTAAGTGAATTTAGATTCCTTAACTCATTTGTTCCCTTATTGATTCTAACACTGGTAAAAAATGCAAGAAATATGTGATGTGATCCCTTAGTTTTTGTTAATAAGGAATGAGTACATTTTCAATACACAGATATTCTTGGCAAATAAATACTTTTTGTTTTTAATTTCAATATTTTTCTGTTAAAATTTAAAGCTGCACATTTTAATTGAGTTATTTGCTGCACTCAAGCATACGCTTCTTAGTTTATTCTATGAAACATAATTTTCTGCATTTATAAATTGCCTCAAATTTTACAATAACTGATACTTTGATACTTGTCTGGGCTGCTCTTTATTGTCATTCTTATTCTTAACTCTTTTCATTATGTTCAATGTGTTCAAAAATTTCTCTGATTATCTCTCTTCAAAACTAACTCAAGGACTTTTTGCAATGCCTAACTCAAACTAGTCTTCACTAACTCACTATCCATCTTTCTTTTCTCCCTGGTGTGTACAAATGTTATGTCTATTTGTATGCTGCTTCACAGTGTTGAGTAACTGTTTTATTTATTAATATGTTATCTCCTCAATTTAAATGCATGTTTCTTGATAGCAGAGTCTGGTCATAGAATCTTTAAACTTTTAAGTTCTAAAATAGAACTTAAAATCAAAATACAACCCTATATTTCCTATTTCATTGTCTAGTGTTCTTTTCACTTTATTGTGATCTATGATGTTATGGTTGCAACAGAAATGAGGTGCTTTTTTAAACACGCTTAACTCATTCATGTAATTTGTTACATATCCAATCAAAATAAAAATGTGGCATCATGCTCATATGTCGAGAGTTAAGATTCTTTATGTATATATATGGCAACTACTAGATGTTCAGAAGTGTCCTTAAAGTGAGTTCAATAAACTTGAATAAACCTATTTCTTCATTATTGCCACAGTGTTTGGCAGGAGTCTGAACATAAAAAGCAAATGTTTAAAAAAATATTGAAAATCGCATGAAATCACTAATACCTGAGATGTAAACCAGAAGTAACAAAAGAATAGGACAAACAAACAGAGACTTTTGGACATAGACAATAGACTAGGGGTTACCAGAGGATAAGGGGAATGGCGGAGGGGAGAGGTAAATGGAGTAAAAGGGGTCAAATATGTGGTGACAGAAATCTAACTATGGGAGATGAACACATAATGTAAATATAGATATGCCTTACTGTTACGATGTACAACTGAAACTTACTGGATTTCATTAACCAATGTCAACATAAAAAATAAATAAATAAATTAAAAATTTATTAACACCAGTGTGGTTATTAATTTATTTTATGGTATTTTATTACCTTATATTTATTTGATTAAATAAAGTAAGAAATACTAGATTATCTATCTCAACAATCATGTGTCTATACTTGGATTACCTTTACATAGCCTATTTATGTCTTTCGGGTTTGTTTAAAAATCATTAGATATGTATTGGTATGGAATATTGGCATTACATTAAAAGTGAATTAGATAAATCTATAATTCAGGTTATAGAAAATATAAGATAATGTTGATATTTCTATTCTTAAAATTAATATAATCAAAGTCACATTTTACTGAAAATATTTACATTAGAATTTTTGTTTGAATAAATAAAATCAACTTTTCTGATAATTATACTGTGTGGATATTGTAATTTTAAGTGAGGAAAATCTTAAAAAGAAAATATATATTAGCTTACTACATATATATTTTCTTAATAGAGTGAGGTTAAGTTGAATTATTCTTGAATTTTAAGATACATTTCAAAACTTTTTTTTCTGTCTCTCATTATGACTATCTTAAAATATAATTAATTTCCACAGACTATAGACAAGCTATCAGAGCTTTTTACATTTTAGAAACAAAGAGATCCTATTCTCTTCCTAACACAGGGATATAATGTAAGGAAAATAGATACTGCAGTCAGGAAATGTAATAATGCAGGAAATGAGATAGATGCCATACAGAAAAAGAAACAACAAATACCAGAGGTAGTTCAATAAAACATTCACTCAAGAGAGTCCACATGAGGCTATTCTTTCCACCTAACTATCCACTACCACTGAAAACATGTTCAACTGTCATATATTGCTCTTTAATCCTCACTTGCTCAATTTGTTCTTGGGTTTTTAAGTGATTTGAATATGTTTTTAAGTTGCTTTCAGTGTTTAACTCTTAAACACATTTGCATATTGAACAATTAAGATTCCCATTAATAAAATATTTCCAATTGGTCTGTGATATGTTATTTTAAATGTATTAAATATGTGTATTTAAGATATGTACTGAAAATGATGCCAAATATTAATTTTGTGAGCTTTGAAATGATAGAAGGAGTTTTACCACTACATATATTTTTGGCCATATTTATACACAAAAATTGTTTTAAATATGTGACAGAAAAATAATTTCATTCGTTAAGCTGGACAAATGAAGAATCTTTCATGTATAATTTATAACATTATGTTTCATACAGGGGCTGGTGCAGAGGTATTGTTGCAGATTGTCTAGATTACAGAGAAAGAACTATTTCCTCTCTGGATTTAATGTATGGAAGCCTAAAAAAGTATAACAGAACTCTCCTCCTCTGACTTTTCACTTACTTTCCGAGAAATTTGTTTTATGGGATAATGTAAAATGGCATGTACCTTCCTCCCACAATACTATAAATATCTCAAATATCAAAAAGGTATGCTTTCCCAAATTGTATACTTTATTTAATAAACATTAATGAGACAGAAGATACCGTGTAACCCATGTTACATACATGAACTAATGCTTGATATGAAGACTTCATACAGTCACTGAGAAATTCCAGTTGACTTTTGTTTGCCAAAAATCTCCCCTCTTTCTTCACATATAAAATCCAAAAGCCTCCATTTCTTAAGCCAATCATTTGATAACATGCAACTTTTGGTGTAATAATCCAAAAATAAACTCTGAAGGTCAATGTCTTGGAGTAACATAAAGGTGAAGGGATGAGAAAGCCATATCAGAGCTAGGTGTGAGCAAAAGGGACATGTCTAGAGAAAGAGTACACAAGACACACTGCTCACTTTGCAGCAAGAGTGGCCCTGAATGTGGCTTCCAGGAGCACTGGCTCTTGGTTTCCCAGGGAAGTCTGCGCTATCACATTATGCTGGTGCTTATAGCTTGGAGAAGAAGGTAGAATTTCTGAATTGTACAAATATGGAAATTTATTACTTAGGTTTTAATAAGGAGAAAAAAAGAATAGAGAATGTCTGTAAACATTTGGATGAAGAAATAACTAAAGCATGAAATTAGCTCTGAATTAGACTGTTTGACATTTGTCCTTGAAAGCATATGGATCCTGAAACTTGAAATAGCTCTGGAAACTGTGGAGACTAGATTGGATGGTAAAACTAAAGGCCCAAAAGATAATACTTATTTTCCATTGCTTAAATGATCTAGGGGAGCCAGATGAGTTTAACTTTGAATAGTGCAATAGGGTTGGAGTACTATTGAGGTTGGAAAAAAAGGGAAGTGTGGCCCAAGGATTAGAAGACCATGTATTTTGGAATGAAACTGATATAATTTCAAACTGGATCCTTTGAAGGATTCTCAGGGCAATGGGTAAAAGCAACTTATTATTTGAGTTCAACTGGCCATAATATATGTGGCAATTTCATTTTCTTTTGATTATTATTTCATCAATTTTGGGTTATTTGAAACTTCAAATCAACAGTATTGTTGAATGTCTACTATATACAAAGGTTTGAGGTAGTTGCAGAAGTATATATAAAGATATACATGTCATAATCTTTGCTCCATTTACTATCTAATTGAAAAGATAACACCAAAATATAGAAAATATTTAAAAATAATATAAATAATACACAGTTTAAGAAAAATACCACAGAAATTTCAAGGTAGCACATACGTTTGAAAATCAATAACACTCCTCATGGTTTGTATTTAGTAGTTCTCCATAGCACTCTGACTATTAACAGAAAAAATGTGTGAGTATTCCATGTGCTAATAAAATAAAATGCTAAATTTTAAGTTGGCATTCAGAGATTAGGCCTATGGTCACTTCTGGGTTTTGAGTGCCTCTTACTTTGTTTATAGCAGTGTGAAAAGCTTTGGCAGATGTGTAGTTATATTTGCAATGACAAATTTATTTGTGCAACAAATATTCTTTGAGTACTCACAGTGGGAATGGAAATGGAATTAAATAAGACATAGAAGGTTTCTCTTTCTGAGAACTTGCTGTTTAGTAGAGAAGACAGATGTGTAACAGTTAATTTCAAGTAAAATCAAGATTACAAAAAGAGATGTACACAGTGCTATGTGTACATCTCATGTCAAGACCTAATCTAGTCCAAAAGTGTTAAAGATACGCCTTTTAAATCAAGAGCAAACAGTAGAAAACTTTGAGTTAAGTAAATGAAGGCAGAGAGAAATAATGGGTTTAAGGAATAGTTAACAGACAATTACAAAGACTTGTCAACTAATCACAAACTTTAAAGAGGGTTAGTGAGAGGGAAGGGAGAAGCATAACACCCAATTCTCTGGCTTGAATAATTAGATGGATGATAACTTTGCATTTACAAGATAAGAATCCTGGGGAGAGGATTAAGTTTAGAGTAAGGAGGTTGTAATGGATAAAAAAGAATAATGCATTCCTTAACTGAGATGTGAGACTTGATGTAGTAATACCAAGAAGGTGGTTAACTATTTGGATCTTGAGGTCACAATGTGGTTTAAGCTGGCTATATACGCTTAGGGTCTTTAGTATACAGTATGGACACTCAAGGAATGTCAACATTGAAGAAGAAGGGAGAGGCAACAAGAGAGCAAGAAAGGGACAGAGGGAAAAAAAAAGAAAAAAGTTTTGGAGAAGGAAATGAATGCTCAGGTATACTAATACTCACAAAGGCCAAATAAGAATTGAAAAGATTCTGCATTACTTTATATACAGTACTCTTCCACTTATCTATTGCAACCAATCCCCCTAAAATTTAGTGGTTTAAAGCAATAAATTATTATCATCTTTCATGGTTTTAGGGTGAATTGTGTTTAGCTGCTCTTTTGAATAGCTGCTGAGGCTGGAATCATCTAAAGACTCGATCAGTCAGGACAGCAAAGATAGCTTCTTCCCTTACAAGACGGGCCCCTCAGTGCTACTCCACGTGGTCCCCCTCCAGCAAAGTGGCCTACATTTCCTACATGGCAGCTTAGGACTCTAAGAGAAAGAAAGAGGAAACAGCTAGGTTAAAGACTATACCTAAATACGATATAATATGACTTGCTGTCATAGGGCTACCTCGATGCATGGGATGGAGGGGTGGTGTGAGAAAAACATATTTCTCTTGATGAGGGAGTAACAAGGTCTTATTACAAAAGAGTGAGTGTAATTGGAGATGTTGTGGATATCTTTTGAAAATACATTTAGTTATAAGTTAATGATTACGGTTATCATTTATTGGATAGTATATACACTGCGATGTAGTAGGAGCTTTATATACATTATCTTCACAGCTTACTACAAAGCTTTTAAGGTAGATATTGTTATCCTCATATTACTAGGTGAGAAAAGAAGCTCAATGCGGTTAAAAGACTTGTTCAAGGTGTTATAGCTAAGAACATAGCAAATACACACTTATGGTTATTCTTACATTTAGTAGACTCCTGGACTCATGGTGTTTTTTATAATTATTTTACGTGATAATTAGTAAGAAATACTTGTCCCATTGTTAATGGAAAACATTTATGAGGGACAAGGAGAAAGTGGAGGAAGAAAGGAGGAGAGAGAGCTAGAAGAAAAAAAGGGAAGTTCTATGAAGATAGCAATTTGCCAGTCATGTTTACTCCAATATCTCTAGGACCTAGACTAGTGTTCAATAAATATTTACTAAATGATTTAAAGAAGTATTTAACTATGTCCCATTTTTAATAATTGTAATTAACACTGAAAACAATACCTTTATCTATGTATGGCACTTTTCTTTAAAATACTGCTTTATGAAAATTTTCGTGAGCATACTCTTAATTAACTTATATTTCATAATTGCCAACACCACCACTACCACCATCATCACAATGCATTAAGTAGCTACCTTCTGGTGCTATTAAGATGTATTTCTATCCTCAAAATGTTCATTATTTCAAAGAAAGCAGAATAACATGAAGACATTAAGAATCCTGCTAAATGTTTATGACAATCAGAGATTACAAACCAAAGATTAAATGTATATGTAAAAAGATAAGGAGCATATCATAAAAGTTTATATTTAAAACAAAACTTTGGAAAAATCTTTTGGTTATAATGAGAACATTTCATAGGGTTTCACTGGGTCTTTCAATAAGAAAGAATGTATTTGAATAAGAAAGACATAGTGGTCATCCCCAAGAGTATATGTTCTATGCTCCTTTATTTCTGAGATTTCAGGAAGGCAAGAACGAAGAAAGAAAACCGCAGATGCAAGGAATTATTTAAGAACGTCGAGCATCTGGGAGCAAAACTTCTCTTTCTAGCTTCAGTGTTAGCAGGTTGGACCTTTTGAATGTTGCCCTTTTCCTTTTTCAGCTTTCTCTTTTGCTCTTCTGTGTGCTCTTTCACATCCTGAACTTGACAGTAATTGTGCAGACATCCTGCATAGCACCTAAAGTCTTAGCTAAACTAAATGAAAAGTGTTTAGGGACTAGTAGTAAAATCCTTGGTTACTTAGGGCCTCCCAAACCTTCCATTGATTCAAAGAGGACAAATTGTTCTGAACAGGTACAATGTAGCTATAAGGAAGGGCCTTAGATGAAGGCATGTATGGCACTGATCCACAATAATGCTTAATCTCTTTATCAGTGATAATTTGTAAAAGACTTTAATAGTTAGGAATGACAAGGCTGAGTTTTTAAAATCACAAAGATCAATGTAAAGCCTATCATTAGGGTCCTAATGAAGTTATCAATGTATTTTTATATTGGTGAGATCTGATCAAAAGAATTTAGTTGACTCTAGTTTCAACATAAACTAACACCATAATGCTTTCAACAATGACAACAAGATCAACAACAAAAACTGGCATAATTTGAAGATTCTTTTTATTAAAAGTTAAAAGTACAATATCTGGAATAAAGAAATAAAAAGAATCCCTATACTTGTTCTGATAATATCATAGCTGTAGTACTGAATTTAGTTCTGAACATCATATTTATAAGAAGATGGAAAGTGGTGTAATGTCTGAAAATTATTTTAAATTTAAAGTATTAGGAGTCACTGGAGAAAAGACAGGAAAGGAAAGAGTAAAAGGAAAAGACATCATACGGAAACTTTCCTAGAATTATATGGTGGTCAAATCAAGGTTCAGCAATGTAGATTAATTTACTTGTCTGCTAATGAGGAATCTGTATTCATTCATTAATTTATTCATTCATTTAACAGTTTTTGAGTACCACTACATGCCAAGCATTGTACTGGGTACTGTAGATATGGAGGTGAATGAAACTGTAGACTTGGAAGTAAACATTTGATTATATTGAAGTCTTATTACTTAAGTAATAAGAATTTTTACAAAATTCCCATCTTCATGGAGCTCTCATTGCTTTTTTGCTTCTTGAAGTGTAAATGTTCAGAATACATTGCTATCTTTAATTTTAACTTGAGCTAATAATATTAGTAATATTTTAGTTATGAACATCATTGGCTACAAAAATGCTATGGAATCTCTTTCTGTGGAACTTCAGTTTTCTGCTATGCAGACATTTCATCTGCCTTTGAAATTAAAGACAACATAGAACACATGATTCCATCATCTGGATAAGTAACTAGGAGAAAAAAACAGTTAACTTTACTGAACTAGGGCTAACAAAAATATTGAGTCTGTAGAGGTTCATCTGAAATTGGACAACCCACCTTTCTCAAACTTTGATTTCAACTTTCCCATGTGCATTCACACCATGTGTTGTATGGGTCAGTGGACTCAAACCACATGATGTGTAAGGTAGTTAATATTATCAAAGGAGCATCTGGTTAATGAGAATTCCATTCTTGAACATTTAATTGAAGATTGGAAATTCCTTCCAAGACACTTAGTTTCAGCAAGTTATCATTTTTATCAATATGAGCTAAAACTGCTTATTATTCTCCCTTTTCTGAAATAAAATGTCAGAAATTAATAAGTAGCATGCTCAGAGTTTCCCCATTTAGTATATGAATGGGTGTAGACTTATAAGCAACCATACACACCTCTGTAAATAATATAATACAAAAGACTATAATGCAAATATGGTCTAAAATTGTTTTTTATAATACATGAACATTTGATTATATTGCATTAATATTACTTAAGTGCAGCCTATTTGAAATATTACATCCTCATTTTGAGGAATATTCCTCTGCTCAAAGTTGTTTTCTCCTTTTGTTTCATAAGAAAATTCACTATATAGTCTGTTGCAGGTAAGAGCACAGAGGCTGAGAAAAGTGAAATGACTTCTCTAAAGTTGCACAGCTAATAAAGGGATGAGTGAGGATTTAAATGTGTGGTTTTCTGACTAGACTGCCCAGGAATTTCATTTACTTTTTAATTATCCCCTGATTTCTGGCTTCCCTGTTTGTCCTGAACTGATACAGGTTTTTTTTTTTTTTTTTTTTTCTCTTTTCTGTGCATCAGCATTAAGTTAGATGCTGGAACAAAGAGAATGTTTTCAGGAGTGGAACTCTACTCTTAACGTGCACGCACATATAGACACTGACAGGTTCTCCAGAGGAAAAGTAATTTGAGAAAGTTAGGTCTTCAAATAAAAATAAAAATCCTGCTTGCAAAAGCTTACCTTTGAATTGATCTTACCTTCTTCATTATTTTCTAGAAAAGTTGCAACTGTATTTAATATGGTCTAGATATTTTAGAAGGGGAAAAAATGATCCATGTAGAAATATGGTAGTGATGTTTCCTCAATTCAAATATGGCAATAATTTTTAGTTGAGTTGTTGAGAACTTTTATTGAAATGTAACACACATGACAGGAAAAAGTGCACAAATTACAAGTTTGCAACTTGATTTTGTACAAACTGAACATACCCATGTAAGCAGCACCCAACTAAAAAAGAGTATATCATAATACCCAAGGAGCCTCTGTTGTGGCCTCATTCAGTCTCATGACTCCACAAGATAATCACAATCTTGACACCAAAGGTTAGTTTTTCCCTGTTTCTAATTTCAGATCCATGGAATTTACAGTATGTATGCATATAGTGTTTTCATTCAACATTGTTTTTGTGAGATGTCTCCATTTTTGTTATGTGGTTGTAGTTTGTTTTCATTGCTGTACAGCATTCTATTGAGTAAATATATTATAACTTATGTTTTCTGCTCTTGATGGACATTTTGGTAGTTTTCAATTTGGAGTTATTACATATGATACTGCTATTAACATTCTTACTCATATATTTCAATGGGTATATGTATACATTTTTGTTAGGTAAATACTTAACAGAGTGGTATTGTCCAATATATTCAGAAGGGTTATTCAATTTTGGTATAAACAAAATAAAGCAGTGTCTTTGTGTAAAAAGATATCTCTTTATCTTTTATTATTATTTATTTATTTATTTATTTATTTATTTATTTATTTATTTATTTTTTAGGTGAGGCAACCCTTGGTTGACCTCGCAGATTGCAAGGATCTTGTCAGCTTATGATCCTTTTTTTTTTTTTTTTTTTTAAATTTTTTATGCCTACGGCACCTAGTCTTCCTAGGTGGTCTCCCATCCTAGTACTAATCAGGCCTGACACTGCTTAGCTTCTGAGATCAGATTGGATCGGGCTTGTTCAGGGTAGCATGGCTGTAGACAATATCTCTTTATCTTCATATGTGTTTTAATTGTTGTTTCGTATACGTATAAAAATGACATTAAGATTTTTTGACAAGTCAAGAAAAACTAAGGAAAAAAACAATATAAGATTGCTCATATTATCTATCACTTAGAGATAATAATCACATTTAATGTTTTCATAGTCTTTTACTATGTGATATGCGTTGCATATTTACCTCGTTAAAATTATATACACTCACCTTACTTCTTTCATTTAACATTATTAGAATGACCTCATGCCATAAAAAGGATTGTTTGGAATGGTGAGATAAAGACAGCTAGTGGTGTTAAAGAAACCAAGGATAAATCTTTTAAAATAAAATTGTCAGACACTGAGGTGAGACCAAGAAAGGAAACATTTAAATCAAGGGTCCCCAACTCCAGAGTCATGGACCGGTTCCTAGTCTGTGGCCTGTTAGGAACAGGGCCTCACAGCAGGAGATGAGCAGCAGGCATGCAAGTGAAGCTTCATCTGTATTTGCAGCTGCTCCCAGTGCTAGCATCACCCCCTCAGCTCCACCTCAGATCATCAGACATTAGATTCTTATAGGAGCATGAACACTATTGTGAACTGTGCATGTAAGAGATCTACGTTGCGTGCTTCTATGAGAATCTAATGCCTGATGATCTGAGGTGGAGCGGAGGCGGTGATTGATGCTAGCGCTGGGGAGCGTCTGCAATATAGATTAACATTAGCGAAGAGGTTTGACTGCACAGAGACCATAATAAGTCAACTGTTTGCAGATTCATATCAAAACCCTATCAGGGAGTGGCAAAAGACAAGCTACATCTGGTAGCAAGCTTTATAGTGGCAAATGAGTTAATGTACTTTGGTTGTAGAGCTGTATGTGGCTTTAAGTCAGAATTTCAAACTTATTTTAGTCTGCGCATGGCCTGCTCATTTAATTTATTTACCACTTCCATCTACACCTCTTTCCCGCACTGCACACTTGTCTCAGTCACAGTTTTGGTAAGCCCACAAGCTAACTCTAGCTAAAAAGAGTAAAAAACAAACGTCACAGGAGAGCATCTTTGAAAAGGGGAAAAGACTCAAAGGTGAAACAACAAAAGACTCTTAAGACTCAACAAAAAGAAAGCTGCGTTTGAAAGAAAATACCAGGAGTTCTACTTAAGTTACCAGTTCATTCAACAGATGATTCACATTCTCCAAGGCCACTTTGTATAACATGTGGCGACTGGCTATCCAGCAAAGCCATGAAAACTTCAAAACTGCTTTTGCCACATGGAGACCAAGCATCTTGCATTAAAAGACAAGGCTTTGGAATTTTTCAAATGAAAAAAATGTGAACGTGAAGAACAGAAGCAATTATTGAAGGCCACCACTTTATCAAATGTGTCTGCACTGAAAACATGATTCTTATTGACTGACTGCTTTGCTAAAGCTGAGAAGCCCTTTACTATTGGTGAAGAGTTGATCCTGCCTTTTGCTAAGGACATGAACTTTTAGGAGAGTCTGCAGTTCCAAAGGTGACATGTGTTCCTTTTTTGGCTAGCACTATAACTATATGAATTGATAAAATAGCAGAGGATATTGAGGGATAATTGTTAGAGAAGATCAATGAGTCACTGTGGTTCACAATCCAGGTTGACAAGTCTACCGATGCTAACAACAAGGCAGTAATGCTTGTTTTTGTGCCACATATTTTCAGGAGGATGTGCATGAAGATATGTTCCATGCAATTTTGTTACCAACCAACACCACAGCTGCAGAATTATTCGTCTTTGAATGATTACATATCAGGAAAGCTGAATTGGTCATTTTGTGTCAGTATATACACAGGTGGAGCAGCTGCCATGACTGGAAAGCTTTCTGGTTTCATGACTTTGGTCAAAGAGGTCGCTTCTGAATGTAATTCTACACACTGTCATCCATAGAGAAATGCTGGCTAGATGAAAAATGTCACCTCGACTTAACATTTTTCAGGGTGTGATTAAAATTATCGACCACATTAAAGTATATGCCCTTAAATCATGTCTGTTCGTGTAGCTCTGCGAAGAGGTAGACACAGAGCACATACTTCTTCTCTTATACACAGAAGTGAGATGGCTTTCTACAGATCGATCACTGGCCAGAGTTTTTGAGTTAAAAGAGCCGCTCCAGAGATTTCTTTAAGAAAAACAGTCACCAGTGGCAGAACATTTCAATGACACAGAATAGATCTCAAAACTTACTTACTTATGTGATATATTCAATCTGCTTAATCAACTCAGTCTGTCACTTCAGAGAAGAATGGCAATCGTGTTCAAGTGGGCAGATAAAGTGGCTGCATTCAAAGCCAAATTGGAATTATGGGAGTGACGAGTGAACATTTAGATTTTTGATATGTTTCAAACATTAGCAGAGATTTTGAAAGAGACTAAGTCAGGGCCTTCTTTCTCCCAGCTGGTGCATGATCACCTATCTCAGCTTTCAAAAGAATTTGAACATTACTTCCCAACCACAAAAGACCCTCAAACTGGGAAGTAATGGATTTGCAACTCATTTCTGGATAAGCCAGGTAAATTGATTTTGTGCTAGAAGAGGATCAACTGCTTGAGATTGCAAATGATGGTGGCTTTAAAAGTATGTTTGAGACAACTTCTAATCTCTGTATGTTCTGAATTAAAGTCAAGGTGGAATATCCTGAGATTGCCACAAAAGCACTGAAAAACCTGCTTCCATTTCCAACATCTTATCTTTGTGAAGCAGGGTTTCTGCAGTGACAGCAACCAAAATGGATTTGACTGGACATAAGCAACATGCCTTGGGTGCCACTGTCTCCCATCAGCCCCAGATGGGACCCCCAAGAAAACAAGCTCAGGGCTCCCACTGATTCTGCATTATGGTGAGTTGTGTAATTTTTCATTTTATATTACAGTGTAATAATAATAGAAATAAAGTGTACAATAAATGTAATGTGCTTGAATCACCCCAAAACCATTCCCTCATTCCCCGGTCCATGGAAAAATTGTCTTCTACAAAACTGGTCCCTGGTGCCAAAAAGGTTGGGGACCATTGATTTAAAAAGAGTACATTGGATTTAGCAACTAAATGATTGGTGAGTCTGGTGTGATAACTTTAGTGGAATAATGGAGTGAAAGTCATATTTCAGTGTCCTGACTAGTATATGAGAGGTGAGAAAGAGGAGACTGAATGCTCTCTAAATTTTTGAGAAATTAACTTATGCTTGGAGTTATATGAGGATGTTTGTTTTAGGGAGGTTTTCTCTTCTCTTCTCTTCTCTTCTCTTCTCTTCTCTTCTCTTCTCTTCTCTTCTCTTCTCTTCTCTTCTCTTCCCTTCCCTTCCCTTCCCTTCCCTTCCCTTCCCTTCCCTTCCCTTCCCTTCCCTTCCCTTCTCTTCCCTTCCCTTCCCTTCCCTTCCTTTCCCTTTTCTTCCCTTCCATCCCTTCTTTTCTTTTCCCATCTCTCTTTTCTTTTCCCATTTTCTTTTCTTTCCTTCCTCTTTATTTTCTTTTAAATTTTCATCAGTTTGTTGCTTTCATGCAATATTATTTTATTTTGTTTGTATTTTTTTCTTACAGTTCTCTATCTTTATTGCCACCAAATGGTCTCAACTCCAATAATCTCTTGCCTGAATTAGCTGTGTTTGTCCTACTATTCCTACATTCTTTCCCGCCATCATGGCCTTCATTGTATTTCAGTCAGAGAAAAGTGAACAGAGAAAACAAGTTGTTTAAAGTTAAGAGATATTCAGAGTCTGCTGGACTTAGGGCTGTAAATAAAGTTTGGTTGTAAAATGATTCCAATATAGATACAGGCTGAACTTTAAGTGGGTTTAGATCATCTTAGCTAACTGGGTCTGCAGAACTGCAAACCCCTTTGACCATGTATTTCCTTATCTACTCTACAAATGGGATATTGGTAAAAAATTGTCATGGTACCCCTAAAGAAATCTTTTCCTAGGGTTTGGAGAAAATGATGTTGGTCCAGAACAGCTTTGAGGAAGCAAACTGTGTGCCTATTTTATTTATGATTTTTAATCTTTAAAAAAAGCAATACGTGTGCATCATAGAAACATGTTCATTTTATTATTAGGTATATCATTAGATGATCTAGTCAATAAAATAATTTTTGTAATTTGGATCCTTGATTGAATTTGGGGAGTTTATTATTTAGAGATGCCAAGGGTGCCAGAAGGAGTCTAATGGAGGTAGGTGATGAGTTGCAAATGGAATGCACATATTTCAGAGATGTGTCCTGCAGCAAACCGGCTAGTGTATCTCTGCCCCTCATCTCTTGTCAGTAAATGAATAAGATTAAAAGGCAGAATTTATTGTGTTTACCTAGTTTATATTTATCTAGTTTTCTATGATCTCACTTCTTGAAGTTGCTGGGTTTTATTAGATGTACAAACAATGATAAGTATGCTCAATAATAAATACTATAATTCTCATAAGAATTTGCTGTATTCTAATCATTTTTAGGGAAGATTTAATGATGAAATATATTGAGGGGCTTTCTGCTTTTAAAGGTAAATTCCTTTTGAAAACTAGGAACTAGCTTATTTTTAAGCATTATGATGAATGACAAATTATACTCGTCAAAAATAACTAAAAGTGTAAACAGGTGTTAATTTGGGATCTGGTTGTCCTTTGCTATATGTATATATTTTTTTGTGTGTTTTTCATTCTGACCTTACAGGGTTAAGTGCATTTTTATAAAGGAATATTTTTGCTACTAAAAATTTAAAAAAAATTATTTAAAAAAATGGAAGAATGTTATATTAGTGTCCTGTTGATTTTCTAACAACCTTGGTGGCTTAAAGCAACAAAAATTTATTCTTTCACAGTTTTGGAGGCCAGAAATCCAGCAGAGCCACCCTCCTTTCCGGGGCCCTAGGGAATGTTCTTTTCTTCATCTCTTCTAGCTTTGGTTGGCTCCAGGAGTCCCGAGGTGTTTCTTGGTTTGTAGTCACAGAATTCTAATCTCTGCTCGTCTTCACATTACCTTGTCCTCTTCCCTGTGTCTTTTAGAAGGATGTTTGTCATTGGATTTAGGACTCATCTAGATAATCCAGGATAATCTCAACTCAAAATCCTTAATTATACCTTCCAAAACTTTTTTCAAGTAATTTTACATATATGTTCTATGGGTTAAGATATGGACATACCTTTGGGGGGCCATAATTTAACCCATTATAGCTGGTTATTATAATATTGTATTATGACCTGATTAAGTATTTTTAAAGTTAATTTTGATTGCATACAAGTTAGGTTTTGGCCTATGTATTATTTTGAATTGGTCATATATTTAAATAACTTGTTAAAATAAATGTAAAAATTTATAATTTCAGTTTCAAAGGTTGCATGAATATGAATTGGATTTATGCTATTTCTTTACAGTGTCACTTTAACTGCTAAATAGAAATGCCCATCATTTTTTTTTTTTATTATCATGTGAAATATGCTATAGATTACATACGTCAGACATTCTGTAAATGGTTTTGGCAACTATTGTACTATTGTTTTTTTATATTCAATTTTTATAATTTAAAATATTTATAGTATCTTATAGCACTGTTTACAATACTATTCGTAGTATCTTTTGTAATTCAAATGGTGAATTTTTCTGGTGTTGAAAAGTGAGTCTAAAAATCAGCAATACTGGAATGGAATTTGATTTGGTTAAGAAACACTGTGAAGAAGACCAAACAATCATGATTTTAACCATTTCTGTCATTTTGAAGAAAACAATGAGAAATATGAGTGCTAAGTCTGAAAACAAAATAAATACATGGTAAAAATATGCTACCATGACTATAAATGTATACATTCTATAAATGGATGACTCTATTGATATTTATTCCTATGTGAGTAGTGGTCTTATGTATGGTATTCAAGGAAATAGTCTCTATCATAAAGGGCGATTGCTTCATAGATGTAATTTTGTATTCTGTGTTTTCTATGATTTATCATACATAATCTTTCTCATCTTATTTCAGATAGATACATAGTATTCTTTCATTTGGATATGCCTAGTTTGCCTCACCAATTTCCTATGTTCTATTTATGTTCTTTCTACTATTTTTGCAATTATATATAACACAATGATAAAAATACTTGTGCATACATTTTTCTCATAATATAGTTATGATAGATTTCACACAACTCCAAGTCAAAGAACATGAATATGTTGAAAAGTTTTGTTATATTAATAAATTATTTTCCAAAAGTGTTAAAATATTTTTATTTCAATCAGCAATATATGAGTTTGACTCAATGTTATGTTTCCGAGATATATCCATGTTGCTATTCTTTATTCATTCCAACTAATAAATATTATCTCATTTTATAAATAAAACAAATTTATTGATCTATTCTTATGTTATGGACACTTATGTTAGTTCCAGTGTATCATTAATTTAAAAATATGTACCCTTGTGCACTTCTATGAGATTTTTTTTAGGGTATCTATTTAGAAACAGAGCTCTTGATTCTTAAGCATATATATTATAAATTGTTCTAGATTGTCTAATGACACTTTTGTCATATAGGAAATGATCACTGATACATGAGTGGGGTACTTTATCTTACCCCTTTGGTCTATTTTACCATGCCCATGCTGATATCATTCTGTTCTGTTATTACAGTTTGGTAAAAATTCTGATATGTGGGTGAGAATTCCTTAAACCTCATTTTGTTTCAAAATCATCTTGCTATTCTTAGTATGTTGGATTTATCACATGAACTTTCAATACGCTTTTAATGTTCCTTGCTATTTTGATTGAAATCGAACTGAAATTTTATTTGGGGAAGAATGACTTCTCTATAGTAGTGAGTCTTCCTATCCATGAACCTGACATTTCACTTATTTAGGTTTCTTTTTCTTGGTATTGTATTATAATTCTTTCCATAAAAATTTCATATCAATTTGTTGAATTTATTTTTTGTACTCTAAAGTTTTTACTGATATCATGAATAATATTTTAATTTTTTTCTATTATATGTTCTAATTAGTTAGTACTGGTATATAGGTATATTACTGATTTTTGTGATTTGATATTTTATTCAACAATCTTATTGATTCCCATATTTTAATACTCCTACCCATACACCGCCTGTAGATTCTCTTGTGTTTTTAATGTAGACAACCATATCATCTGTAAATACATTTCTGAACCCCTTCGTTCTTATATTTTATTTCTATTTACTTGTTTTCTTGCTTTGACTAAGACCTGCACTACAATGTAAAATAGAAAGATCATAGAGGGTGTCCTTGTCTTCACCTTAATTTAATAATAATGCTTCTGAACACTTATCATTGTAATATTTACTATGAGACTTTTATTAATGATGATTTTTTTATGTTAAGTATCATGGTATTACATTTTACTACCTTTTTTTACCTCTATGAAAGTAATTATATGGTTTTTCTTCTTTAATTTGGTAATATGTTATGTTACACTAGTAACTTTTTCAGTCCAGAATTATCATGCATTACTGGTGTAAATTTTACTTCATTATAATTTTGATTCACTAAAAATTGAATTTAGAAAATTTGTGTATATTCTTTTAAGTGAGATTTTCAATAAATTTGTTTTTAAAAATATTATCCCTGCCCTATTAGATATCAAGATTTTTATGTTAGACTTTAATTAATTAGGTTCCAGTTTTTTTTTCTAAAAAAAATTTGGAGTAGTTTTCATAAAACGTAGATTGCCATTTTCTTCATGGTTTCCAAGAAGCTATTACTAGTACTTTTTGAATTGAGAGATTTAAAAGATAATTAACTTACATTTAATTGATTGTATTAGAGTCAATTTTAGTAGTTTGTATTTTTTTATAGAAAATCAATGATATTGTTTAAGCAGATGTTGTTTAAGCAGAGATAAACTGTATTTGAGAAATTTTGACTTATTCAAAATTGTTTACTAAGTTTTATATGCTGAAGAACCTAGAAATATAAGTTTTTATTTCAATATCAAGAGTTGTTTTTTTAATCTTGTACAATGGAAATTGAACTGGCTAAAATATTTGGATTGTTTAATTCTACAATGAGCAATATGGCAAACATTAGTCTTTATTTCTACAAGCCTTGAAAAGTTACCTAAGCACACAATTACAAATTTGGATAGGTCTAATGTAATGTGAATAAAATAGGAAAATATTTATTGATATTGAAATATGGTTCTTCAAGTTTTCAAACTTTTTCTATAGAAGAGATACAATTTCCAACCTGCAAGCCGTGAAATTTCTGGATATGATGTTTGTCACTTTGAAATATAAAAACATTTCCAAAAACTCAATTTGTTCATGTGGAAAAATTTAGTGTGTGTTATTTAACCTTTTTTTAGTACCTTAGATTTCAATTTGAATATGTGTGCCTGGACATTTCAAGATGTTACAATCATAAGTACAAATGTTACAAAGCATAATAGTTTGTTTTACATAATTATGTGCTAAAAATTTAAAGCAGATGCTTTAAACACACACATACACACACCACCACCACCACCACCACCACCACCACCACCACCAACACCACCAAACCTCAGGAATCCCTCCTGTGCTATAAACTAATAAGGTCTATACCTTGCTTTCCTTGGTTGCATGACTTTATTTTGCATCTTTCTGAAACATTACATATCCTTTATGTTTCGGGAGAGTTAAGACAGAGGAAACACTCTTTTAAGAATTTTTAAATATCTCTTTTTCTGACCACTCGTTCTTTACTTCATGTTGTTTATGGTGCATTCTGGATTTAAGTTCTCAAAAGCCCCCAATCTCAATTTTATAAACTAATGCTTGGTTGATGTAAATAATCTATGAAAGCTAATGTATGCTCATCATTTGGTTGCTATATGCCAAGAATGTAATGGTGGCCCAGTCTTAGAATTTCTAAATGTAAAAAAAAAAAATCTTTGTATTAATAGAGTGAAATACCAACATTTAAAAATTTACAATATTTATCCTCAAAGGTTATATAATTAACTTTAAAGATCAACTAGGAATAGGAGGTACAGGAACTAGATTCTAATAAGTTCAGATAGAAGCCAGGGCCCTATATTGAGCATTTCTGTGTCAGAAATTATTGCTTAAGTATACCCTGATTTTAGGGACTTCATCTATTGAGGCATTGTTTTAAATAGCAGAAAGACATTCACGATCAACAATAATCGGGAGAGAACTTTGGATTGCTAAGTAGATATTTCTCAAATTGCCACTTTGGTCTTTGTTAACTGAAAAGTAGGTATGTGTTAATTGCAGTTTCCATTTAAATGGACTTTGATTTCTTGGTTCTCAGAACTCTTCAAACATTAAGTAAATATTTTCCATTATAATGACCGTTTCCACAATTTTTATGGTAGGAGGAAATGCAAATGGTAAACTTTCAAGTAATAGATTAAAGGTAAATTTCCTAATGAATATGATTAGAATTAGCTTGCTGTGAAGTGAGTCATATTTAATTTATTTAGATGCTATACTCATCATGTTTAGCTCAAATATATTGTTTCAAATAGAAATTAATAACAATGTTGTGGTTTTCACACAAATGCTATAATAGTATTAGTTAAATTTTGTTAAGCCAGCCACAATTAGACATCCTTTTGTTTTAGTAGACTGAAGAGAAAGCAAATCTTTAAGAGATAAATTCTGCTTGTGGTGAGAGGTGAGAACTCAGTGGAGGTGAGTAGATTCTTTTGGTTCACATGTCCTTCCTCCCTGGATAGAACCTAAAATTCTGTCTGCCTCATGCTTTTCTCTGGAATTGAAGCTGTGACAGGGATGCTGTGGAGCCACCTCATGGTTGTCAGTCCAAGGTACTGGGGGACCTGTAACATTGAATTCACTGCCTGTCTCCATTTATCTTAAGACTGAGTATGTCTGGATGGTGACAGTGGCCTGCTCTAGGACCAGGAGTGGGTACACAGGAAGAACAGGCCTTGAGGCAAGATTAAGATACTATTTTCTGGCTTATTCATTATGTATAAATGAAAACTAAAGGAAAAGTCAGAAGAAATTATACTACTTAATGTATTAATTAACTGTTCAGCAGTTTTTTTTTTAACATTTTGAACACCTATTATATATCAGGACTTTCCTTGACATTTCATGTGCTTCATACTTTCTAATGCCGTTAATTATATATTTTGAATAAATGTGAGACAATGATTATACAACACTCATGTTTTGTCTTGATTTTTACCAATCTAAAACCAGCTATGGGATTTTGAAAGGGCATGGTGGTGGTGATGTTCATTGGAATTTCTGTTTTTGTTTGTGCATTTATTAATTGTTCTTATAAATAATTTTAGTATTTTTTAAAATTTTAACTCAAATAAAAAATATTTTGAAAAAGCACACAAATATTCCTCTGTACTTTTTTTCCCACTTCCTATGTAAACTTAGACAAATTGCTTAACTTCTTCAGACTTGAGTTTCCTAATTTGGGACATTAATAGTTGAAATATGGTGATGTCTTTGGCCCCTCTCAGTTCTAATATTGTATGATTTATCTTTGTATTTGACAGATGAATGTCTTTACACAATACTGTTATGCAGGGGTGCTGCTTAAAATATTTAATAACAGATACAATAAACTGTTGGAGGCTTAGATACCACAAGCAGCCATGTGAGTGTGACTTGTGGGGAGGACAGGTTGGCGGCGTGAGCAGCAGTGGTGACTGATAATGGATGTAAATGGGCACTGACTATTTCCCTGTCAGGATGTCACTGCTACTGTTGGGCACGTCTATCTTGTTGCAATCTGATCTGAACAAGGAAAGTGCTCAAATAGGGATTGGAATGCAAGAGCTAAGATGGGTTGGTTGGCAGGCCTGGCAGACTACTAGGCACCAGAGTAGTGCCCTCTAGGTTCCCAACCGTGGCTCCTAAGGCAGCATTGGCCTGAGTGTCTGAGTGTGTGTTGGCTCAGAAAACAACTTTTGTCCAAGTAGCATATATTTAAAAATATTGACCAGTACAAGCAAACTACTACACACCAGCCACATTCTGAAAATCAGTTCTGGGAGCGACTTTCTATATCAACTCCCCTTCCTCTGTAACCTAGCTAAGATTCTTTGTAATTGATTCTTGATAAAAATAATGTTTTTCATTAAAAGTAGATACAACCATTGATTTTCCTCTGTAGGGCTTTTTACAACAACAATAAATATTTATTGAGAATCTACTATGTGACAGTCTCTGTACTAGGCACTGCAGATACAATGGTAGAGAAACAAAGTTCCTATCTACATAGAGTTTGTAAATATTTTACAGATGAGGAAGGAAGAGACTAGGCCAGGAGGAATGACTGGCCCAAGTGAAGGTTGAGATCAAGAATCCATTGCCTTCAAGAGTGACCATGCTAGCACTTCTTTTTGGTCCATTTTTTAGCCCATCAGTTTTGTCTTGTTTTAGAAATCTATCATCTATCTATCTATCTATCTATCTATCTATCTATCTATCTATCATCTATCTATCATCATCTATCATCTATCTATCTATCTATCTATCTATCTATCTATCTATCTATCTATCTATCTATCATTGATCTATCTATCATCTATCATCTATCTATCTATCTATCTATCTATCTATCTATCTATCTATCTATCATCTATCTATCTACCTACCTATCTGGTGTGACATAGAGATAGAGTTGGCACCTGTTTTACTTTGTAACTAGGAACACAAATCCACAAAATGCCTGGCAGATCTAGGTATGCTTATGTTCGCATGTGAATCAAATTTATGAGCATTAACTACATTCTCTAATCCACTACTGATAAGGACAACCAGTGACATACACTGAGAAAGATGGAGGGGAAAAGAAACACACCCCTAATCAGGTTAGATAGACCTGAGCTTGCTCTGCACATAAGGGAAATAGGAGCCCATTCATAATCACTTTGGAGGGATGCAGAAAAGTCCTCTAACTCCAATGTATCTGCCACATTGAAATGTGGTGTCAGATGGCCTCAACATTTACTATTTCTCTGGTTAAATTCTGAAGACCTTGTTTGAAATGAGTTTGTTTGAGACTGATCCTCATTTAACCACCATTCCTCTTAATATTTTTGCATAATTTAGCCAATCATTCATATAACAAAGAAAGACCTGGGGTTGGGAAGAGGGCAGAGTATGAAGGAACAAACAAAAATTCATTCATCCATAGTTCAAATAAACATTCCTACCTACCTTTAAATTATTGTGAACATTAGATAAAATGAAATAAAAATACTTTGTAAACAATAGTGTAATATGTAAAGTAAGGTTATTATGATTATATATTTCACAGTGTTGTCTATGGTAGATCCAAAGATTAAGTGAGTCTGATTCATTCTATTAACAGAAGTATACTTGTAGTGAGTGAGAATTAGACACTTTAACATTATAAAGAGGACATTATTCCTATAATTTTATATTAATAATGCTTTATATTTGAATACTTCTTTATAATTTATAAACTATTTGAAGTAATACAATGACTAAGTTGAATATAATTCTGAAAACTGCTTTTGAAGGCCAAATGGAACAAATCACAGACAAAATACAGAATTGTTTTCTGTGATAGATTCAGAAATCAGAAATATTTGGTAATAAATAATTTTTAATGTATAACTTATTTTTAATTTCCACATTCTTTAAAAATCTTGAATTTCAAAAGACATATAGTTGAAGTTGTTAAAAAATACATGTTAGCTTTATGGGTGTAGTAAAGTTGGCTTTTTAATTATAATTATTTAATCAGTTCCATAGAAAGTAAAAGTTATGGATTTCTTCCTATTTATTTCTGGAACTTATTGTATATAAATTGATAGATATACTCTCCTACCATTTGTCTAAAGAATTATGGGCTCATGATAACCTTAAAATATTTCATTAAATTTTTGGAGGGACAGAAGCAATTTCAAAGATCAAGTTTTATCACTTCTATTTTAATAATCACTATTTTTTCTGTAGTTATATTTTTGATCATTACTCAAATATGTTTAAAAATCTAATAATTTATTATGATTATTTTCATGAGTAATTGAGAGTATTTTGAGACTAACAGGGAGAAATTATGTACACAATACAAAAACTGAAGTGTGATTTAAAATTGAAGCATATCCTTTTGACTATATTTTCATAAAAACATACTTATATGATTAAAACAGATCAAGAAGAGAAGTGAAAAAATTCAAATACAGTGGTTTAACACTGTTTATCTAAGTCTTGGACATCTTTTATGGCTTTTTATTAGAACATTTGGTGATATGTTAGAAAAAAATATTAACTTTTGGCTATTGTGAGTTATATTTCTGTTCTTAAAACAATACCCAAAGGACATTTTGTTGCAATATTATATTTTAATTAAGCAGATTTCCATGCAATTGTCTTGTGTATTTTATGTCAATTGAATAAATAAATATCTTAATCTTTTCTCTGAAAGTAATTAAACCAACTATTATGCTGCTTTTTATATTAGAACATCCTTACTTCAACTAATTGGATTTCTTGAATTGATCTTGATTCACAATGTTATTTTTTATGTAGCAAAATTGCTTCCTCTGTGTACCTCCTTATAAGTTTTAGTTTTTTTGAAAACCAAATGTTAATTAGTATTTTAGTTATTTGCAATGATCTTTATAGATTATATGGTACTTTATTAAAATAATTTTGTGTAATATCCTTATTTTGTTTACATCAAAACATATTTTAAACAAATTGGTAACTTGTCTTTTAAAGAACAGTTACCATGATAAGCAGACCATGTTTGTCTTAGTGTTAATTTTGTGAACTTTGAAGTCCGTTATGAAATGTAAATTTTATACAGCTAAACAAATAAATATTATATATGTGGATTGAAAATACCAGTAAAATGACATCAAATACACTTCATAAGATAGATGTACAAATGCATTTCAGTTCTTTTCTCATCAGTCTCCTTTATATTTTTAGACAGCCTTTATGTGAATACAATGACTTCAATATCAAACATTTTAAATGATGCTTGAAATATCAGTCACTTGACTTTGATGTCACACACAATTAAATCCAACCCATCTTCTCTCGGTTAATAACAGCAATCTCACCAAGTCTAGTGCCTAATTAATACCAGCTATTTGTCACAAAGAGGTGACACATGTATATCAGAAAGCTTGAAATATTGTTTTGTGCTGAAGTGCAGCAAGCCAGCCCTGCAGTATAAAATCTGTGTTATGTATGATTGGCTTTAAAGATTTCAAAGGCCCTGGAGTTTAGTGTGTTCAAGCTGGGATGCGACAGTGCATAGAAGGTGTTACTGATGTGACGGGTCCCTTTAGGCTGCTAAGTAGGAAGGTATTTAGAAAAAAATGCAGCTCTCACTGAAAGGTTCAGACTTGATTATTCAGTTAGGTTAGGGGCAGAATTAAGAATAAAGTTCCTATGGTAATTTGCTTAACCTGCTATTTTTAACTTACGTGACAGAGTACACAATCATAAATTGTCTTATTTTTGTTGCAAAGGATTTTCTCCTTCTGTTCCACTCAAAAACTCTCTTTACCTATATTATTCTATATACAATTAAAATAGTATCTTTCAAAGAAGTAATACTTTTCCTTCTTAATTCACTGACAGTATGTAATAAGAGATTGACAAGTTTAAATGGCAATTACTAGTTATTAAATTAGGTGAAAATCAAGCAAATACAGGTAAAACATAAGCTATACACGTTTATGAAAAAAATAAGCAGAAAAGCAGGGTCATTTTGGTTAAGTACTGAAGAACTTATTTATATGTGTTAACACTCAGAATTCAGATCAAAGCATACATTGTTATGAAATTTTTACATGTGCCTAACCATAACCAAATGGCTATTATATTTTTATAACTTAGATTTTTCTCATACATAAGAATTATCAATAGGGGTATGGAGAAAAATATAGTGTTGCTAAAACATTGTATTAAACAAGCATTCTCTCTTCTTTCTTAAGAAAGAAAACGTCAAGAAGTTGCCTGATTTAGATTTAACTATAGTTGCCTTACAATTTTCCTCACTGCTCCAGTTTTTCCAGAAGCCTGTGCTGGAGGATTTGTTTTTTCCCCCTCAGAGGGATGTTTAACTTTAAGTTTACTAGCCACATAGTAATTTTTACTGCAGTTCATTTCTTATTGAAATCAATGGGGAGAAAGGGCTGATTGTTGAAAAAGACAGATGAGTACAACAGTGCTATGAAACAGTGACTACTAGAAAATGGAGATGCTTTAAAAGAATGAAGAGACCCTATTTCTCTCAGTGGTTAGGAGGCTCTAAATGACCACTTATTGAGGCAGCTGTGGTTGAAAGTAAACAATGCTGGTGGACACTAAAGCAGCGGACAGCAGACCAGCAGCATAGTCTCATTCTTTTCAGGCCAGCTCAATTGTCAAAGGGCGCCAAGTTCATGTATCCCCCTCCACCCCAGGTGAGAGATTAAGGAGTGTTTCTTGGGATTTAAATGTAACTGAAACAAACAAACAAACAAAAAAACCCCCTGAAGTTTCTTTAGATATTTGGTGCTAAATAAATGATTGGACCATTTTTATTTTCCACTGGCTTCATATAGAAACACAGCACCCCTCTCTCCAATTTGAAACATTTCTTATTCATCTGCCTTTAACTAAATTTGTTCTATTAAATAGTCTAATTTCTGGACAGATTTCAAGCCTGGGAATAGCAGCGGTGTAATTGAGTTTGATGTGTCTGAGGGAGTACAGGGAGAGGTGAAGTCTTCTGTGTTGCCTCTGACAGGTCCTATAGAAACTAGAAACCATAGAATGTGTCCCACAAAGGATAGTGGCACACATTCACAAGTTCATAACATGGTTGTTCATATGAATGTTGCAGCAGTTTCTGTCTCTGACCTCCAGCTCCTCTATTAGCTTTTCAAATGTCACTTCAGCCAGACCATTTCCAGGTGCAGAATATAGCTTCAGCCCTGTATCCATTCAAAATTGTACATCTTCAGCCAGCTTGGGACCAAAACTCTTAGTACATTGCTTACCTTGGAGAGAGAGTTAGGGCGCCCTCCTGAGTATTCCACAGTCAGTTCTAGGCGGTTTAGGCCAGCCAGGCAGGAGATCTAGAGGGGGCAGAAATAAGACACTAAATAAATTACATCTTGAGAGAATTATGTGCATTTTTGGTCACTTCCCTTCTGTTTTGTTTCTTCTTACTCCAGTATAAAAACTCTAATTGAGATTGAGTCAAAATATTAAAAAAATAAATATATTAAGTCCCTTCTCTGGTTAAGACACTTTGGTAAGTATCTGCCAGGTTGAAGGGAGAGAAACTACTAAGGCTCTTCTCTTTTGATGACAGTCTCCCATTTCTTGCGGGAGTCATTTCACTACATCTTGTATTCAGTTGCTGGCAAAATATGGTGATTTCCTCTTTTAAAAGAAGACATTAAAGTATGTAGTCATTCTAAGATTTGTAGGATCTTATGCTTTCAGAAGAAATTAAAGGGTTGAAAGAGTTGAAGATGTACTTTGATTTTCACAGACCTAGAGGCTGGTATGAGGCCCACTGAAGTCCACTATTTTTTCTTGGTGGGTACTTTAAAACATTACCATTTAATCAGAATGGGAAGTAGATATTATTTTCTTATAGAATTTACATTCTTATCTAGCCTGCAAACAAATATTCAGAATATTCTTCAAAGTGGTTTTGAAATTACCCTTAGTTTTTGATCTTTTTATATCTTGTTTACCTGTCTGTTGAGATGCTAGGTCTGGGCATATGGACCAATATGATTATCAGGGCACATAGTTTGGGGGCCCCTGAATTTTCTGAAGTAAAGTGTTTAGAATTTTCTGAACAAAGACACGTCCAGTAGCTCGCACAACTTAAACATGGGTTGCTTTTGGGGCTTTTTATTTTGTCAGCTTCTTTAAATTACAGTTACCTATAGAATTCTGCTCAGAAAGTAACAGAATGTGCAATGCTTGTTAATTGGTTTTATAAACCTACATGGAGTTTATCAATATACATAATTTTTCTTCTTTAAAGTGTTGAATATGAAAAACTCATCTAGAGCTTGCTGTATGATTTCTTTTAAGTTATAGTTGATTTACTCAGTGTATTGCAGTTACTTGTGATAATAGTAACCCAGTTCAGTTACTTAACCACAAGTGAACATTTTTACATTGTGTGTATTAAAAAAATTCAAGGATTTTTATTTTGTAATTATACTACATAACAAACTTTGACTGATATGTGATGTCAGATAATTGATATTCTTGGCCACGCACTGGAATTTTAACTGTGCTTTAATTAAAATCTCACAGTGCGACACCTTCATCACACATCATGTTTCCAAAAAGGATGCCACATGAAATAAAGTTTTAGTATGTCTATTTGTTTATTAAGAAGGAAATTTCTACTTTGTCTTTTAATATAGGTTTTATAGTTTGATATCATAAGATAAATAAGAGGGTTATTTTTATATGTTTTGAAAATACAGAGTTGATATTATCAGGTTTAATAAATAAAGAAAATATAACATTCTTTAAAATTTAGCTCTTGATATCTTAAATGTACTGATAAAGGGCTGACTACCTAAGTCTATAGGATATATACCTTAGATAAAGATGTGAGATTTATACACATTTTAAAAATCTCGTAACTTTAATATACCAATGGGATCTAAAATTTGTGAAGGGATAGGCTTGAGTCATTCTTCCTTTTGTAAAATAGATAAACTGGTGAGGGTACAGGCCTAGCCATAAAAATGTCAAAGCATCAAACAAAAGAAGCAGTCCAGGGAAGAGATTAGGTTGTGGAAAGTTTTTGACCACAAATTATTCCTGATATACTATAGACAGAGCAAATAAGAAGCAAAATCAGAAACAGAGCAGAACATTAGAATCAGATTGTCCAGTCAAAACCAGACTTACCACAGAGTAAAGTCAGGTTGGCAAACTAAGGTTAGGAATCCTGGAGGTCAGAGTCAGGAGGGCAGTGAGAAGCACCATGATTCAAGCACACAGACTGGGATGAAGTGGGGCCAGAGAGGTGGATTACCAACTGAGAGAATGCCTGGGGTTCTCTAACTTCTGATTACCCCTGCTGACTTCAATTCCTCTTGACCCTACTCATAGGTTAACCCCTGTAAACCCAATGTGCTTACTGCCAGCAGAGGTCCAATGTTTAATTTTAATATAAATTTGGGTAACATCAAAGACATCCTCATGCCGTGTTTCAGTAGCCTCTTGTTTGTGTGTTTTTATTTAAAGCATTAAGGATTGCATCCATACATAATATATTCTAGGAAAATTATTTCCAGAAACAAATGCAAACATCGAAATAACTGATAGTTCTTTTCAAATTCCTAGTGTGTGAGAAATAAATGCATACATATATATTTAAATTGAAGAATGTTAACGACTTTGAAAGGGCTGACCATTATAAATGTCTTCTAATTCTAGTTAAAACAACATGCAGCTTTTACTTGATGTATGCTATAGAGGTGGTGCCCATAATTTTTTAAAAAGGAAATGGAAGACCAAGTCTTCTGTGATTTATATAGTGACCTGTGAGCTTAATTCACCTATAATCCAAGTTTTTGACCACAAATTATTCATCTTTCTCCTGTGGAGACTGAAATATGCATTCACATTTGTTTCTACAGTGCTTTAAATGTTTATAATATATTATTTCATTATATTTGTTACATTTAAACATACTTCATATAAATGCTTATGTTTAATTTACATATGACATACCCTTTACCTATGAGCTCAGTTTATTGTCTTTCACTATGTCATGGACCCAAACAAGAGGTATGAAATGTTTCTGTAGAAAAACTTCTTTTGAGAAACCTCTAAAATATTTTTGTTGTGCAATTTTTTTAGCTTTTAATGGAGTTAACTTCATCAACTCTCCTTATAGTCAAATGTTCCAGCTCCCAAACTCAATAAGTAATCCAAATTATTTACTAAGAAATTAATAGAAGAGAGTTTCTGGGTTTGTAGACTTAGTCATGTGATGAGCTAAAGCAATGAAGTAATAAATGTGATAATGCTATTTTACAAACTGAGAACCTACAAACAAATAAATAATCCATGCTGTGCCTACTAAATTTATCTCGATGCTTTTACTAAAAAGAATTTCTGTTTGAAATTAAAGTAAAGGGCTGCTTTGTTAAATATTAAATTCTAGAAGATTAAAAATACAATTTCCTCTCCTACTTTTGGTATTTCCTTTATCCTATTGCATGGCATTCTTGGAAATCACTGTTGTATTGTTTATTTTTTAAATTAAAATGCCATAGCAAATGCAGTGTTTTTCCATTGTATGAATATTTTATTGCATGAAGAAAAAGAATGATTGTGAAAAACTTAAAATGCCCATTTTTTAATTTGAATATTTTACTAGAAAAACCTTACTGAGATACATCTTCTTTTCACGGGTGCCCTGGAGGGTCTCACGGAAGGGAGATACAATATGTGTATGTGTGTGTATATATATATGTGTATGTGTGTGTGTATGTGTGTGTGTGTGTGTGTGTGTGTGTGTATAAATATTTATATATATATTTATATATATGTACATTTCTACAACTCAGTGCATTGACATTTCATAAAACAGAGGGACAAAGATAGCTTTCTGTTTTAAGTGGAATACTAACATCTTATCTGGGTGTCGTGTCTCACACCCAAAGTTCTGCTTCTTCCATGCAGGTAAAAATGACTGATCTGTTCTCTCTTCAAAGTGCCCAAACCCTTTACTCTAAGTTGTTAAATCAGGAAGAATGATAATGGACTATGCATTTTGTTTATGCACATGGGAAGGCTTGATTTATAATATTTTTTATTTCCAGGTACTTCTTTATAAAGGAGAAATAAATTTATATCTAAGATAAGGCACCTGTGTTCATGTAATCACTAAGTTTGCAATATCGTTTTTCTATAAACTTGAAATAAATGAAAAAACCTGGCATGGAAAATGGCATAATTAAATTCAGTTTTTAATTATTTCCCTCCCCTAAATTACAAATATCTGTGGGATTTTTATATATTTTGGGTTTAATAACTGTGTTTATAGCTATGATACTATACTGATGTTTTATAAGTATGAAATACCTATAGGTTTAAAATGCTCTGGGTGCACTATTAATTTTTGATAGATAAATCTTTTTCTTAAATTTCAATAATATTTTTCCACGGAAAATTAATTCTACTCAAAAGCAAGAATATATGTATTTGAGACTCTGGGACAAAATAGCAAGAATTTAACAGTATTAAAAAATAGATACAAGAGGAAAATGAAATCCTTGACCTCTTATTTGGAGAGACTATAATTTTAAAGTACTTAATGTCTTCTGATTTTACTACTTACTTAAAAAATCTAAATCATCATGAAATATTAATAAAAATTATTTAATGTGTTTGTATTTTATTAGTGTGATGGGAACAGAAGCAAATGGAAAAGATTGTTAGTTCTTTCAATCATTACTTTTATGTTGGAGAAATGTTAAGCTTTTATTATTTGTGCTAGTGTAGAATACCAGAGATTCAGTTGATTTGGTTATTTCAGTCAAAACATGTCAAAATATTTATCAGACTCACTTCTCCACATAAGCCATCACATTTCCACCAAAGATGGTGTAGACAGAGACTCAAGAGCTGATCATATAAAGATGGTTGACTTTATGTAGCAAAATGTCAGACTTTATGTATCATTAGATCTGCTTTTCTGAATTCTAACTTCAAACTACAGATTACATTTTAGTAACTCAATACGATTATGGAAGTGTTACTGTCCCATTTTAGTGTAGTCTCTGGTCTAGTGAGTTTCAGTTTCCTTGAGAAACTTATAATAGAATCAGTTAATTTTCTATCAGTCTTCATTCAAATTCACCAATTTAATGATATTTTTTCTCATTAGAATAAAGGTTTTTGTACTGGATTAAAGATAAAATTACACATAATCTATCAACCTCAGTATGTTCTTTGTCCGGGCAAGGTGCCATCACCATATGGTTGTTATGACATTGTGAGCTACTCCATTCTCTTAGAGTCCCATCTGATTCTAGAACCTAAAGGAGACTTTGTGTCTCTTCAATATAAGCTGTAAAGGGGCATTATCCAGGCATTTTGCAAAGACTTTAGAAATCTAACTAATCAATACAAGTAACCATTGCATGGAATGAGATTGCAGATCCAGCATGCTCATTTTTCTGGCTTACAAGCAAGAATATCATATCACAATAATCTAATTAGAACAACCAAGGGCAAGTAGTATTCCTTACATCTCCTCCTTTTGTATCGTTGTCTTACCTAAACAGTCCTCTGATAAACTTGTCACCTGCACAAGCTTCTTTCGACAGCAGTAAATTCTTTCTTTCTAATGGTCCTGAGTTAGGAAACATTGCTTTGTAAACTTTGATGTGCATATGAATCTTCTACATCTGGGGACGTGGAAGAAGCCCATTCTGATTCAGTAAGTCTGGAAGGCTGAGATTCTGCATTTCTAACAAATTCCCAGGTGATACTGATGTTGCTGGCATATGTAGCAAGAGAAGTACTTCCTGGTTTAGGAAGAACTAGAGAGAGACTTTGGATCTCAGTAAAACTTAGGCCTTCTCTGACTTAATTCATTGTCTGACTGGCTGAAAAGGAACTAGTGGGTGCCATGAAGTGTTGATCATTATGCTCATATAGAATGTATTCTGTAGACTTTTCTTAGCATAGCACTTTCAATACTCTCTCAGGATTAACCAGATCAGAGGAGGTGGTGTGGGGAATCAGCAGCCTTATAGAATTTAGATGGTGACCAGAGAGAGAGAAAAGGGTATATAAGAGAGAGTAAACTCAAGACTACCTGGTATATCTGACTTAGGAGTTAGAAGGAGAACTGTTCCTGCAGCCTTGTTTGGCCCACCACTTCTACCTATTGCTAGAAGACTGAGATTCTTGAAGTGCTAGTATAGTGTATAGCAACATGGCACAGTGCAGATAACCTGACAGATATATTTAGATTTAAGTTTTGGTTTTCTCTAGTCTCCTATTTACCAGGTAAGAGGCCATGGTCAAGTCAGTGACCCCTCAGATAGAATTTATTAGTTAGTAGAGACTAAAACTGTTTAATAGGACAAATAGATGCAGGGGTTAAACAAAAACAAATACTAACTGTTAAGAACCATAACAATGTACTTAAAAAAGAACAACTAAATTATGACGCATTTAATATATATTGGTTGGATGAGTTTTTTTGAACAAGTTTGCTTAGCACTTCAAAATGCTCTGTTGGCCTAGCTAAGTCTACTACTGGCAATTGCTATTATCAGTTATTACTCTTTTATTTTGGAATGCTGCTATTTCTTAGATTTAAAGTGGCTTTTCTCAGGATGAGAATCTTAGTGTATCTTCTCCATTCCACTACATCTTTTTCTTTGTTTTCTCAACATGCTATTCAGCATGTGTGGAACCTCAGGTCCCTTCATGCTTGGGACCTCCAGTAGGCAGGGGTGGCTGTCCCTATCATCTTCATTCTCTTAGCTGGGCAGCAGAATGGGTGTGTGTTTACATGGAAAGCTGAATAATAGACTGAATAGCAGCTTCACTTTATTTAAGCTCTGCGCCTTACATGTGAGGCAAAACATTTTATTTTATTTTTTTATCTGTTGTTTCTGTGCAATATGTCAGTGAGGCAGCAAAATACCATGGTAGGTTATCCATTTGTGATGCAAATGAAGTTTTTGAGTATTTGTTGCTTTGGTCCTTTTTTATGTGGATTCCTTATAACATGTTGCTCCTTCTGAAACAAACCTGGGCCTTCTGGCGCAAGAGCTTCTAGAGCAGAGCCATCAATCAACTGACTTCTGCTGTTCTTTCTTGAAGATTTTTATGGAGTGGAGCCTGTCAATGATTAGAGTTTGGTTAAACCTATATTATATTTTCATCTCTGGGATTCTAAAAAAGAAGGAAGAATTTTCATTTTTGGTAACTTGCAAATACTAAATGTTAATAATGGTGATGACCATGAGGTTGCTAAATGGGCCACCTGTTTTCATATAAAGTAAATGTTCTGGGTTATATTTCTTGGACTATGGAGAATGAACCTTAATAATGACAATGATGAATATTCGATTCTGGCCTCTCGCCTAGATTCCTTTCTTTCTAACATTTTGTGAGCACTTACTATATGCCAGATGCTGTAGTAGATGCCAGTATTTCTTTCTTTCTTTCTTTTTTTCTAAAAAGCTGGTTTCTGTTTTCAAAGAACATGAAGTCACTGACAAAGTGTTACAATCACACCTAGGTACAGGGACTTATTGCTGATTTGGGAGTGGGGAAAGGTGGCCAGAAAGGTGTCTTAGTCTGAATGACAGAGAAAGTGGGAAAGGTCAGTAGTTAAGAATACAAGCTTTGGAGGGAGACAATTCTGGGGTATCAAATTCAAGCTGTGCAACTTCTAAGTTGTGTGGCCGAGAACCCAGAACAAGGTGTTTAATCTTTCTGTCTTGGTTTCCTCATGTTTAAAAATAGGCAAAGATTTCTACCTCGAAGGATATTTGCAAAGTGTAAATGCAATGACGAGTATAGACCAGATCACAGTAATAGCCTATGGTAAGCACTCAATAAAGATAACTATGACAGCTGTTACAATGTGTGTTGACATTTATGCTTTTGTTTGAATAAACAAATATGAAAATGTTTTACAACTTCAAGTTTCATGGACTTTTCATGGTATTGGTTTAATCTATCCTAATTTTAATCATTTATCTAAACATTCTCTAAGAATCCTCCAAATATACTGATATTGGCTTTATACTTGCTCTATTTCCAAATTTGCTGCTCAGAGTTTAGAGACAACTGCAAGGAGAAACAACCAGAGGAGATGATATATACAAGAAATCATGACAACATTAGTGCATAGTGTTAGCAGTCCTTTGTCTAAAAATGAGGGATGGGTTCTTAATGAGATTTTGGAACGATCTGACATGGAAATTCTTGATGAGCAGAAAGGCTCACTAGGGCTCATCTAAAGGATGATGAGGATAATACTTAGACATTGGTAAACATACCACCTGTTTGCATATATTAGCTTGGGACATTTTTCCACCTCACATTGGAATTGGAATCCACACAAAGAACTCCACACAGCAAAGTGGCTATAGCAGGTTTTGCTCAGTATTTATCTCCAGTTGGGCCAGTAAGCTCTTAGGCTTCCAGCTGGGGCTGAAACCATCTTGGGAAATATGGAGGCATAGAACTCGGGGTTTAAATGGTAATTCAGTTCATATTGGCTTTAGTAAATGTATCAGAAATTAATAGTCAATAACCCACAAATATTGATGTCTTCTAAGAGTCTACATAGTGCATTAGTATACCCAAATTGTTCTAGTATGTGGAAAGGTGCACAGGCTTAGAGTTATAAATGTGTGTGAGTTAAAACATACTTGGGTAACAGAAATGGGTAATTACATCAATTGGGTATAATTAGTTTAAGCACATTTCCTTTAATTATTTTCTGATTTTTCACTAACTGGTATACTCAATGAGCTGACTGTTGGGTCATTAGGTAGTTATTTTCCATTATATTATTGTTGGGAGATAAATGTGTTTACATGTTTATATTGTTTTGGCTTATAGTTTTGAAAGAAAAAATGTAAAGCTCTGTATTACAAATGTGAAGGTGCAATTATAGCACATGCTGTATTTTCAATATGTTGATTTCTCTTTGTATAGGTAGAAAAGTAGTTTGGGGGAAATCTCTGACCTTTTTTTTTTAACTTAAGCATCTACTTGTGAGAGTTGTTTAGACAGCTATGAAACACAGCCTTATCATGAACAGGGTAAGGTGAGAAACTCTGCCTGAATAATATACATTTAAAATGAATAAATGGATTTAGGTATTTATAATTACCACAATATCATGGAATACCAGGTCTTCCTAAGAAATGTGTTAATTTAGAGCAAATTTTAAAGTCCATGGTTTAAAATTATTATTTGAAAATTCAGATTGATTCCTTTGGAAAGTCTTTAGATTAAGTTTACATTTTATCTTAAAAAGTAGATTAGATATGATTAGAAATATCCTGCCTTGATTTTTTGTATTAAAGATAAGTCAAGTAAGATGATTTTTCAGAAACATTATTAGAACCATAGCAAAGCATGAAATCTAACCTACAGAATTCATTTAATTACATGTTAACATTAAGATTAAATGGTCATAATGTAATAATCAATTATTGTAATTTTGTAATCGAGTGGTGAGTTTTAAACTAGAGTAAAAAATGTGAAAAGCTAAAGCAATAGAACTCCGAGGGATAGATTTTATTGTAATAGTAATGCTTTGATATTTATTAATATAATATTGATGAAGGGGGGTTGAAAATTAATACATGTATGTTAGACTAAGGCTGGAGTTGCTGCCTCAAAATATAATAATTAATTACATGAATCCATTTGTCTAATGGGGGAGCACAGTTACAAACCAGAGAATGCCTTTTTTTGGTGAAAACCCTATAATGCAGCCCTAAATCTTACATGTTAGATATTTCCTTACAGTAGGTCTTATAACACCATAGGGCAATTTTATTTTAAAATTTTAATTGTTGAATATTTTTGTATTACACTACTCATTTGTTAGAGGTAGTTTAAAATAAGAATGCATTTATGATGTCACAAAATTCTGTAATACTTGACATTCTAAATTTTCTATTCTTACTCTAGACTTTGAAAATTGACTTTTGGACAGGGTAATTATTCTGAAGACATTGCTTTTTATTTTGCTGTTATCACTAATTTTTACTGTTTAGAAAGTAAACTTATGACTTAGTTAACATCTGAGATTTTTAACATACCATATCACATTTTGAGGGGTTCTTAAGTTAGCCTTTCTCAGTAAAAACATATTTTGCTAAATTTTAGAATAAATATCATTTTCCTTTAGTGCAATTAAACAGTAAAAATCTCTTTCCTTTCTTTGTATTGAGAAGACAGGAAACCAACAAAACATAGCTGACTTTTTCTTGACAATCACTTGAGGAAAAATTTGTAATAAACAGCACAAGTTCTGTGTGCAATGGTTGAAAGCCAATTGCTCTGTAGAAAAACAGATTGTAGTTGTGAGTATCCTCAACCGTCAGGCCTTGCTTGTAAGATTCCAGTCTCTGAAATGTAACTTTCTCCCCCTTTTTTTTGCTGTATGAACAGCCTAATGTTCCATGCACTATACTAGAAGTAGCATTTTATGCAACATTGAAAGAGTCAATTAATTTGCATAATTTCATGAGTATTACCATGACTTTAGGTAGGCTAACTGGCTCAGGAGCCTCATCTGCCCAATATATTCTTTTTTCTATTTTGACAAATTAATCATTTCTATAAACAATTAATTATACTTATGACAAACTGAACCCTATACCCAAGGGTTCTAAATTTTTATAGCAGAAATCTAATATTAATGTGAATAAGATCAGTGATTTAGTGAGTACCTTAACAGTCAACAATGCCTAAGGCTGAACAAAATTAATATTTTGTTTTCCATCTGGAGACTTCAGTAAAATTAATGAGGAAAGGGGACTTATTGTAATATATAATAAATACAAATTCACTATTTTCAAACTGGGTGTTCTGCTTACATCAAAGCTCAGATATTTTGTATACTTTTCACTAGAGTGTTTTGGTAGCATCTGTTCTCTTCCTGAAGGAAAAATGGGCACTAATTACTTCCAATGTCTTGGCCCTATTGGTTCAACAAAGTTAATTTAGATGATATATTTAGTAATCAATGTGATTTTTTAAAGTAAAGTTTTAAATAAGCATAGTCTTAAATATTTTTAAAAATCAAATGAAACGTTACACTATTAAATATTAATTGCATATATGACTAAATATGCTAATGTAAGAAACAATCTGAAATTTCTTCTTAGGGTTTCCAAAGGAGTCTTTTTCAGTTTTAGAATTACATGAGATATTTTTTGGAAAAACCTGACTCATTTCTTTTTGTGGCTTGTATATTTTAGGATATACTTGGAAATATTCCTAGAATGATGGTGGGCTAAAAACAAATAGGATTAATCTAGTCAAACACATCACTAGATGATTTTTCAAATGCCCAAATATCAATTTTAAAACTTAGGTTAAGTTCCAATTTAGGAAGAAAGGGCAGCTTACATTTGTGAACATTTCTAAGGAGCTAAAAAAAAAAATTCCCATCTTTAATTCTTAGAATTATTTGTCTTTGTTTATGTCAACATGAGTAGCATTTGTAAAGTTGTATTTTTACCTGTGTTTTCTATCTGTAATTTCTACTAATATTTTATGAGACATTTTTCACATTTGAAAAAAACTGTTGGTAATTACCTAGTTAGGCAAGTATACTCCATCTGCATAAATCCTCAATATGTCATGAGTGTTATATGTATACATGTGTGTACATTTATTTTTCTTATATCAAAATAACAGAGAAAAAATACTTTTGTTATTTGGTGAAGAAATTACCATCTATCCCTTAGAAGGCTTTTAGCTGAGCTCAGTGGTTAAATTTTGTTTCTATTTTGCCGCCACACTCATGGCAAATAGTCTTAGTTTTGAAAATCAACACACATTTAAATTTAAATAGTCAATCACTTAATAAATTTCTAGAGTTTATACAATATACTATTTTTTTTTTGCATTTTTACATAAAAATGATGATGTATGGGTTTTACATTTTTTAAGCAAAAAATTCACTTCTAAACCTTAAAAAAAAAGCAAAGCATCTACATTCTGTGTAAATCTGCATTATTAATTCACTGTAAAATAGATCCAGTTGGAGTACTTGTTTTTGCATTAAATAAAACCTTTGATGTTCTTTAATGCTTTGATTTAGCCTCTAATTTGTCAGAGTACAAATGCACCAGCAGCTGTTGAACATACCACTTTTGCAGTACTGTTCCTGGCCAATAAAATCCCAACAAGTCATCGTCGTATCTGGATGCACAAAATAACATTAAAAAAGTAGTCATTGCTTTGAAGTATCACTCCAATTATAGGTTTTAACCCCACAGGTCACAGTGAGATTATTTATACAATGCCAGTATAATTCTGTCTCAATTTCTGTGTGTCCAGAGCATTCACCAGCTCCACTGGAGGAAATTTCAGTCAGTTGTTATGATGGCACTGACCTGTGTTTGATAAGGTTAGATAGCATTTGTCTGATTCCTGTATATTTTGTGTATTATTTAACTTTCTAACTGTGTATTTAGCAGCAAAAGCAAACTATGCTAAGATTAGCTTTCCCTTCTTTTAGAAATCAAAGAACTGAGATGACTTTTCATCACATGGTGATATATGATACATATGCATGTATGCATGTCCATACCACAAACCAATAAAACATTTTATTTGACAACCATAAAGGATCTGGGGATCTTGCATTGTAAGTTTAGCCATGTGCCTCTTTCTACTCAGGTTAAGTGCCAGTATTGATGCTTGACAGCAAAAATGGACAAATCTACCATGCTGGCTAAATTGTCTAAATTTATTACATTAGACATTTCCTGGTAAATTCATCTGCCAGGAGGAAATATAAATGCTACTTTTACACCAAAGCAACTGTCTCTGTCATTTCTGGCTTTTGATAATATTCTGAGCTACACTTCCATCAAAAATATTGTCATAGAAGAATATGTTTTTAATTAGCTGTTGTGCTGACAACCAATAATTAGAGGGAAACTCATATGATGATACAGAGAAAAATAGAAGAAATCACCTGTTAGTGAAAGTAGAATATGACCTTTACACTTTATGATATTAAGACACAAATTCCTGCTCAAAAAGACTTTACTAGGTACCAAACTATTACAACAGGTTGCTTTAAAATCTGTTAAATATCTAAAGTCCTCTGATTTTAATGATAAGCTAGAGAATATACATTTTTTTTTCTGTTTATCCACCTCCTTTATTTTAAAAATCTACACATATATCAAAGTGAACAACACATATTTGCCTACTTTGCAAAATTACATGACTTATGATTGTGGGTTAGGTTTTTTACTCATCTACTAATAAACATTTTTATCTAGAATTTTGAGATAAGGAGAAAATAAGAACCTTAGTTGTCATTCAAGTTACTTATGGAACTGCAGATTACATGCTTTTGAAAACCCAACGTGGATCTCTGCATATTAAAAAAAATTAACAAAGCAAGTCAACTCCTTGGACTTTGTCCCCTTATTTTACTTGATAGTAACACATAACGTACACATTACTTTAAAACTGACGTAAAATGGACCTGAATAATACATTGCAGTCCTGACCAGAAGATGTTTGCTTACCCACATAAAGTAATTTGCTTCTTAGCACAGCTGGGTTCCCTTTTGCGAGTGTTTTATATTTTATGAAGTAAAGAGAAAACATTACTTTTGTAAAACAATGTTTTAATCTAATTGATGACAAGTCAATGGCTTAGAATAGCAATGGCTTCCTCAAAACACCTCTCAATTTGCACATTTTAGGGCCTACTAAGCTGGGGAACTGAAGCATGAGGCAAATGAAAAAATATGAAGTTCATAATCTAGGGAGACCTGCGTGAATACAGCCATAAAAGCCACAACTGCCAGCTCAGGTGGAAAAATGTTGAAGTGAGAAATGTATTCAATAAATAGAAAACACAGCATGGAGCTGAAAAGTGTGCATGAGAAACTGGTTAGGAGATTCGAGTAATGGAAAAGGAAGCAGATGGAGCATGAGTGTACATTAAACAGTAGTGTTCATAGCTTGTGACATAAAGTATTCCTCTGGGAGTCTAATTCTTAACTATCTTCAAATTCATTCAATTTAAAATATCATGGTCTTGTTATCATCTAATTTTGCAGAAATTTTATTGAAAATATTATTGCGATAGACTGCATTTCATAGTTGAAAATGCTTGCTGATGGAATAGACTAGATCCTGAAAGTTGATAACTTGATATTGCTGTAACTTTCCTTTATCAAATTCTACTTGCCTTGTTGGAGGTATATGATTTCAGTGCATGTGTCTGTCTTCAACATCTAGGATCTCAAAGGCATATGAAAGTGTGACTGTGGGTGCTTATAAGTAGAACAGAAAGCTGGGAGTTTTTATGGATATATTTAAAAGACACTTCCAACTGTATGTGAAACATTTCAGGATTCCAAGGACAAAGCGTTGGCCCTATAAAATAAAAAAAGATTAGTATAGATTGTTTTTCGAAACTGTAGAAATCCTGCTACTTTCATACAAAAATATCAGACTTTTATTCTGTATTCTTTTGGTTTATCTATTTGGTTTCTGTGATGGATTCACTCAGAGAAATAGTTGACCTGTATTGACCATCTTTATGCCAAAATTTAGTACTTGGTTTTGTTTAATAATCTTTAATGGATTTTCATGAGCCCATTTTATAAACTGTTTTTGAATCTCTATATTTTTCATCTACATTTCTTCTGAGCAATGAGTTACAAATTATATTTCACTTTTAGTTAAGGTAATACTTTTCAATTGTTGGAAATGTATTTTTCTATAAAGTGTCAAAAACATAGATTTGATAGAAAAGCATATGTTCATACTTAGTTGTTGTAATTTATAGATTAAAAACCATATTATATTTCTTTTTATATCCATAATATTCAGGCAAAAGCATCTTCATTTTTTCCCTTTCCTCATATTTCTTTTTATCCTTCTCTTCAGCTTATCCTCTCCCATGTTTGTTTCTTGAGACTATTTCCCATAACACCTCCCATCAATTCTGATAACTTAGTAAGCTGAAAAATTAGGTGTCTTGTCATTTTTTCTTCCCTATCTGGAAACAAAAAAATCTGATTATGTTAGACATAGAGATTGATAAAATCATCAGCTTTCACATACTTTAATCAGTAGCTATTGCTCTTTTATTTTACACATATCTGGAATCCTTTAAAAAAATCTTATGGATTTTTTTTTTTTTTTTTGGCATAGTGTGCCACTTTACTCAACGAATGTACTCTGTAAGCCCTGAGATTTGGTTTTTATTGTAATAAAAATGACAAGTCGAAGGTTACTAATTACAACTTTCCAATGCCTTTCCCTAAAATTTTATTTTCCCTTGAATTCTCTGCTCCTTTCCTATTGGTTATTTTCTTTCTTTTGAAATGCTCCTATTCTTTGGCTATTACAGCTCTTCTTCTTTCTTCTGTCTCTGCCTATTTCTCTATTTCTCTCACTGGAACTCCTTTTCAGTGCCTATTAGTAGACTCCTCCTCTTCCACCTCAGATGCTCAAGAGACCTGTTTACATCATCCCTTGGAGAGTTACTCCTCTCAGGATTTATCCTTCACCCCTGTGTTGACTCCTTTCAAATTTTTTAACACAATTTATTTATTGAACACTTAATTTACAGCAGACATTTTCTAAACCTTAGTCTTCTTTTCAAGGTATAATAGTTTTTCTATATTTTTTTCCCTTATATTTTTATCAGGAAATTCTGCCATTATTCCTAATTTCAAAGTTCTAACTTTATATCATTTTTAAGAAATTGTCTTCTTTCCCTTCATTTATCCTTTCTATCAATAGTATCCTCATTGTTCTAATTACTTTGAATAGATATTATATCTGAGTTCCTTGTCCCAGACTACTTATGGGCAAGTGGTGTAAGAGGATCTGAAACTCTAATTCTGGCCTCCTAGAGTTACAGCTCTTCAGTTCTATACTATGTGGCCTCTCACGGGGTTCAAGGTTCTCCCCACTCTTGCTGTAATCTCCCTTATAACCTAGCCTCTCTGTGGGTCTACTACTCATGTTTACTATATAAAATTTTCCTCCCACCTTCAAACATCTCCATCACCTTTCTTTTCGAATACATTTTCTTTCCTCTTCATCCTGTTCAAAATAATTTATTAAGTCTTTAAAGATGTTGGCAGATCTTATCATCCTGGACCACATTTTTCTACTCTAAATCCTCATGAAGATTTACCATTATGCTAGTCATTTGCTACTAATTATTTGATAAAAAAAAACAAACAGAAAATAAAGAAACAAAGAAACAACAATAAAAGACATCCTTATTTCCTCTTTCCTCAATAAAATTTTAATTTTCTTGTGAAATGGAATAGTAGTTTTATATTAGAATATATGAATGAGCAAATAAATGACATATGGACACTGTATAAAACTTGTAATGATATATGGAAGAATTATCTCTATATTATTAACCTTATTCAAATGGGAAATAAAGTAATTTTTTCATTTTAAAAAATGATGCTAAAATTTATTTTAAAAACTTACATAAGATATATATATGTATATATATATATACACACACACACACACACACACATATATAAATACATATAGATATATATTTGCCATGTAGCTAAATATAATTTAACAAAGATGTATTTTGGATGTAAATAATGTGGAACTCCAATTATTTAACTACAATAAAAGTTTTAAAAATTAAGAAAAAATCAACCTAAGTGGCAATGATCAAGCAAATCAATAATGTGTGTGTGTGTGTGTGTGTGTGTGTGTGTGTGTGTGTATTCTAAAAAATCTAAAGAATAGGGTAGGTTTATAGTAAAATAGAAAGATCTTCTCTTTTTCACCCACTGCCCCTACTTTAATCCTGTTCTCTAGAGTTTATCACTATTAAGTTCTATGTCTTTTCAAATCTTTATCTAGCCTACATTTTTATCTAAATTAAATCTTTATCATCTGATTTATATCTAAACCTAGAGTCCCTAAATCCTATGACCTCGTCTATACATGCTACTGTATTCAAAGAAATAATGATCTGACTCCAGATGGCCTAAGAATAGCATAATTCTTTATTATTAAAGGGCAATTAATGATAAAATTATTATTAATTAATAATAATCTTTCCTTCTCTCTCCAGAGTTTCCCCCTGGAACCCCTGACAAAAATCCTTGCCTTCATCTTGCTCTCTGACTGCCCTAACTTTTCCTCCCTTCTACCCCTCATATTCTCCCCCATGATCAGGTCATCTTTGCAGTCACTCCTGCTCCCCCAGGTGCCTCTCTGAATCTGCCTGCTAGACCCTGAGGGAGTGCTCTGCTTTCTGCTCTTAATCTTTTCAGAATCATATTATTGCACTTTAAATTTGGTTAGATTTGTAAATTTACTGGAATAAAGCCTTTTACTGCATTCTTTAGTAAATTTTAAACTGAGCTTTGATGTTCTCATTTTCCTTGTTCTGATTGATTTGTCTTCTACTTTCCTGTTCATACTGACACATTTTTTTTTGTAGGTCTTAAATACTCAGCTCTTGGCTTTAAAAATCAATTCTAGTTTTGTTTGTTTTTATTTTTATCTTCATTGATTTTATCCTTTACTCCGATCAATATTTTATTCTGTATTTTTTCACCCTAGCTTATTTATTTTCTCTTTCCCAGGGTAAATATTTTGGCCATAAAAATCACTTTGAATACTTGTTATGTCTTCTCAGATTCAATGCATTTGAAAGGCATTACTGTTATTGTCACTTATTCATATTTTATGTCTAACTTTAGTTTTTGTTTCCTTTTCAATGAAAGGGTATTATATAGTTTGTATGATTTTTTATTTTTTGAAATTTGTCCAGTTTTTGCAAAAATAATACACTATTTGTTTTAAAGTATTCAATTGATAATTATAACATTTTATTATCAAAAGAAATATTTAACTTATATAATAAAGCATTGAGAATTATATTAATTATGTCAATTTTTTGTAAATACACTTTTTCTGGAATAACATATTTGCCCTGTAGCTAAATATATTTAACAAAGATGTATTTTGGGTACAAATAAATACGAACTCCAATTATTTAACTAAAATAAAAGTTTTAAAATTAAGAAAAAATCAACCTAAGTGGCAATGATCAAGCAAACAGGAATTTTTAGTATATGACCTATGAACTCTAGTGGGTCCATAAATTTAAAAATGTTTTGTATATTATGCAAAATTGTTATTTTATTTACTATATTCTTTATAATATACCTGTTTCTTTATTCTGCAAAGGATACATGATTTTTATAAACTTCTCAAATGTCTCTGGAAACTCCAAAATGTAAAATTTTAGAGGGGTCTAGAAAAATGTTATTTTATTGTGGTATTTATTTTATAAATCTCTGTTCTAACATACACAAAAAATATTGCAGTATTTTGAACAGCAATACAATTTTGTCTTATTGTTATTCATCATATAATTCTGGAACTAAAGAGAGAAAAGTTTACCCTAGGAATTCATTTAGTATATTCTTCTTCTCTAAACCTGATTATTCATGAACTTAGCTTAAAGGTACTATGCTCATTAAATGTTCTATAACTTTAAAAGTCTCATTGTTAATCTCCTTTTCATATTTTACCCAATCCAGTCATAATGCATTTTAAACTCCCATTTTAAAACTCTGTTATTGCCATTAAATTGAATTGAATTTGTTTTGTGTTGGTGGCAGCTCAAGTTCAATGAAAACATTGAGTAGGCATATGTTCACTATCTTTTCTCTTTTGAGTGGAGATGTTCCTCGTTCTTTATATTCTGAGTAATTATGAATTGTATACAGGATATTTTGAATATCATTATGAGACAAAGTGTTTACTCAAAAGTAATGATTTAGATAGCAAATACCCATTAAAAAAATCTGGGGTAGGTTATTAATATCAGGGAAAGTAGTCTTCATAGCAAAGAAAATTAACAACAATAAATAGAGATATTACAAAATTATAAAAATATTATATCTTCTTGAATTGACAATATTAGATGTGAATTCACCTAACAATAGTACTTTTAAATACATGAAGCAAAAATTCAGAGTTGGAAGAAGAAATAGACAAATCTACAAATATAGTTTTAGATTTCAACATTCTTCTCTCAGAAAGAAAATTGGCAATTAAAAAATGAACAACACTATAATATGCATTTTTTGACAGAATGCATAACATGTTTTCCTTGCAGATTTAGAGGTATAATTGACAAATAAAAATAGTATATATTTAAAGTATACAACTTGACATTTTGATACACTGAAGTTATCACCACAACCTAGCTAACATATTTATCACTTCACAGAATTAGTTGTGCTTGTGTCTGTGTGTGTGTGTGTGCATGTGTGTGGTGAGAGCACTTAAGGTTGACTCTCTTAACAAATTTTGAATATACAAGACAGTACTGTTAAATATAGTCACCATGCTGTACATTAGATCTCTAGAACTTCTTATCTTGCATAAATGAAATTTTGTACACTTTGATAAACATCTCCCTATTTCCCTTCTCCTCAGCCACTGGCAACCACTATTCTACCCTCTGCTTCAATGAGTTTGACTATTTGAGAGATAATGCATTCTTTTTAGGTGCTCATGGACACTCACTAATATAGACTATACCCAAGCTGTAAAATAAAACTTACCAAAATTTAAAAAGTTTAATCAAAGTATGTTCTCTGACCACATGAAATTTGACTAGAAACCAATAACAGAAAGATAACAGGAAAATTTCAAAATACTTGGAAATTTAACACATATCTATATAATCCATAATTAAAGTGGAAGTCAGACAGAAGATACAAATTACCAATGTCAAGAATAAGAAGAGGTAATTCTACAGAATCAGTAGATTTTAAAAATAATAAATACTAGAGAAAACTCTACAGATAATAATCTGACAGTGTAAATGAAATGGACCAATTCCTTGAAAATTTAGTATTTTTAGCAAATGGTGTTGAAACAACTTGACCTACATAGGCAGTAAAATGAATCTTGACCTAAACCTCACATCTTATGCAAAACTTAACTGAAAATGGATCATAGATCTAAATAAAATGTAAAATTATAGAACTTTTTGAAGAAACCATAGGAGCAAATATTCATAAAATAGAGCTAGGTAAAGAATGCTTGACATGACACCTAAAGCATGATTTATAAAAGCAAAAAATTGATAACTTGGACTTCATCAAATGTTTTGTGCTTCGAAAGACACTTAAGAGAATGTAAAGACAAGCTATAGGTTGGGAGAAAATGTTTTCAAGTCACATATCTGACAGAGGACTTACATCCAGTATGTGTGTGTGTGTGTGTGTGTGTGTATACATATATATATGAAATATACATTATTTTAAAATTGTCTAGAAATAATACTCTAATTTTTTTCAAGCATTCAATTGATATTTTAACATTTTCCTATCAAAAGAAATGTTTAACTTATATAATAAAAAAGCAATGAAATATTATTTATGTCAGTTTTTATAAATATACTTTTACTGGAATAACTTATTTGCCCTGTAGCTAAATATAATTTAACAAAGATATATTTTGTAATTAAATAAATATGGAATTTCAATTATTTAATTAAAATACAATTTGCCATTGCATTTAAATTTTGAAGCATAATTTTAAAAAGGATAGTCTTATTCCCATTTTAGATATGAAAACTGATGCTTAGAAAACTTTCATGGCTTACCCATTATGGTTAAATTTCTGAAAATGGAAATCACATGCAGATATTCTGGTTCTAAATTGTGTGCCTGCTGCTTTATATATATAAAGATTTCTCGAATTTACCAGTAAAAAAATTAAACCACTCAGTTTTTAAGAAGGAAAATGATTTAAACAAATGTTTCACCAAAGAGAAGACAGAGTAGGTTTATAAGAAAGCAAAAAATGTTCAACATCATTAGTCATTAGAAAAATACAAATTAAAACCATGATGTGATACTATATGCATGTTTAAATAGCTAAAAAAAGAGACCAGCTTAGGGACTGGCAAGGATACAGAGCTATGGGAACTCTCACTCATTTACTGGTGAGATTACAAAATGGTGAAGCCACTCTGGAAAATAGTTTAGCAGATTTTTATAATGTTAAACTTATATTCACCCTATGACCTGGCAATTCTACTTCTGGATATTTACACTAGAGAAAAACTTGTACACAAATGTTAATAGCAACTGAATTCATATTCACCAAAGCTCAAAATAACCCAAGTGGGTGATGGATAAACAAACCATAGCACATTCATACAATGGGATATTACTTAGCAATAAAAATGAATGAATTATTGATATCTGCAATAACTTGGGTAAATCACAAGGCCTTTTGCTGAGGAAAAAACTAGTCACAAAAGGTTCTATACTGTATAATTTCACTTATATGACATTCTCAAAAAGACAAAATTATAGTGACAGAACAAATCAATTATTGCCAGGGGTTAAGGATGAGGAAATTGGGACTGCAAGTGGTAGCACAGGGAGTTTTGGGAGGTGATGTGATATTCTGTATCCTGATGGAGGTAGTGGTTATATAAATATAAATAAGTGGTAAAGTTCATATAACTTTATATAAAAATATCATTTTTATTGTATGTTAATCTTAAAAATAAAAAACTCCACATAACAGGAGAGATTTTGGGTATAATTTCTGCTCTTTCAGATAGTGTATCTTTATTTTAAATCATATAACAGACTTGACATAGACTTGTTTCAGAAAAAACAATATAGTACCAATCTTAATTTTGAAAACCTTGGAGATTGACCTTTATTTGGTAAAGTATTTATTTTTAATTCACCATAAATAAATGTTGTACATGCTCTAGAAATAAGTTAAGAACATCATATTGACAATAGTACAATTCAGAGATACTATGTTACAGCTGATATTTTCACCAACTAGGTATACATCTAACAATTTATTTTACCTTTTTCCATATCAGTTTTGCCACTTTTGAATGAGGACAGTTGAAGTATATGATCTCTATTGTCCTTCCATTTAAAAACAAACATCCGAATTCACTTTAACAACTAAAATCTCATTTCAAAATGAAAAAAATACTTCTTACTTCTTTTTCATCATAAAATCCATGAAGGTTTTTCACATTTAAAAACTTGTAAAGTATCTGAATTCTCTTACCACTTGCACTTTTATAAAAAATGAAATGATAACATTGCTAGAAAACACATGACATCTTTTTTTTTTAAGTTCCACTGTTTGGTAACCAGCACGGTGCTCCATATGCAACATTAATAAATGATGTATGTTGGGGTGAGGATTTTAGGCAAAGACCTTGGGGAAACATCAACAACCAACTAATAAGGATTATATTCTGGGGGCTCTCCAGCAAGAAATGTGGTTTGTTTGACCAGAATATTGTTCATACATTAAAGAGGTATCTATAAGTGCGTACATATATACTCAAATGTACACAGAGCTTGTACTCTCAAGTTTACCACAATCCCTTCCCTGTTATTTTAAGTCAGGTGCAGAGTCAACCAAATACGATTCCTGCCTGGCCTCTGTATGGACATTTTAGTTTGCAAATACTAAAAAGTTTCACCATCTTGTGCATATATTCTTTGGGTTCTTAAGAAAATGAGAAAATTGTTTCTTATAAAACAATTTAATCTCTAAGAACACCGGGAATCATGCCATTCTTTTTTTCCTGAAAGTTTATTATATTTTTAATCTAATGGAGTTTTGAACCATATAGAAGGTTATATTTCCCTTTTCAGTTTGATTGGCAAGGTTTTGAGTAAAATTTGCAGCCTATCTGTACAGTAAGTGACCTCTAGTTTTATTCTTGTTTAGCTACATTCCAAATTCTTGGTCCTGTTCCAATCTTTTTCTTTCCTTTTTTTTTCCTGGTTGCTGAATTTATACATCTCTGTATTATTTTCATGAATTTGTGTTATGATACTCTATTTGTAAAAACATTATGTTTATGAAGGGTTGGAAGAACAATTGCTAAATGCTAAGAATAACTGTGTATTTCAGAAGATGAGATTACAGGTGATTTTATATATCCATCCTTCTGAATTCATTTTATTTTCTTTTTCGACATCTCTTAGGTAGGAAAAGGAGAACAAATACTAAATTCTTGGAGTGAGGACAAGTAGATAAGTGAATAACTACATTTATATTGTCTTTTTAAAAAAATAACTCCCATGTTTAAATGTGCTTAAATTATGTAGAGTTACTTAACAGATATATGTTCTTTACTTTGTGAGGTGTGGGCTGACTACTATGACTATACTTCTCTTCCCATTTATGATATTCCATTGGCAAGAGCTTTGCATAACTGTCATTAATCACTGTGTTATCCAAGTGTTTTTGAAAGTCAGACCACTAACAAGAATCATTCCAGCCCCTCCTGGGCTGGCCCAGGTGAAATTTTATAATAAGGAAAGTCTCTATTTCCAAATATAGTTCACTCCAAGCTGCCTGTGAGTGCTGCTCTTTCCTTTTGTTTCTTGATACTCTGCTCAAGTTTATGTTGCTTTCAAATTACCTCTTTCTCTTTCCCCTGAACTCTCCTCAACCAATATAGGATTATCTCAATTTTTCTTTCAACTATTTGATTTTATAAAAGTTGTATTTCTTTCTTCATTGATTTAAAAAGACTATTCAATAATATTGTAGGGACAATTGGTTTACTGAGAAAATAAATAAAATGAGATTCTTCCCTATATCATATACCAAAATAAATTCAAAAGACTCTAAGTAAAATATAAAAGCATATCATGAGAGGAAGAACGTATAGGTGAGCGATTGATTTCTGGATGAGGATGAAGTTTCTAAGCATAAAATAATGGAAGAAAGTATCAAAAAAAGAAGAATAGTTTTGATAATGTGAAAATTGAAGCTACCATATATTAAAAAGAAAAAAAGGCAAATATACAACTGCTACTGTGAATTGAACATTAAAGGTAGAGGTCAATAGTGAGGACTGTGAGAAAATGTTAAAAGGTTCAGTTCCTGACTACATATTTTGATAAGAACCCTAATATTGTAAGTCTCTTTGATCAAATTATTAAAGAGCCACTTCAAAGATGAATTGCTTCCATTTTTTGTTCTATAAGCCTTTTTGTAGTCATGTATTTTAATTAGAAGTCAGAAATGTCTACATGGTTTCTTTTGATGTTATTTCTCCTCCATTGTCTTCATAATAATACTGGTAATCTATTTTTCACAGGGCAATTACATTTTATGAAGTTAAGTCATAACATAGGCAAAGGAGAGATTTTTATTACAATAATTGTAGATTACATTGGAGAATGGTAGAGAATCTATTTTTATATTCCCTCAATTATTTTCAGATTTGTCATTGTATTTAAAGTTTGAAACATATTTTTAAAAGGTCATATTATTCCCATTTTAGATATGAAAGCTGATGTTTAGAAAACTTTCATGACTTGCCCATTATGATTAAACTTCTGAAAATGGAAATCACACACAGATATTCAGGTTCTAAATAGCGTACCTGCTCCTAGATATTTGATACCTCTGGATATTGATTGGCAGGAGGCATTAATAAATAACATTTTGTAATATTTGTTTTTCATCTTTGGGCCAGGCACCTGACATATATCATTGTCTTATACTATCCCATTTAAATTTTGTTTTAATGTTAAAATATTAGTATTTATAGAACTACTGGTTTTGAAAGAATATATTTTCTTGTATTCCTGCAATGGCACTATGAAATGCTGAATAATAATGAATATAGCCAATGCTTATGTGGCATTTGCCATGGTCTGTTTAATTCTCACAACCGTCTATGAAAAGATTACTCTTATCTTCATTTTATAGATGAGAAAACTGAGGCACGAAAAACTTGCCCTTGGTTATCCAGAAGCTATCATTTCATAATCATACAGGTTTTCGGCTCAATTCCCTATGTTTTTCATGTGGGGTAAAACATATAAGATTTAAAAAATAAAGTCAAGATTTCCAGAATAGATCTGTTACTCAGTGTGCTGATGTGCTAGTTTATAACCAGGAAACTGTAGCTGTCAGTAGTAGCTCCAGAACCTTTTATTTTAATCAAGAAAACATTTCCAAAAATTTTTCTACAGTTTATATATACAGTGAGAAATACTTTGCACTATGGAGAATGTGGGATTAAAACAAAACTAGGTGCTGCTTCTTTATGTGAGACAAGAAAAATATTGTTATGGATTCTTAGATTGTTGAGTGAAACATTTTTTCTCCTAAAACCTCCATCCTTTTCTTTATATAAAAGATATGCATATTAAAATGCCATTTTAAAATGTGTTTCTGCTCACATTTACAATATCATTGAATTTAGATTTTTAGTGACATGTTTTTGATATTCATAATGACATGAATGCTTTTTGTTAGCCAGCAATACGAAATAATTAATTGGATGCCATCACCAGAGGAAGATCATGGCATTCTATGTTGGTTTATAAAACAGGCCTGGGTGAGAGACCTCCCAGCAGGCCAAGTCACGTTACCTGTAATTTTTCACATGCATATACTTCATCACTAGTGACATTCTAGCTTTCAGATCAGTCATCTCTTAGGACTTAAAATTGATATATCAGTCTCAGCATAAAATGCTATCATTCTGTAGACCAACTGTTTACCAGAGTATAACTCCTCCTGTGTCTCATTTCATCATACTGTTCCACATAGAGATGTTTCAATGTGAAATGAAGTTTTTTCATGCTGTGCTTCTGAGTAGAAAAAAGACAGAAGAACATGTATGATAAATGGTGAAGATTCCATGATAACCCTTGCAAAACAATACAATGTGGAAGCATTATACTTGCTTTTATAATTTAATGCATAAATGTGGCTTAAACTTTTATAACAAATACTATTTATATGGCTGTCAGAGGAAGATCAATTATACAGAATCACTTTATCTTCCAATTTATTTAGAAATTAGCAAAATATCACTGCTGTCAAATAGTCATGGTAAAATATTTGTGGAGACTGCACTATCAGTAAAAATAAAATTACCATTATGTTTTTCAATTGTACATGTATTTAGTTACAGTTTTGTTAGAGTAGGAATTTATTTAAAATTTTATTAAATCTAATTTCTTTCTATGTGGAGCTCAGGCCAAATCCTGGCTTTCAATAACAACAGTAGAATTTAGGGAAAACGTCTTATTTAATTCCTTATTGTCTGAAAGACAACTGCAGTGTTTGCATTCTTTCTTTGGCCATAGAATACATTATCTTTGTGGCTCTCGGTGTGGTCTGGATGTGACATCAGCATCCCACTGCTTACTAGGGTTTATTCAGATGATTTGGCTTACTGGGCTGGGGTTTATATACTTCATTCACAACCCTAAAAGCTGTGAATTGGAGGAGGAGGATGATATCCCTAGGGATATTAAAACCACTTATTTTTTGTCAAAATGGAAATGATGTTTTTCTTTTAGCATGCCTTGATTTGACCTGTGACTAAAGGTCTGATAGACTGCTTTAAAATGAAAAGTAAAATTGTTTAACCAAAAGTGGGTTAAAATTATGCTTTTAATTTGATGTAGCACTATACATCCTCAGTGTTTTCTCTGAGGAAACATTTTAGCTTGAACTTTTAATTCTTGATTTTTTGTTTTAAAAAAATTTTAACATATGCTTTTTCGGATTGTTGTGGTAGAAGCTGTAATTTGCTGTAAGATAGTATCCAAACATTAAACTATAACTAATAGATGTGCAATAAACTGTGGATGAACAGTGAATGAATTGAGAGATCCCAAAGAACTACAGGAAAAAAAATTATGAGAAATATTTCTACAGTGAGATATATTTTTGTAAAAATAATTTAACCAATTAAGTGATTATTTCTATCCTTTGGAAAAGTATAAAAGTTAGCAATACTTAATTGGTTTGATTATGTTTCTCGTGTTGTATATGAACATTCATGCAAGAAAATAAATAGTAGTAAAATTATTTTTATAACTGACCTTCATATCTTGGGGATTAAAATTACATTAAGGCTAGCTCTCTTAGCAGATGTGGTATTCTAATAATATTTTTAAAATATGGCATGTCGAAGGGGACCTAGTCACTAAAAAACTAAAGGTAAAGAGGGCTAATATGCTTTGCATTATTCTGAAAATTCTATAACCCAAATAAAGCAAAATTAACATTAAGAGATTTTTGTTCAAATTTCAAGAGAAACCTACTCAAATCCAAGGTTAGTTTTGAAAATAAAGTACTTTTAATAATGTATATATTGAGAATTTTTAGCCATCAACTGGCTCAAATTCATTAGTTTAGGAAACATTTAATTGCACTATATTTTTAAAGCTTAATTCAAATTGACTTGTTTCATTACAATTTTTTAAATAGACATTTTAGAATGATTTAAGTTTAACAGCAAAACTGAGCAGAAAATGCAGAATGCTTCCATATGCACCCTGCCCCACATGCCCATAGCCTTCCCTACTATCAACATCCCAAACCAGGTGATATATTTGTTGTTACAATTAGTGAATCTATTAACTGCATTTTAAATTTTGAAATGGATAAATGAATGAAAGGGTTTATTATTTAGTCAGCCTTGTAAGAAGCTGTTAAGCCATCAAAGGGGTTTTTGAAATAATCCTGGGGAAATTTAAACAATTTACTAAGTTGTAAATTCTAACTAGAGTTACTATAATGCTTATTCCTAGACATTTAAAATATTTATTCATTGCTGGTATAAGTCAATATATGATTAGTAGAATAAGGGGGGCGGAAATAAAGCTCGGTTCTTATCCTCTAGTCACATAAAAACGAATGGAGGAGATATGTACATGAGTGATTGTGATGATAGACATGTATTATGAGAGGCACAATAAAATGCATGGGGAGACAGCACTGAAAGATGGTAAAAGCTTTAGTCAAGGTTTCAGAGTAGAAAAAGCATTTGAGTTAGGTTTTGAAAATGTAGATTTGGGTATGATAGGATCATCAAATAAAACACAGGATGCTTAATTAAATTTGTATTTCAAATAAACAATATTTATTATTATTATTAAATCCTATGCAATATTTAGGACATAGTTATACTAAAAAATATTCATTATCTGAGATAGAATATTCTCAGTTAAATTTGTGTTGTTTGCTAAAGATGGCAATTCTAGGCATTGGGTACTTTCTACTCAGAGGGAAAAAAGTATTCAAGGTACAAAGGAAAAAATATCTCAGGGTACATATGGAAAAGAATGAGTGGTTGGTTAAGTTGAATAAAGGGAATGGTAGATTGGGTGACATGAGGTGTGTTAATAATTATACTGGGACAAGTAGGAATAAACTTCAACTGTTCTGGACAAACAGGAAGTGATAATGCTGATACTTTGAAGGGTGGTGAGACCATAGAACAGGGGTACCAAAAGAGAAGACATAATTGGATCTAGTTAAGGTAGCTACTGAAATGATGTGCAATAGCTGCTCATGACAACAAGAGAATATAGTAATTTAAGAATACAAAAAAAGTCTAATCTTTGAGTTTTTTCTTCTGTACAAATAATTTTTCAATGACTGTGGCTTTAGACCATGTTTTTGGGAATATGAAAACCAGAGCACATGCCAGGCGAACTTCTTAAATGAATCACACTGATGAATGATAATGGTATTATTACTGAGTTTAGGAACTTCATTCCTGGAACTATGGATGCACAGATCTGGTCCTTTTGGAACAGAATATTGCAGAATTCACATGACCATCTCATCATATACTTGTTTATTAAAATTGATTTGAATGTGAATTGATAGTACCCTCCTTTGCATCTAGAAAAACTCTGAGTTAGAGATGGAACATATAGTAGGCCTTTGGCCAATGTGAAAAAAGTTATTCCCCATGATATAAAATTCTTCCCCATGATATAAAATGATATGTTAATGTATGATGGGTCTATATTAAGATGTTAAAAATATATGATATTCAAACCAACAGTTAAAACTTTCAATAAACTTTTTATTATAAAAAACTTCAAACATACACAAAGGCAGAGAGAAGTGCAACGAACTTTCCTATACTTATGATCCAATTTTATCAATGATTAAGATTTGCCACATTTGCTTTATCTAGCTTGTTTCTCTTTTCTTCACTGGAAAAAAAAATAAAGCCTGTGATTGACACATTGGATTTACAACAACAAATTGACCGTGGTTTAGAAATGAAATTATAAATGTAAGTGATTTACTTAGATTGTGTTTGCACAGATATAGCTCGATACTGAAAAAAGTATATTTGTATGTTGAAATAATAATGCATCACCTGAATTAAATCCATGATGTTTATAAGGACTACTGAATTATTCATTTTTGCACTTCAATGCTATTTAATTGTACCCTCGAAGTCTTACCTTTTATTAGCACTATATGTACAAGAAGCTCTAACAATTTTAAACAGGTCTGTTTTACCTTGTTTTAGAGGATAAAAAATTAGTGATTGTCCTATACTTATATAATATCATAGCCTGGAAAAGAACAATGGGTTTGATTCTATTAATTTATCACTGACCTCATAGGAAATATTTGTTCAGACGATTAAATAATAGTTAAATTCTATATTTTATCCAGAGAAGCAGAAGTAAACTTCAGCAAAATATATTTTATGAGTCAGCAAAACAAAGGTGAAAGGGCAATAGATATGAATTTAGGTATGATTGTTAGAACCATGAAAAATGCATCTACTCATATTTTTTTCAGGCTACCAGCCTGATCTACAAATGGGGTCACTTTTACAGAAATCACCTGTAATCTGAGGCTATTGTGTTACCTGTGGATGTAAGATCTCAGCTCTTAAAATCGGCCCTAACCATTTCTAAAAGTGTCCAGGGTGTTAATCCAACTTGCTCATGATCAAATCTGATGTGCTACCAAAGAGCATCTACCTTCTGGTCCTCCTCTCTTTCCACTGTTCTGGTCAGCCTACCTGTCCCACTGGGTGCTGCTGCCATTTCTGCTGGAAATTTTCATGTTTGCCAGAGACTTCTATTACTTCTGCTGGGTGATTCAAAGCCTGCCACATATGCAGTGGACCACGCTGCTGCTGTAGCCTCTTGTCTGGCCCTATCCCCAGTTTTTAATTGACACTTTTGATATCAGTTCTGGAACTAGGTTATATACTTCCTCGACCATTCACCTATTTGATCAACATTTAGGGGAGAGGGAGTGAGGTATATAAGGATAAAGGGGGTCAAATACATGGTGATGGAAGAAGATTTGACTTTGGGGGGAGAACACACAATGCAATATACAGATGATGTATAATTGAATTGTATACCTGAAACCTTCATAATTTTATTAACCAATATTATACCAATAAATTAAAAGAAAGCAAAAACTGCTTTTCACCCTAATTACAAATGTATATCATACAATTTGGAGCTGATTTAGAAATAACTGAAGACAAAAATTATAAAACATCTCAAATCCACATGACCACTATTAGCATTTTGGTGGATATTCCTCATAAAGATTCTCTCTTTCTTTAAAAAAAAGTTCGACATACAATATACTTTAGTATATGTTTTACACTAATTAGTATATTCTGCACTTCTCCCCCAGTCCATAAACTTCCTATACAACAAGTTTTCTTTTTTAAAAAAGCTGGGATAGAATTCTATTATATAGATATAAAATTACTTCTTTGATTCTTTTATTGCAAAAGGTTTCTTTTTATTTTAATATTCTGCTATTAAAAATAACATTCCAATTAACATTTTTATATATACATCTTTGCTCAAATCTCTGCTTTTCACTTAAGTATAGATTTTTAATTTTATTACTTATTTATGCAATTTTTTAAACATTTTATTTATTTCAGCTGTACACTTTATATGCTTTTTCATAATATTCTTGTATGATCCTTTGTCTTTCTGCAATATCAATCATAATTTCCCCTCTTTCATCCCTGATTTTGTTTATTTGTGTCCTTTGTCTTTTTTCTTGAGTGAGTCTACCCAGGGGTTTGCCAATTTTATTAACCTTCTCAAAGAACCAAGTCTTCGTTGCATTTATTTTTTCTGTCTTTTTTTTTTTGTTTTCAATTTCATTTATTTCTGCTCTAATTTGATTATTTCTTTCCTTCTGCTGACTAGGCTTCATGTGTTCTTCCTTTTCTAGTTTTTAAAGATGAAGCTTTAGGTTGTTTATTTGGGCTCATTCTTGTTTTTGGAGGTAGGCCTGTAATAATATGAACTTTCCTCTTATGATCACTTTTACTGTATCTCAAAAGTTTTGATATGTTGTACTATCATTATTATTTATTTCTATGTATCTCTTAATCTCTCTTTTTATATCTTCTCTGACCCAGTTATTCTTCAGTAGCATGTTGTTTAATCTCCACGTATTTGTGCTTCTTCCGGATTTCTTTCTGCAGTTGATCTCTAGTTTCAAAGCATTACGATCAGAGAATATGGTTGGTATGATTTCGACCTTCTTATATTTGTTGAGGCTATCTCTGTGTTCCAGTATGTGATCAATCTTTGAGACTGTTCCATGTACACTAGAGGAGAATGTATAAGCAGCTGTTTGGGGATGGAAGGCTCTGTAAATGTCAATTATGTCCAGTTGGTCTAACGTGTCATTTAAGGATGTTATTTCCTTACTGATTTTCTGCTTGGATTATCTGTCCATATCTGACAGTGGGGTATTTAGGTCCCTAGTATGATAGTGTTTCGGTGTGTTTCTCCCTTTAGTTCTGTTAGTAATTGCTTTACATATTTCGGGGCTCCCTAATTGGAAGCATAGGTATTAATAAGTCTTATGTCTTCTTGGTGCATGATTCCCTTTATCATTATGATGTGTCCCTCAGTATTTTTCTTTACCTTTTCTTAAATTTTTTAGTCTATTTCATCTGATATCAGTACTGGTAATCCAGCTTTTCTCTGAATGCCATTTGCTTGAAATATCATTTTCCACCTTTTTACTTTGAGTCTATATTTGTTTTTGGAGCTGAGATGTGTCTCCTGGAGGTAGCATATGGTTGGGTTTTGTTTTTTTGATCCATTCTGCAACTCTGTGCCTTTTTATTGGTGAGTTTAATCCATTTACAGTTCAGGTGATTATTGAAATAATGAGGTCTTCTTATAGCCATTTTATCTTTTTCTTTTTGGTAGCTTGGTGTTTCCCTCGCTTCCCTGTCCTCGTGTTTATCGTGTTTATGTTTTCTTTATTTTGGTTGGCTTTTGTAGGTTTTGCCTCTGGTTCTTCTTGTTTTATGTTATAGACTTCGGTTCTGAATCTTTGGTGTGTGTTTTCCATTATGAATATGTAAAATATAAAAAATGAATATGTAATATATATATATATATATATATATATATATATATATATATACAGTCATCTGTTTTCTTCTGCATGTGCCTTATTTTCATTCCCCTTTGTGAATCTGGATCTTTGAATTCTTCTCTTTTCAGTCATTGTTGTCTCAATTTGTCCCTATGCATGCTGAAAGTTTATTACTATCTTGCTATAGCAAATCTCTTCTTATTTTAAACTTATAATACCCTATTCTTAGTAAGGATAGCACTCCTCCACTTTTATCAGCCTGCTACTCATCTTACTCCTATTTATGTATTTTTTTGTCATTTTGTTTTAGGTTAGATGACCCCTTTCAGTATTTTCTGTAGTGTAGGACTCGTAGTGAAGAATATCCTCAATTTTTATATGTCTGGAAAAGTCTTTATTTTTTTTCTTTATATCTAAAGGAGTGCTTAGTGAATACATTATTCTAGGCTGGTAGTTTCTTTCACTTAATAGTTTGAATATTTGATTTCAATCCTTTCTGCCTTGTAGGGTCTGTGCTGAGAAGTTCGATGATAATCTAATGGCTTTTCCTTTATAAGTTATCATCTTCTTCTCCCTGGCTGCCCTGAGAATTCTGTCTTTGTAGTTGATTCTTGATAATTTTAATACAATGTGTCTTGGTGAAGGCCTTTTTGGGTTGAGATAATTGAGTTTTCTGTTGACTTCTTGAATTCCAAGCTCCAGCTCATTCCTTAGATTTGGGAAATTCTCGTCCACTATTTGTCCGAAATGCTTTCTAGTCCCTGCTCCTTTTCTTCACCTTTGCTATTGTCCATTATTCTTATGTTTCCTCTCCTGATGGTATCAGCTAGTTCTTGTATTTCTCTTTCATTATTTTTCATTCTTTGGTTTCTCTCTTCTTCCTTCTGATTTATTTCTAGATTTCTGTCTTCAATATCACTGATCCTTTCCTCCATTTGATCAACTCTATTTTCCAAGCTTACTATTTCATTTTTCAACTCTTGCAGTGTGTGTGTGTGTGTGTGTGTGTGTGTGTGTGTGTGTGTGTGTGTTTTATCTCCAGAAGATCTGCTCATCTAGGTGTTTCTTTCAATTACTGAAATTCTTGATATGACTAGTTTTGAAATTCACTGAGTTTTTTCAGAAGTACCATCCTGCATTCTTTGTCATTTAAGTCTCATATTTCTATGTCTGTAAGCTCATTTTCTGGAGATTTTTCTCTTTCTTTCTGAGATGGCTTGTCACCATGGTTGTTCATGGTGTTTAATGTACTATTTCTCCACCCAGGTATTAGTGGAAGTATATTCTGCTGTTTTTCCAGAAAGAAGACTTATTATATAAAGATCTCCCTTTAGCCTGTTGCAAAAGAGGTGCTTTTCTTTTGGTTTCCAGTAGGTGGCGTCTAAGCCTTTTGGATCCTTGCTTTATATAAAACCTTCATCGTGCCCTTATATAAGCACTTTATTTTCTTGAAGATATTAAATTATGCTTGCTACCCTCAGTTTCAGTCCCTGTCAGTGTTAACAAAAGTTTTGGTAGCGTTTGCTCAGATTTCCCTGGGGCTCCATGGTGATTGATCTCTGAGGGTATGGGGGAGGGGCTGTCTGGGTTGGGAGTTGAGGGCTGTGGCTCAGCTTCTGGTTTGCAAATGAGGCCAGCAAAAATCAACTGTTACTTCTCTGTCCTCCTGTTGTGCTTCTCCCCTTTCTGCCCTAATCACAGGGCCCTGGCGCCGGCTGCATGGAGCTCACAGCACTCCCAGACAGGGCTTTTCAAGGAATTTGCTACACTTTCCCTTCTCCTCCTCCTACAGGCAGCTCTGGAGACTGTGAGAGGCAGCTTCTTTGTTTCTCCCAGCCCACCATCGACACCTGGGATTCTGACCTGTGGTAGCTCTTATGCACAGATCCCAGGCTCAGACATGTTGGTGTGCAGTTTGGGTGTTTTTTTGTTGAGTTTTAAATGTTCAGCTTCTTCTTGTTTCAACGGCTGAGACCTGGGAGTGTCTCTCTCTCTGCCATGTTTCTACAACCTAAGTATAGATTTTTAGAAGAGGAGTTGCAGAATTGAAGAATATGAAAATTAACATTTTCTCATACTTGTTAAAATATCCGTCAGAAAGAATACGGCAATTCTTATATACAGTGGTTTATAAGGACATTGTAATTTTTATCTTTGTTAATATAATAGTGAAAAAACACATCTCACATTTAGTTTTTATATATTTTCAAGTAATGAATGACAAAATAGTTGCTCATATATTTCCAGCTATTTGCTATCCTTATGTCCTTTGTCCAATGTCCTTTGTCCAATTTTTTATTGGTTTATGAGAGTTTATAAGAACACCTTTCATAATAAAGATACTTTTATTTCACCATCTATAATGCAAATAAACTTCCATATTAATTTGAAATGTTTTGCCATGTAGAAGTTTTAAAAGTTTATGGGTCATTCCTCTATTTTCTCATTTTTTGGGGTTTAGAAAAGTCCTTCTCCACTCTCAAGATTATCCATATATTCATCTGATTTGTATTTCATACTTTACACTAAACTATTACTCATTGAGAATATTTTGGTTGACTGACAGAAGGTAATGATTATTTGAGATTCCTCTCTAGCAGAGAGGTTAACAGAGCAGTGTTATATGTGTCCTATTGTCCTACAGAGGTTTATAACAGCTAAGTTTGTGGTTTCTACCTCTATTCCTCTCTCTCTGGCAAAAGGACTCATGCAAAAGTAAGTGGAAACTCTTCTAAGTTCACCTTGATTTATCTATGCTATCACAGGATCACTTCTTCAACACAACTGCAATCCTGTTTTGGAGCTCAGGCTGCCCTTAGGATCACTTTTTTTCTAAAATGTCTCTTTTTAGATTTCCATGTAATAAGAGTCCTGGAAAGTTTCTTCCATGACCATCTTTTAAGGTCCTAGGGGACATTTAACTTGTCTAAATCCCAGCTTGTCCTGCATCTGGAGCTCCGCTATATTGTAAAATGTTCTAGTCAAAGTAAAAATCTGGAAGCACTTTTCAAGTAGAACTGATTTTGATTTAGATCAGGTAATATTTGTGGAGAGAAAAGTACAAGATATTAAAAGTTTGAAAAAAAAATTTCCATACATTAAATATCAGATGTATTCTGTGTGTGTGTGTGTGTGTGTGTGTGTGTGTGTGTGTGTGTGTGTGTGTGTTAATATAAGCAGGGAGTCACAAATGCAAATATTACAAGGGGTCAGAAATACAATGTAAATAAATGAAGGGGGTTAGTAGAAAGATTCAAGAGCTGTGCAGGCTATGTTAAACTATAAAACATGAGCCCATGTTAAAAAGGTTTAAGCCAATTGTTTTCAAGCATAAAAGTTAATCCAGTATTGGGAGAACTTCACATACTTCATAAGGGCCAAGAAATTTAGTTTTAACATAAAATAAAATTATGATTTTTAAATATTGACAACAAACTCAAAGATTTTAAATATTCTGAGAGTCAAACATACATTTATATGCTCAATTTGACTTGTCACCTGTCCATTTTTGATTTTGTTCTAATCACATTTTTTGTTGGCTAGGTAAAAATGATATAAAATCATTTGCAAGATTACAATATAAAAAGAAAGCCAATATTTTGAATAGTAAAATCAGAACATAAAATAAGATTTACCACACTAAAAAATGGAATTCCAAAATTTGTATGAAATTGCAAAAACAAGAGATTTGACCACCATTTCTTTGAAACATTCAACTTTGAAATCTCTTTATGATTTGTAAAATGGGAGGAATGTTGAATTGGAGAAAGGAATGAAGAAGGCCGGAAATAAGGAGGGTTGACTGTTGAGAAAGATCAGCACATTTACTGAGGTCATGGAGCCCTTGGGTCTTCTCTCTGATGTCAGGACTCTGAAAGAGAATTTCCCTAATAAATAAAAGAAGAAAACATACTCTCCTGCGTGTGATCAGCTCCATAGGGTGTCTCTTGAAACAGGATGTGAACAACTGGAATTGAAATGGAGGGATCTTGAAAGAGTCATGAAAAAGGGACCTGAGTGCCCATAAATCTCATATTCAGATTACCTGAGGGGGCTACCTCAATCACTAAAGATCACTCTTTTCAAGTAATTTATTGTACTGACTCTTAAAAACATAGACAAACTAAGGGAAGACAAAAATAAATAAGCAGGCAGCTTTTTTTTTTTTTAAAAAAAAACAAGTGACCATCACACAGATATGTGTAATAACCTTCAGAAACAGCTTTCCCCTTTCTTTCAATCTGTTTCTATATTAGTAACCTGGTAACTCCAGGAAACAGTCCCTTTTGGAATTGGGCCTGTTTAAGGATTAAAAAACGATATAGGAATTTTTCCATTCTAGTCCCTCCCCTTTAATTAAGGTGCTGACTTCTATTTATTTTATTTTTTAAAATTTCTGTTCTATGTGTCTCCACTTCCAAGGAGAAATCCTATTAATTCACATTTCTTTTCCTCCTGGCATGCATTCATGGAGATCACTGGTGGTTGCACAAAAGGGTTCAGAAAACTGTATTTCAAAGTTACCAATGATGACTGTCCAAAAGCTATCAAACTTTTCTTGGGGATATAGAAGCTTTTAGTTATTTTCTAAGTTTTATGCCATTATTTATTAAGGCAAAGGAAACGTCTGGAGGACCTAAAGGACATATCATTGCCTCAACTTCCATTTACCAAATGCTTATTAGGTGCTAGAAATTGTGATAAGCATGAAATATATAATTTCATTTAAATTCTTAAAAGAAGTCTAGAAATTAAGTATTTTTTTCTATTTTACAAATAAGTGAAGTAAGTAAAAGTATATAATTTAAGAAATCTGCCACATCTAATAAGTAGAAAGCCCTTTAATCTTCAGAACATTTCATTTAAAAAAGCATATGTTTAATTATTATAAAATTATTATAAGTTTTTTTGTAGAATCTCGGCAACATAAAATATATAATGAATTATGAATATTATGCCTCTATTTTAAAGTTTTTTTTTTCTTTATGTGGAAGTGAAAACTCTATGGATTTATGATGGAAAATATATTGCCTTTATAGATCTTGGAAAATTCTTTCTTTGAGAAGTGATCATGTGAACATAACTATCAAACATATGTTATATGAGTTTTTAACAAAAAATGATTAAATCTTCTATTGAAAATATTGATGATACACTGTTATAAGTATGTAGCTTATTGAAGTGAAGTTATCTGAAGATAAAATTCCAAGATTGCCAAAATTAAATATTAAGATGAAGAAAGAGAATGGTAATATTAATAGAAAATTAGAAACCCAGAGTAGCATAGATGTCAAAAGGACATGTTGAAACTTTATTCTGAGAATAGAAGAACTAACCTGAGGGTGTGGCTAAAGATGAGATGGACTATTAGAGATAGGATGGTAAATGAGAGATATATGGGAGAGGGCACTACCATATGAAGAATGTGGAGAATACATTGGAAGGGGTAACTAGTCACAAGAAATAAATCAGTAATGAGTTAAGATGAGTAATAAAAAAGTAAAAGAAGGTGTTTGTGAGGATGTGGAGAAAAGGGCACCCTCATACATTGTTGGTGGGATTGCAAATTGGTACATCTGCTATTGAAAACAGTCCAAAGTTTTCTCAAAATATTAAAAATAGATATATCTTTTGACCCAGCAATTTCACTTCTGGGTATTTAACCAAAGAAAACTAAAACGATGATTCGTAAAGATCTATGCACCCCAATATTCATGGCAGTACAATTTACAATAGCTAAGATATGGAAACAAACTAAATGCCCATCAATAGAAAATTGGATAAAGAAGTCATGGTTCATATATAAAAAGAATATTACTCACCATTAAAAAAATGAAATCCTACCATTTGCAATGACATGGATGGACCTAGAGATGATTATACTGAGTGAAATAAGTCAGACAGAGAAAGATAAATACCATATGATTTCACTTGCATGCAGAATCTAAGAAACAAAAGGAACAAACTAATCAAAAATAGACTCACAAATACAGTGGACAATTTGGTGATAGACAGAGGGGAGGAAGTTTGGGGGGTGGAGAACGGGGTGAAGTGTTAAAGAAGTACAAATTAGTAATTGATAGATGGTCATGGGAGTGGGTAGCATGGCATAGAGAATGCAGTTAGCATTAACATATTGACTAGGCAGAAAACCAGAGGAGAGAAGGAGTAATTAGGGAAATTGTTTTATAAACTGCATAAATGTTTAACTAATGTACTGTATACTTGAAACTAATTAAAATTTTTAAAAAAGGTAAAAGAAGGAAGGGAGGATTTTGATTGATTAAGACTGGTAGTGGGGATGAAAAGGAAATACTCAAAAGGTGATCAGAAAGATTCTGGGTAGCAAAGGTTGAATAGAAAGATAAAGGAACAAAATTTATCCACAATGATCCCATGTTTATAGCACATTCATTAATTAGATGATAGAATTATTGAAATAATAATACATAGGAAAAACAGGTTTATGAAGAGAAATTCATATTGTATTGTATTTATAGTACTGTGGTGCATCCAGTGGAACTTCAAATTTAACATTAGAAGAGGACCCTATATGATTGAAGGATTCTATACCACCTTTACGAAGCCTTCTGAAATGTAATTAAGATACATGGTAAAATTCTGTTCCATAATAATGAATATTTAAGATATTATCTATTCTATAAAAACCACTGTGTTTACGAATTCTATAAAACTCACTTATAAATTTACTTACAATTTAGAGAGCATTTTAAATTATATTAATAAATATATATAAACTTTTCACTGTTAACTATTTCTACTGACCTCAATAGGTCAAATAATTTTAAAAATATATAATCTAATACTTATATGTTTTACTGATGTTGTGTTTTAACAATTTACAGAAATATTTGGCTGGTCTAAATTAGACTTGTTAGACAAGTTTATATTTTCAGAGAAGACTTTCATCTCAGAAGATTTTATCTTTAATGGACTTCATTTCAATAGTTCCTTATTTCTAAATAAAAAACTTTAAATTTATCTCCCTTGTTCTCCTCTTGGGAAATAAAGTAATGCATTTGGCATTTGTATCAGTTAATTTTTGCTATATAACAAACAATGCCAGATTTTAGTGTTTTAATACAGTATCCAATTTATTTAGCTCATGATTCTGTAGGTCAGCTGGGAGGTTTCCTGCTATCGGACAGTTTGACAGACCTTAGTAGGCATCTCTTATGTACCTGTGGTTCACTGTTGGTTTGGCTGATGGCTAGATAAATGGGCATGGCCTCACTAACAGCTATTTGCCAGGATATCTTAGTTACCCTTTAAGTGGCTTCATTTTTTGGTGTGGAGGCTTGGACTCATTTCATAGCAGATTCCTGGGTTACTGGAACAACATAAGAAGGCAAGCCTCATTGCACTGATGCTTTTGAAGTCTTTCTCATATCATATTTGCTAATGTTCAATCAGCCCAAACAAGTTACACTACCAGCTGATGGTCAATATGGAAGACATTACAAAAGGGCATGAATAAAGGGAAAAAATTAATTTGTGATTTAAATTATTTATCATATATACAATTTTTTAGATTATTAATTTATAACAGGGTATTATTAGCATAAAAGGGATTGACTACTAAGCATAAAGAGAACTCTGAAGCAAAGAGAAATAGCAGATAGAGGGAACAGCCACTACCTGCATAGCAGAAATAATGTATTGAAAGGAGGAACAAATTTGGGAAAGTTTCCTTCCTCCAAGACTGAGATTTAGACCTCATTGTAGTGGGTGTGGCTGTGGCCCACTGGATAGTGGAAAAATTCACTGAGGTGTACCAGGCTGAAGCTGGCAGTCAGGAAACCATCCATTGGTGTGCTAAGGAAATTCAGCAGAAAGCCACCAGTAGTGAGTATTGGAGAATTAGCTGAGAAGCTGCCCATAGGGATGTAACTAAAATTGGCTATGGGTGAGCTCCCCTGGGACTCTCTCACCCAGCTGAGATTTGCAGGAGGTAGACAAAAGGAAAGCACGAGAACCAGCAATAGAAGCCTCTCTTACAGTAGCAGCCCTTTAGCGCCCCCTACTGTCACAGTTTAACATTTTGCCACCTGGCAAAGGAGAAATGTTTACAAGGTTCAGCTCAAGTATTACAAGCCAAGCAATGAAGGGTGAATTTAGAGCTGCGAGGCAATAAATTGATAACTGGCACAAATAACAAACATTTATGCAAATGATAAATGATTAAGCTGTTAATTTATCTAATTATTTCCTATGGAACCAAATATAAGTAGCAGTTGGCTGGCCTTTCAAACATGTATTTAGAAGAATTATCTTTGGTAATTTTTTGGAAGATTATTCTCTAACATTAAGTATTGAACTAGCATGTTTTTATCCTGTAAATCACTTTATCATTGTCAGTGCCAATAAAATTCCACTTTCACCTAGCAGGAAATTTCATTTCTCATGCGATTGTCTAGTATTATATTGTTTCTCCAGCAAAATGTACACTGTTTTTCATATTAAAATAAAAAAGATATTTCCAATCTTAGGAAAAGTTTAGGTATGTCGTCAATACCTTATGCAAATTGGTGGTATTTAGTATTCATGCTGCTGAAGCGAGCACCAAATTGGTGGCATTTAGAGGACATTTGGTGTTGACAAGAATATTAAAAATTTAGAACATTACTATTATGAAGGCTCTAAGATTATACTGGGATCACTCTTTTCATATACCAGAAAGTCAGTTAATTGTAGATAAGTGGCAGTGTAACTTTAAAAATATGCCCCACTCTCTTTAGATGGAACTAGAAAAAATATAGAGCATTATCTCTCTGTGGATAATTTGTATATTGTAAGTAATAGATTTAGTGTTATATAATTCAGAATTAATTAAAAATTTAAAAATGTGTGGAACCCTTTTCTTGAGAGGAAATGCATTAGTGACCAGATGAAAACTTGTTTAAAAGAGAAAGATAAAGAAATGGAAAAGAGTAGATTAAGGAGTAAGAAGCCATACTTAGCGTCAGTGGGAAGCTGATAAAAAAAAAAAAAGTCCAAAAAATGTTCTTCAACATAAAGGAGTTCAAATAAAGCACAAATCAGTGTCAAAAATGACACCAAATTAAGTTCATCTTGTTCCTTCCTAAGCTGGTGATACAATCGGGATAGCTTCCTCAAAAAAGCTAATAATGTTAGAAAGGTGATGACGGTCCATGCAAAGGATAAGAATATAAAAGAAAAAGGGTACAATTATAGTTTAGTGATTGATTAAAACCTGAAATATGTGGTGGAGAAAATAAAAATATTTTTATTTAAGAAAATAACTAATTTAATAATGTTAAAACTATCATTGGAACTATCATTGTGAACTTATGGCCTCAAAAATAAGTATATATTTTAGTTCTATCCAAAAGAATTAATTTACCTTACCTTTAGAAATTGTTTGGGCTCTGCATGAAATTCAGATTATTTTAAATTTTTGTCTCTAATATGCTTCTTCATTCAAATTAACCAGGTTTCTTTTGAAGATAAGGTTCAAACTTTAAATAAATTTCTAAACTTACTAAATTATGTAAATGATACTAAAGCAATACTAATGGACACATTATTTCAGGAAAAGGTATCAGTTTTAAAAATCTGAATATTAAGTGAAAGAAATATACCCGGACTTAAAAAAAGTCTGGCCTGGACAATATTGGCATGAGGTTGAATCATCTTGGAATCCATGTCCTAACCAAGACTTACTTATTCCAGATTAATAATAAAAAAACCTTATAAATTAGGCTGCAATGTGTTCTTTTTCCTTTTGAATGTCTTTTGATTATTGTGACATTTAAGGATTAGAATAAACATGTTCCCATGTTCCTGAAATAAGTTATACTATTGGTGTCAATATTTTGACACTAGGTTAAATGCAAGTGCAACAATGACTAAATAATTGTGATAATTTGTCTATTTTTTTTCCATTTTAAAATAGCTTGAACCTTTAAAAGAAGTTGATGTGTTGAATTATTGATGTGATTTATACATTTTAATGTTGAATGATTAGTTTTTACAAGTAGAATTTATATACTTTGAAAAAAATCTGTGTATTAGAGTGATAATTAAGTGTGCTTTCTACATACAAAAGCTTTTTGGGTACTAAATATAATTTCAAATACTATCTGAAATCAATGACAAGAATATCTGTTTAATAAGATCTTGATGAAAATATGATATAAACAAGTGGCAGTCAGTCACTTTGATTGGGTTCAGTGACAACTGGCTACAGAGTAATTCTTTCTCTACTATAAATATTTGTGTTATTTTGTGCTGCTCAGGGTATTTTCCATTTTCTCCAAAACAAGATACATACAAGGAGTATACTTTCTTTTTTTTATTTGGAGATGTAGTTTCATATAAAATCCAGTTGAGATTTTAAGCTTTTAGCATTCATTTTTCAAGAAGAGGTTCATGCTCTATATGAATGAACACCGAGAATAAAAAAGGTGATTCAGTTTTAATACTTGTGAAAATATTGGTTTTGATTAATGAGAATATTATGGATTAATCTTTTCCTACTTTCATTTTAGTTCCTTAAACATAGATGATTTACCTTTTTTGAAATTTAAGTATTAAAAAAAAACACTAGGACAGAGAAAAAAGTGGCAAAGATGTTAGAGGCTTTGTTCATCCCTCTTGTGACCAAATCAAAGTTGTGACAGAAATACAGAGCAAACAGCAAGGAAAGTCATCTGGGACCTAGATGAATAAGCCCTATAACTAGGGAGAGAAATAAGAAATCACCCTGCAACGGGAGGAAGTAAGACAGAGTGAGCATATGAAGCTGCCCAGTCCTGAGTGGTTGAATGGAACAGAGGCTGTGTCAGCAGCAGCCAGAAGTTGCAGATGCCTCTTAAGGGGCTGTGTCTGTGAGAGGACTGTTGCAGTGACAGACCTGCTAGCTCTGAGCACCAGCACTGGATCAGCTGCTTGGCGGGCACCAGGTGGATCCAGCTGAAGGTGATGATCTCTTTCAGAAAGAAGTGCTGGTGATATCTATTGTTCTTCTGTTGAGCCCTTCTCCCTCCCAGTGTGTGGACACAGCACTGCTATAGCTGAGACATCATCAAACTAGATAACAGAAGTCTCTCTGCCCAGAGGATTCCCTGAAACTCTGCCTCCCCCAACACATGCCCCCACCCAAGTCACATCTAGGTGTGTCCTCAGCAGATGAGGTGCATCAAGACTCACACTGGTGGCAACTGACCTTGGTTTCTGGTGTTGTTTCTTGAGGCAACTATATGCACAGCATCTGTGGATTGCTTGCTGAATCTTAACAGGTGGTTCTGCAGGGGCATAGGCTTGGGCTAAACTTGGCCTGCAACTGAATCCCTCTCAGGACTGTGCTACTAGACACTTATTTCACAAGCCACAGTAATAAGACTGAGAGACTTAGGAGCTTTGCTTAGTGCATAGAACAGACACAGAAAGGCAGCCAAAATGGGAAGACAAAGAAGCAGAAACCATAGGAGAGGACAGAACAGAGATCCAGGAATAATGGAGTCAAGCAATAGAACAGATGCAGAGTTCAAAACACTGGTTATAAAGATGCTTAATGAACTTAGAGGAAATATAAATGAACTCAGTGAGAACTTTAACAAAGATATATAAAAACATAAAAATAAAAATGGAAATTATAAAATGGAACCAGTCAGAAATGAAGAATACATTATGTGAATTGAAAAGTATATTAAATGGAATCAACAGAAGGAATAAAGAAGAGGATCCAATGACCGATATAGAGAATAGAGAAGCCAAGGACACTCAATCAGAATGGAAGGAAAAAAGAAGCCAAGACTATAATTCTAATTTAAGGAGCTTATGGAACACAATTAAATATTAAAATATCTGTGCCATAGGGGTACTGAAAGGAAAACAAAATATTGAAGAGATATTTGAAGAAATAATGTCGGAAAACTTCCCTCACTTAGTGAAGGAAATAAATGTACAAACCCAGAAAGCTCTGAGAGTCCCAAGAAAGATGAACCCAAAGAGTCTCACACCAAGACACGTCATAATTAAAATGCCAAAGGTTAAATACAAAGAGAGAATCTTAAAGGCAGCAAGAGAAAAGCAGTTAGTTACCTACAAGAGAGCACTCATCAGAATGGCAGCTGATTTCTCAAAAGAGACTATGCGGGACAGAAGGGCGTGGTGCAAAATATTAGACATAATGAAAACCCAGGATCTATAACTAAGAATACTTTATTCAGAAAAGCTATCATTTAGAGTGGAAGGACAGATAAAGAGCTTCCTGGACAAAAAAAAAAAAAAAAAAAAAAAAAAAGCTAAAGGGATTTATCAGCATCAAGCCAGTATTACAGGAAATGTTGGAGGGACTTTTTTAAGAGAAAAAAAAAACATGTATTAAGAAAATGAATAAAGAATGGCAATAACTACATTCCTATCAATAAATACCTCAAATGGAAAAGAATTAAGTGCTCCACCCAAGAGATAGAGTGGTCAAATGGGTAAGAAAACAAGACCCCTATGCATGTTGCTTGCAAGAGACTCTGGATGAAAAGACACACACAGACTAAAAGGAAGGGGATGGAAAAAGATATTGCCTTGATGGACTTAGAGAGTATTATGATGAACGAAATGGGTCAGATAGAGAAAAACAAATATTGTATGATTTTACATACAATATGGGAACTATAAAGAACAAAATAAACAACAACATCAAAAGCAGAAATAAACTCATGGATATAGAGAACATTTTGAGGGCTACTAGATGGGAGCAGGTAGAGGAGGAAGGCAAAAAAAGGGCAAAGGATTAAGAAGTACAAATGGATAGTTGCAGAATAGATATGGACATGTAGAGTGTAGCATGGGGAAGAGGATTAATAATGTTGTAATAAGTATGTTAAGGGGAAGAGGGGCACTAGATTCAATGTGGTGATCGCTTTGCAAATTATGTGGATCTCTGATCACTGTGCTGTACAACTGAAATTGGTATTTTATTGTATGCCAACTCTAATTGAAAAGAAAAAAACTCATTGAATTGTACAGTGTAAGTATGAGCAACTAATTGTCTGTTTCAATAAAGCTGAAAACAACAACAAAAAAGTCACGCTAATTATAACGAATGTCTGACAGCCATGAAAAGACAGGAGGAGAAAGAAGACTTGGGTAGGCAAAGTCTCAGACTTGATTGTAGCTGTGAATACATCTCTGTGGGCTCATAGGGAGCTCCTGAGTGTTCACCAGAGGAATCCTGTGACAGGTGGAAGTGGTCTGGTTCTATTTCCACTGCCATACTCAGTCATTGTCTAAAAGCAGCTTGGGGAAGTTGTGGCTCTGGCATGAATATTATAGTTGATCCCCCAAAAGCAGTAGCCAGAATATGCTGACTCACCGTACTCCTCCCCAAACTTTTTCTCTTTAGGGGAGATCATAGCATCAATCCTCTATGGCTAATATACCCTGCGAAGTAGGCAAAGCAGTAACTATTAGCCTAAAATAACCCAAAAGTAGTTTTAGATAATTAAAAACGTTCTGTGTGATAGTGACAGATTCTCAGATTTCACAGTTGTCTTGTTAAGTAAGTTTTAAAAGTGTTTTTGAATACCTATTTGTTATAAATACTCTTTAAAGATGGCCACCACCTATGACTTACATTCCTGTAGGTCAATCTGTTCCCCATGTCCAGAGGTAGACTCTAAGGCCCCTTATCTTGAATCCAGGCTGGCCCTATTCTTTGCTTTGATCAATAGGATGCAGGTGCAGTGATGTTCTAGAGTCTTTATGGGGGCAGCCACCTTCCTTTCTTCCCTCTTAGAATCCAGATATCATATAAATAATTTCACCACAACTTCATTCCAATTATGAGAAAACATCTGATAGAGCCAATGGAGAAATATTGTATGAAATAACAGACTAGTACTTGAGAAAGTGTCAAGACCATGAAAGCCAAAGCTGATAAACTGTTAAAGATTGCAGGAGACTAAGGAGAAATAATAATTAAATACAATGTGTGATCCTAGATAGGATCTCGAGATAGAAAAATATAATTAGTGGATCAACTGGTAAAATTTAATAGGCTTTGTGGTATAGTTAATAGTATTGTGCCAATGTGTTAGATAATATAATGAAATTGTATAAGAAGTTAATATTAGGAAACCTGGTGATAGGTATACAGGATGTCTTTGTGTTATTTGGTAACTTTTATGTAAGTCTAAAATTAGTTTAAAAGAAAAAGTTAATAAATAAATAAAATTAATAAACTATATCCACATTGTATCATCTTTTATTTCCAGTTTGGGTATCTTAAAGTGGAATAAAAATTTAGATACTTAATAAACAAGCCAAATCTAAACAAAACAAAACAAAATAGAAATCCTACTAATTATATGGACTTTAGCACAGATTCTCAGATATTTATCATATAGCTATTATGTGTAAGAAATGAGACATTTAGGAAGAAACCATAACATTAAAGATGTGGTTCCTTAACTTTAAAAGTGCTAGTATAAGAAATAAGTAATTATAAAGCCATTTGGAGTTCAAATGATAGAGTGAGGACTGCTGCCTTGACTTAATGGAGAAGGTGAAATAAAACTGTGCCTTTGAAAATGCATAAAAGTTTATCTAGTAAAGATGCGAGTGAAGAAACATAATTTTGGGTTGTAAACATCGTAGGCAAATGTGTATGCACTGGAAATATAGAAATGGTAAGTAGAGCTTTAACCTTCCTCAGAGAATATGTATAATATAATTAAAAGGAATGTAATGTAGTTGTACATGGTCAAGAAGTGTATTAGGATAATTAGGATAATTCTTTAATGTGAAAATATTTTCAGTAGAAAATACATATTGAATGCCTATTGTGTTAAGGCATTGTATTTAATGCCAAGGGATGCAAAAATTACAAGATGTGGTTTAAGTATAACCGTCTTCATAAAATGGGCAACTGTCTATCCTTGTCACTTGAAATCTCATCCTTCAAGGTCCAGCTCAAAAGCTATTTCCTTCAGAAGCTACTTTGTTCTGCAATAATGCACTCACAAGTGTCGCTCCTTGTACTGGTATTTATGTACGTGCCTTGCAGTACTCTTTCATAGACTTGGAGGACAGAGATGTTTTAACTAAGGCATTTTCTGACGGTTCAAAAAAGAAACACTGGTAGATCCGATGTAATGAATGTTGCTGAGAAGAATGGAAGAGGAGTTAATTTTTTTGTGGTCTTTTCTACTTTTCTATATCAGATGCTGCTTCTAGTTACCTGGTCTGTGCATATTAGTTTGTGATATCTGAGTCAGGCAGCATAAACATTAGAAGGGAAACTAAATGACTCAAGAATGCTCTTTTTTTTTACCATCCTTGTGCCTGTAGTCATTTAGATTTGGACAATGTTTATTAAAGTTGGTAGAAAATAATATTCTGCACATATTTTATTAATTTACAAGCATTAGAACAGGAGCTGACTCCAATGTTAGTTCACTTTCAATTGATCTAGTGTGTGAGATGTGATTAGTTTTATTAACCTCAACCCAAAAGCCATTTCTTAAGTATATTTAGAAATGAAGATCTTTTTTTCTCTCTTTTATGGGACAGCATATTGCTTACTCTATTAATGATAGAAAAAAGGTTTTCTGTAAATGCCTTCCAATCTCTATTAAGTAGAAGTTTTAATTGCTTACCACATTTTCTATTTAGAAGAGAAAGATTAGTAAATACGGTTATTTTTTGCTGTGTACCTGAATCATATGTCAGAAGCAATAAAGATGTTTTAAGCTATAAAACATGTAGACAACATCTATCAGTCCTGGAGCCAATTGCTGATCTATTGCAAGTGCAACCATATTGGAGAAAGTAATGCTGAGATGATTGTTTAGTGGTTCTTAATGGTATTTTTGTTGATTTCCTACCAATTTTCTTATTCTTTTTTGAGCTTTTCTTTCTTTTCTTTCTTTCTTTCTTTTTTTTCTTTGTGGCCTTTTACATATGACTCTATTCACAATCTGGCAAAAATATGCAGAAAAAATATCCAAGTGATGGGCTCACAGCAGGTGCTGGATCAAACAGGCCTTGTTCTCTGGCCCTTGAGAAGTCTGCATGGATCAGAGGAATCCAGAGGCTGCCCTTCAGATGACCTGTAGTAAAACTGCAGAGGACATGCTCAGTTTCTTTCCACGAATAAACAAAGTGTAGATGAAATATTTTTGTTAGCTTGAATAGAGCAATTTATTTTATATTCATACTGCCTGTCTGTACAGTTGATTGAAAGTGGCATGAAGTAAATCTTGTCTAATAGATACTTAGAGAAGAATATTATTTAAATATCAAACTGTATAAAGGTCACTGTTTTTCCTTTTGATCTTAATAGGGATATACTGGTTGCAACTGAATATGGGACAAAAAAAATCACAAGAAATAAGAGGGCTATGTACATTCCCAATAATATGCAGTTTGAGGTCACTGCGAGCTTCAAAGTCAGACAAAAGTGCCATGTCAGTTTTGGATTTTGTCCATAGATTTTAGCAATATCAACACTGAAGTTTGGTACTTGACTGAGACTGTGCTGATATAAATCTTACCTGTTTATGAAATGTCAAATTATTATTATTTGTTTAATCTGATCTTTATGAAGATAACAATGTAGCAAACATTTGTTGAACACCTATTTATAAATGACATTGTTTTAGATACTAGGAATACAAAGAAGGATTGATGTAACCCCCAGTCTTATAGAACTTAATATTCAGTGAATTGCTAAAAACTAATCAAAACGAGAGAAATAAAAAGTAGACTAAAAAGTTAACCTACTGAAAAGATTAAAGTCAGAATAGTTTTGCTCTTCGGGTAATCTCAAATCTTTTTTATTCCTTATCAAGGTAAAAACCAGTATTTGATTTTCCTCTAGTCTGGTCATTTTATTTAATAGCATAATTGATAAATACGTGGATCAATATTTGGGTTAATAGAGTGAGTCTTCTATATTACATAATGATATAATTCTCAAAACAGTGGAATATTTATTCGGTTTATTTTCTTCAAATTTGCAGGGAGCACATGATACTCTTACAGATATCACTTAACACTTATGGTTATAGAATTCAGCTTTATGGAGACTATATTTTCAAAATCTCCAAATAAATGTCTAGCTCTACTTCTCCCAGAAAAGAACATACAATTAAAAATTCTATTCCAGATGTAAAAGAAGGCTGCACTGTCATTTAAGCTCTTTTTCTTTAAGTAATTTGAGATATTTTCAGTTGTTCTTACATTATATTAGGAAATTATTGAAAATATATTAACATCACATGGGTTTTATGTTTATAAATTTGTAAGGTTACATAGTCAACAGTTTTGAACATGCAATCTGTTGTGACATAGGGGACAATTAAAATTAAAACAGGATAAAAGCAAAGTGAAGAGTGATGCCTTTTGAGTAGCACACGAAATTTGCCTGTAATTTTCACATATCTGAAATAAAATAATTACATATTTATGCACGCTCTCCTGTTGAAGTCCTGGTGAAATTTGGATCATCATATGAGAAAATCATTGGGTTTTCAGTTTGTAAGACCAACACTTACTGGGAAGATAACACATTGAGTTCGAAGTGACCTGTGCTTACATGAGGATTAAACTAGTTTAGAATATGGTTTTGGAAGTGCCTATTGTTTCAGGTTAGTCATTCTCATAATGATACCACCATATTTTTAGTTTCAATACCAGATAAATAGAACTATCACCCTCCATAATTTTCAGTTCTACAGTTTTCATGACAAAATGTGTCTGTGTGAATGGCTAAGAATTATTTGTAATTAGTAAATTGATTATAAATGATGTGATACCAGGCAGAATATTAAACAAATTTATTTCTTCAAGTTATTTAAAGTTTTCTTCTATATCTTAGTTGAACCATTAATTTGCTAGAAAATCTGTGCTTCAAGAATGATACAAACATAAATACAATATCATTTCCAATTGAAATGACCACAAAATCAGAAACATGAACATCCAGTTTAATGAGAGCTTCAGGTTTAATAGTTAAGAATTTAGAAATAAAATAACTAATTTTTTGCTATAAATGTCTACTTAAGTTTTTTTCCCCTATTTTCCCTTTAGTAGTCATTTTCCCTATTGTTTGTGGGCCACATGATCACACCATCTTATGTACACTAGGCTGGACGAGACTATCTTCTTTTTTGGGCCATTGACTATTTGGCTCATATCTTCCCAGCTGGGAAGCAGTGAAGTGGGAGTATCTGCATCTTTGAGGTCTTCGGAAACATGGCGGAGTGAGGGACGTCCCCAGATCTCTCCCCTCGAAACAACAACAAGCTGAACATCTAAAACGCAACAAAAAGCACCCAAACTGCACACCAGCAAGTCTGAGCGTGGGATCTGTGCATAAGAGCTACCACAGGTCAGAGCCCCAGGTGTCAGACGATGGACTTGGAGTAATAAAGAAGCTGCCTCTCACAGCTGCAGGAGCTCTTTGCAGGAGGAGAGGGTGGTAAAGAGTGGCGAGTTCCTGCGGTGAGTTCCCTGAACATTCCTGCCTGGGATAGCTGTGGATGCAGGGTCCAGTTATGAAGGCAGAAAGCAGAGAAGCTGGACGGGACCGCTGAGGAACAATAGCTGATTTTTTTCTGGCTGCAGTTGCAAAACCGAGGCTGAGCTGCAACCCCCAACCTTCAACCCAGAGAACCACTCCCCCTACCCCCTCTGAGACCAATCACCACAGAACCCCAAGGGAATCCGAGGAAACGCTGCTGAGACTTGCTGACACTGACAGAGACTGAAACTGAGGGTAGCAAGCATGGTTAAATATCTTCAAGAAAATTTAAAAAGCATTATTAAGCCTTTATGTAAAGCAGGGATCCTAGAGGCTTAGACGCCACCTACTGGAAAATAAAAGAAAAGCGCCTTCTTTGCAATAGGCTAAAGAGACCTTTATGTAATAACTCTTCTTTCTGGAAAAACAATAGAATACACTTGCATTAATGCCCAGGCGAAGAAATAGTCCATTAAACACCATGAACAACCAAGGTGACAAGGCATCTCAGAAAGAAAAAGAAAATCTTCAGAAAATGAGCTTATAGACGTAAAAATATGCAACTTAAATGACAGAGAATTCAGGATGAAAAAACTAGATGAGATCCAAAACAACTCAAATCAACAATTTCAGGAACTGAAAAAACAACTAGATGAGCAGAGCAAGGGATTGAAACCCTCAACCTCCCACCCCCCAAAAAACAAATAGAACTTCTGGAGATGAAGAACACACTGCTAGAGTTGAAAAATGAAATAGCAAGCTTGGGAAATAGAGTCAACTAAATGGAGAAAAGGATCAGTGATTTTGAAGACAGAAATATAGTAATAAATCAGAAAGAAGAAGAGAGAAACCGAAGAATGAAAAATAATGAAAGAGAAATATAAGAACTAGCTGATACCATCAGGAGAGGAAACATAAGAATAATGGGCATTATTGAAGATGGGGAAAAGGAACAGGGATTAGAAAGCATTTCCAGACAAACAGTTGACGAGAATTTCCCAAAGCTAAGGAATGAGCTGGAGCTTAGAATTCAAGAAGTCAACAGAACACCCAGTTATCTCAACCCAAAAAGGCCTTCACATTGTATTAAAATTATCAAAAATCAACGACAAAGACAGAATTCTCAAGGCAGCCAGGGAGAAAAAAATGGTAGCATACAAAAGTAAACCCATTAGATTATCCTCAGACTTCTCAGTGCAAATCTTATAAGCCAGAAAGAAATGGAATCAAATATTTAAACTATTAAATGAAAAGAACTACCAGCTTAGAATAATGTATCCAGCTAAGCTCCAAAGACACATCTCAGTACCAAAGAGAAATGTAGACTCAAAGTGAAAGGGTGGAAAATGATATTTTAAGAAAATGGCATTCAGAGAAAAGCGGGAGTAGCAGTGCTAATATCAGATGAAATAGACTTCAAAATAAAAAAGATAAAGAAAGATTCTGAAGGACACTTCATAATGATAAAAGAAATCATAAACCAAGAATACATAACACTTAATAATATCTGTGCTCCCAATAAGAAAGCCCCAAAATATGTAAAGCAATTACTAACAGAACTAAAGGGAGAAAAAGACCAAAACACAAAAAAAGAAAACTACAGATCAATATCTCTCATGAATGCAGACGCAAAAATCTTAAATAAGTTACTGGCGAACCGAATACAGCAACATATTAAAAAATATTATATACCACAATCAAGTGGGTTTCATACCAGAGGCACAGGAATGGTTCAACATACACAAATCAATTAATGAGATATACCACATAAACAAATTAAAAATTAAGAATCACATGATCATATCAATAGATGTAGAAAAAGGCATCAATGAGATACAGCATCCATTTATGATCAAAACACTTCACAAAATCGGTATAGAAGGAAAGTACCTTAACATAATAAAAGCCATATATGAGAAACTCTCAGCCAACATTACACTTAATGGTGAGAAACTAAAAACCTTCCCTCTAAGATCAGGAACAAGGGAAGGTTATCCAGTATCGTCACTGTTATTCAATATAACATTGGAGGTCCTAGCGAGAGCCATCAGACAGGAGAAAGATATAAAAGGCATCCAAATAGGAAATGAAGAGTTCAAACTGTCAGTATTTGCAGATGACATGATTCTCTCTTTAGAAAACCCTGAAGGCTCCACAAGAGCACTACTAGAAACAATAAGCAAATACAGTAAAGTCTCTAAATACAAAATAAATGTTCAAAAATCCATAGTGTTCTTATATTCTAATAATGAAGCATCAGAAAAAGAAGTGGAAAAAATAATTCCTTTTGCAATTGCAACAAAAAGAACAAAATGCCTAGGAATAAATTTAACGAAACAAATGAAGGATCTATGTAATGAAAACTATAAGACCCTATTAAAAAAAATCAAAGAAGATACAAGAAATGGAAAGATATTCCATGTTCTTGGATTGGAAGAATCAACATAGTTAAAATGACCATATTACTTAAAGCATTATACACACTTAATGCAATCCCTATAAAATCCTATTGGCATTTTTTAAAGAAATAGAACAAAAATCATCAGATTTGTATGGAAGGACAAAAGATCTCAAATTGCAAAAGCCATCCTGAGAAAAAAGAATGAGGCTAGAGGCATCACTCTGCCTGACTTCAAGTTATACTACAAAGTGACAGTAACAAAAACAGCATTGTATTGGCAGCAAAACAGACACATGGACCAGTGGAACAGATTCAAGAGTCCAGAAGTAAACCCATATTTATATGGGCAAGTAATTTTCGATAAAGAAGCCAAACACATACAGTGGAGAAAGGAAACCTCTTCAATAAATGGTGCTGGGAAAACTGGAAAGCCACCTGCTAAAGAATGAAAGTAGACTGTTTGTCAGCACACACCAACATTAACTCAAGATGGGTTAAGGACCTGCATATAAGACCTGAAACCATAAAATGAATAGAAGAAAATATAGGAAGTAAACTGAAGGACCTTGGACTTAAAGAGGATATTTTGAATTTGACCTCAAAAGCAAGGGAAGTAAAAGCTAAAATAAATGAATGAGACTACATCAAACTAAAACGCTTCTGCCCAGCAAAAGAAATCATCAACAAGGTAAATAGCAACCATCCGAATGTATTTGCCAGCAACACCTCCGAAAAGAACCTAATATCCAAAATATACAAAGAACTCATAACTCAATAACAACAAAAAAAACAAATGATCCAATAAAAAATGGGCAGAGGACCTGAACAGATACTTCTCCCTAGAGGACATACAAATAGCCAACAAACATGAAAAGATGCTCAACATTGCTAGCTATTAGAGAAATGCAAATCAAAACCACAATGAGATACCACCGTCTCACACCTGTTAGAATGGTTAAAATCAACAGAACAAATAATGATAAATGTTGGAGAGGATGTGGAGAAAAAGGAACCCTCATACACTGCTGGTGGGACTGCAAATTTATACAGCCACTTTGACAAACAGTATGGATTTTCCTCAAAACACTAAGAATTGATCTACCATATGATCTGACAATCCCTCTACTGGGTATTTACACCAAAGACTTGAAAACCCATATCCAAAAAGATATTTGCACACTGATGTTCATAGCAGCATTATTCACAGTGGCAAGGACATGGAAGCAATCAAAGCGTCCTATGGTAGATGATTAGCCAAAGAAGCTCTGGTACATATATCTAAAGAAACTGTGGTACATATAAACAATGGAATATTACTCAGCCATAAGAAGAGATGAAATAATGCCATTTGTGACAACATGGATGGACCTCAAGATAATCATGCTAAGCGAAATAAGCTAGACAGAAAAAGTTGAAAGTCACATGATATCACTTGTATGTGGGATATAAACCTAAAAGCAACAAATGAACAGGACAAACAAACAGAAACTCATGAACATGAACTATACGCTAGGAGTTACCAGAGAACTATAGACTAGTGGTTACTAGTGGGATGCAGGAGGAGAGGGGAGGTATACAGGGTAAAGGGGTTCAAATATAGGTTTGGGATGAGGGTGAAGTGGGTAAAGGGGATCAAATATATGCTAGCTGAAGGAAACTGGACTTTGGGTAGTAAACATGCAATAGAATATACAGATGTCAAATGATAATATACACCTGAAAATTATATAATTGTATTAACCAATGTTACCCCAATAAACTTAAAAAAAAGTTAATCTTTCAGGATCTGCAAGTGGGGATTAAAACCATAAGAAATTAAGAACTTATTTACCTGACCTTAAGGTAATGAGATGAAGAATAAAAATTCAATTTATATGCATCTGTGAAAATTTCTAATTACTCTTTTAATTAAGTTAATAACTAATTTAAAAATAGAAATGTTTAGTGTCTCTTATTTTTGAGAATTGCATATGGGTGAAATTTTCTACTAGCTACTTCATGTGCTTTCTCTTTTTTCTTTCCTGAAGCTGTATCAGGTATTTGAAATTAGTGGATTTATTACAGATTGAAGAGAAGATGTAAATATCTTAGTTACCATTGTGAAGGATAAAGAAAAAACTTTTTAGGAAACAGGTAATTTCTTGCAAAATGATCCATTTTTAGCACAGTTAAACAATTTCTGTCTTGCTTTCATAGATTCAATAAATATTCTAGAATGAATTTCTAAAATTATAGTTCATTGAAAGTCACTTTTTTTCAGTTGTTTTTCTTTTCCTTTAGTACTTGGCCATTTCACTGGGATGAACGTCAATAGATATGACCCAGTTAAGCTCAGTTGTTTATTATTATTATTATTATTATTATTATTACCACCTATAACTTTAATTCTTAAAATATGGTGCTTAGCCTGGTATCATCAGCTCAGTAGAATCAGCACTACTTCAGAACTGGTTAGAAATACAAATTCTTGAGCTTAATCCAAGACCTATAGAATCAGAAATTCTGATAGTGTGATTTAGTAATCTATAAATCACCCTCTAGATAATTCTAATTACTCTCTGAAATAAAATTTTGAGAACCACTACTATCCATGATGGGTTTTGGCCATGGAATGTCATTTGTCATGAAAACATTGAATGTATTTTTTTGCTAGTATACTGTCAGGGATATTCTATTTGGGTGAAATATTAATTCAGAGAGCACCCTATTTTCTTTAACTTCCCTTGGGAACAGAAAATAAATGTGTTAATTTCCAACTAATTTCCAAACAGTAATTATTATGTGATATGTACATAAATATTTTCTCAGTATCATTCAGAAAAATAAAATTCTGACTAAAATATGCATCCTGATATCTATCTATAAACTGATATTTAAAAAGAAAAATCACAGAGTAGAAATTTTGACCAATGTACTATTTTCCAGATGTTTTGGGCACCCTTTGAGATGTAACTCATTTCAAGGTCTACATACAAAAACAAATTGCACATTTAGGCAGTCAATGACTAACTGAATTTTCTCATGAAAAATGTTGGGCTTTTATGTTTGTAGTATGTTTTCTGTTCTGCTACTTTGGCAATGAGTTATCAACAATGACAACTTAGTAAGCAGTAGAACTATACTTTTACCATATGGGTTATACAGCTTAGGACTGTATCCTTTGGCTACGTTTAAAAGCTTTAGCTTAAGAAGATGATAAATGAGGTCAATTTGAATTGGCCATAGTCCACATCATAGATTAAACACTTTTCTTCAGTTTGATTGACACCTTACTCATGAAACATACTAGAAAAAAGCTGTATAATCACAGTTCTTAACTATTAAAAATGTATGCAGAATTAAAAAAATACTGCCAATGTGCCAATCAAAATTTGATTTATAAACATAAAGTGAAGATTGTTAGCTTCATGGTATATATTCAGTAAAAGTCTTTATTACCTCAAAGTTTGTTTAATTTGAAACTTTAATTTTTATTTGTTTTATATATTGACTTTCCATAGAGAAGTCAAAGAACTGTAGAAAGGTAACTCAAACAAGCAGTATTTACTGTAATACTCATCAATTTGGGGGATCAGTAAAAGGGAGTTCTAAAATGGATAAATAGAAAAAGAGAAAGATGTGGGAGGTAAAGTGGATTTGAGTGATTTTGACTGATGGTAGACAAATAATTAACACACTCGGTTCCAGGTCTGGAACAGCAGAAAATTGTGTATTTTAGTTGGAACATGAGGGCTTGTTCAGCATGGGTTTATTATGCTGATGAACATCTGGTCATTCTGAAACCGGTGACCGGTTATTTGGTTATTAAATGGAACTTGATTTGTTTAGAATAAATCTAACCTAGTCATTAAAATAAATAGTCTCATACAGTAATCACTTTGTATAAAACACAAAAATAAGTCATGATTTTGAGAAGTATTTTGCTTGCAAGAAAAACTGCTGATGTTAACACCAGAAGAAAGAAAAATCTGAATCTCATTTGCTGATAGCTTGTCTTTTTCACTCTACCTCAATCCTCAGCTCTAGAGGGGCCTTTTAATCACTGACAAGGATAAATCCTTCAAGCTTATGTGACATAGTCTCTTTGCGAAAGTTATAGTTAAAAGCAGAACTGGCAATAATTAGGTTATTAATTAGTTGTTGATTTTTCAACTGAGCTGAAGGTTTATTTAGGGGAATATATTTAGGTAGACAGGCTTTAATATCTGGAAGATAAGGTCTCTCTGTGTTTGGAACAATCTACCAAGAATTTTTCTGTACATATCATTGCTTGACCTAAACAGTACACTCTTCCATGTTCCATGTTATGTTATGATTAGCCTATGGTCAGCAAAGGACGTTAATGATTCCACCGGTAGAGTGGATTAGTTACCGTAAGTTACTTTTATTATGGGAAATTTACTGGATTGACGTTACCTTGCATTAACTTCCTTCTAGGCATAAACTGATCACCAAAAAGCGTGACTTCATTATTTATATGAGATTGACCATTTGAAACTTACAATTTTCATCAGCAGAATATCTAGTTCATTCACATAGAATAAAAGATATGCTTATTCTCAGTGGTGTATTACTTGTATCCGGAGAGGTAATTATTTAAAACAGACACCAACATAAACTAGCTTAGATAAAAGTTCATTCACATAGAATAAAAGATATGCTTATTCTCAGTGGTGTATTACTTGTATCCAGAGAGGTAATTATTTAAAACAGACACCAACATAAACTAGCAGTGTTATGTGAGCTGGAAGACTTCACAGACTCCAAGTGACTCTGAGTATAGGAATGCAGGTGGACATAAGAAAGGATTTGAAAAAACCTCCCAGACTTTTTCTCTCAATCTTTGTCTGGCTTCTTTTTTACACATTTATTTTACTTTTCATTTTTGAAAAGCCAACATTTTTTGCTTCTTAGTTCATATAATTGAATATTGTTTTTCCCTAGTTTATCAATTGACATATTACAAATCTAGAGTCTAAATTAATTTCTCTTAGTTCCAATAACATTTTCATAGGAGACAGAGTCTGATAGGTCCAGGTTAAAATAGGTGTTTGTTCATTCAATTCTGGCAGGGAAGCAACTATGACTATACAAAGTTTCGGTAGGAGGCACTTCTAAAAGCAGAGACTGGAGGTAGGCACATCAAGATGTATCTCTTACAAGGAAAAGGAATCATAGTAGTCATAAAATGGCAAAACAAAAACAAGCAACCTAACAACAATTTCTCTTCCATATAATTTTGCTGTATAATGATAATTATAAAATAAAAGAACAATAGTTATATTCTTTCCAATTATAATGTAGCAGATAATTAAGATATCTGGTCATTTAAATTTAAATTATTTTTAATTTAGTTATGTCAATTTAGTCTCTATTAATATATTGTAAAGTACTGGTATTAAATCTAACGGTGCCATATATAATGATAATTAATTTGACATGGAATCTAGATTCTGATGAAATATGATCTCTTTATAGATCACTACTGTGAACTTGTCTCTAACTCATTCTGTTTACATGATACCACATATAAAACTGCTTCAATTATTATAAACTACATAGATAATTTAAATATATTTTATTAAAATTATTACAAATATTTTTATAAGAAATTCAATTTTGATAAATAGACAACTGCTAATAAATTAAGACAAAATAATATATTTAAAAAGTAAATTATATTTCAATGAAGCTGAGAAAAAAATAAATAAAAAGTAAATTAATCAAAAAATATAAGAATTTATAGTTATCCTGGAGTCAAATGCTGCTGAGAGAATTTAGAAAACAATGGAATTCCAATAATAAAAATCCAAATGTTATATTATTTATCTTTGTATTCCTAGCATTTAAGCTAGAACTAACATATAAAAGATACTTATTAATGTTTTTGAACAAATAAATGAAGTTAAAAAATATTATTCATGATGATGATGTCCACAAGATGACAGAATAGAAAGCCTCAAGCTTTGTTCCCTCATAGAGGAACTGACTTAACAACAATATATAGTCCAAAAAAACTTTATGAGAACTCCAGAACCAGTCAAGTAGTCCCAATACTCCAGGCAAACTCAAAGCCAAGAATAGTCATATTGAAATGCGTAAAAAAAGTTATTTTTATTTTGTCCACCTTAGCTCTTCCCCAAGCCAACACACAATCTGGCTTTTCAAGGGGCTGCCCAACGAAACAGTATCTTTCTCACTTGACTCCCATTGCTGACAAAACTGGCATATTTCGGATATCTGGGGGCTGCTCAGGACAAAAAAAAAAAAAAGTCATTATAGTGCCGGAGAACCTGCATTACTGCAGACAGACACCAGAGGGAGCAAGAGATTACAAATTCCTGAAAAAGAAACCTGCACACCTCCCTACCTGGGAAATTACAAATTAGTAGTTACAATATAGTCCTGGCGATGTAAAGTATAGTGTAGGGAACATAGTCAATAATATTGTAATAACAATGTATAGTGCTGGGTGGGTAGAGGACCAATCAGGAGGATCACTTTGTGGATTATATAAATGTATGAGCACTATAGTGTACACTTGAAACAAGTATAAAATAATGTTGAAGTCACTGTAATTAAAAAAAATTGCAAACAGTAATTCTGGGGCCGAAGAATACAATTGTTGAACTGAAGAATTTGCTAAAGGAGTGTAATAACAGATTCGGTCAAGAAGAATGAGTCAGTAAACTTAAAGACAGATTCTTCGAAAGGATCAAGTCAAAAGAACAACAAAAAAAATGAAGCACAGTAATGAATGCCCAAGGGACTTAAGGGATAAGCTCGAGCTGACCAAAACACACATTATGAGAGTTCTAGGAAAAGAAAGAGAGAATAGAGCAGAGAGCTTATTTGAAGAAATTATTACTGCAAACTTCTCAAATCTGGGGAGGGAGATGGACATCCAGATTCATTAAGCTCAAAAGATCCCAAATAAGATAAATTTAAAGGAGTCTACACCAAGATATATTATAATCACATTGTCAAAGTCAAAGACCAAAAGAGAATTTTGAAGCAGCAAGAAAATGGAATTTGCCATAGACAAGGAAGTTCCTATAAGATAATCAACAGATTACTCAGCAGAAATCTTGCAGGCCAGAAGGGAGTAGGATAATATATTCAAACTGATGAAAGAAAAATTGCCAACCAAGACTATTATATCAAGCAAAACTGTCCTTTAAAAATGAAGGAGAAATAAAGACCTTCCCACACAAACAAAAACTGAGGGAGTTCATCACCACTAAACCTGCTTTACAAAATATCCTAAAGGGAGTCCTTTAATGGGATGCTACACAACCACACAAAAATATGAAAATATAAAGTTTTCTGGTAAAGGTAAATATATAGACAAATACAAAATCCTGTAACACTGTAATAGTGGCACATAAATTACTTGTAATTTTGATAAAAGTATTAGTAATAAATATAACTATAAAACAATGTTAAAAGACACAAAATATAAAAAAAGTAATTTGAGACATTGATAATATGAAGTGGTGGGGATATGAAGAAGAATTTTATATGCAATTGAAGCAAAGCAATTTAAAATAGATTTATAAATATAAGAGATTTTGTATCATCCCCATTACAACCACAAAGAAATAGGCATAGAAGATTCACAAAAAAAGAGAATTGAATTTTACTATAAAAATTAAGAAAACACAAATGAAGGCAGGAAGAGGGTAAAAGAAGGATAAAATAAGAACACATACAGAAAACAATTAGAAAAAGGCAATAGTAAACCTTTTCATATGAATAATTACTTTTTTCTTTAAAAACATTTAAAATTTTTTTTCAATTATAGTTGACACACAATATTATATTAGTTTCAGGTGCATAGCATAGTGGTTAGACATATATAACTTATGAAGTGATCACTTCAATAAATCTAGTACCCACATGGCACTATACATAGTTATTACAATATTATTGACTATTTCCCCTATGCTGTCCCCTATCACTATTATGTAACTACCAATTTGTACCTCTAAATTGTTTTCTCTCTTCAGCCATTCTCTCAACCTCCCTCCTATTTGGCAACCATCAAAATGTTCTCTGTATCTATGAGTTTGTTTCTGTTTTGTTTGTTAATTTTTACATCCCAGCTGACTTAGGCCTACTTAGTCTGCCTCTTGAGTGTGTTGTTTGTGGAGGTGGTTGGGTGATGCTCTGGTGTGATGTAAAGCTGGCAATTGAGTGTTTTCATTCTGGGACCTCTTGAGAGGGGCTCTGGTGCAGGCCTAGCTTCTTATGCTCCCCCACTTCCCCCAGGGATACTTAGTATGAGCTACATAGTGATCTGCAGAATGTTGCCACTTGTGCTAGGCTTGGAGGTGCCTGGGGGAGAATAAGCTGCAGACCAAGGCCAGCTATTACTAGTGCCTGACTTAGGACTACTTAGCAAGAGGTATGGGGCACACTGAGGTCAGATGCTGCTTGGTTGGAGTTTGTGAACATTTGAGAGATTTTAAGAAAATTTGTAGCATGAACCAAGATAGGTCCTTTGTATGGAAAAGCCACTGGAAGGGGTCCATGGGCCCATGATTTGGATGTGGTGAAGTCTCAGGGAATCACCAGAGCATGGTGATTGTTATTAGCTAGGTTGATGGAGACTCAGCTATGGCAATCACCTGCACATGAAAACTGTGTGGTGAGATGTCTCAAGAAAGAAACTATGGCTTTTGCTAACACTTCTGTCTTGGAGGAAGCTACCCCTCCAGCCCTCACCTTGATAATTCAGCTCTTCCTCATATGTTCCTGGTGCCTTTTGTGCTGCTGCCCCAGTGCTGGAGTTTAGAGTGAGTGAGTCCATCAGCAACTAAGTCTGTGCACAGTCCTTTTAAAAAAAATACCTGTAACTTCAACAGCCCTCAATCACAATCTCTTTGGGTTTTCACAGCCAGAAATTATGGGGACTTCAGTTCTTGACACTGGTACCCTGGACTGGGGAGCTTGGTGTGATGTGGGACCCCTTGCTTCCCAGGAGGGACCTCCACAGCTGAGATATCCCTTCCGATTTTAACATCCATATGTGGGTGTGAGACCAGCCCATTTTGCACCTCAGCCCTTCCTATCGGTCTCGAGATGGCTTCTTCTATATATCCTTAGGCATTATTCATTGTGTCATCCTAGAGCAGGGGGCTAGAAAAAGAGGCTGTTCTCCAAGAACTGAGGTGGAGTTAGTGCTGGGCAAATAAATAAATAAATAAAATAATAAAAAATTCTCCTTTAGCTAGATTTAAGGTGAGTCTCAGTGATAGATGTTTTGTAGTTTAGATGTAATTTTGAGGTGGTCACGAGAAGAGGTGAACACAGCATTTACCTACTCTGCCATCTTGACTGAAAGCCCAAGGACAAGCCCTCTGAATGTAAATGAATTAAACTCCCCAATCAAAAGAATAAATGGAGTAGCTGAATAGATAAAAAATAAAACTTAACTATGTGCTGTCTATATCAGACTCACTTTAAATAAGGATATACATAGTTCAAAAGTGAAAAGATATAAGTATTCCTTGCAAATGGTAACCAAAAGAGAGCAGGAGTGGTCATACATGTATCAGACAAATAAGTTCAAGTCGAAAACTGTCAGAAGAGATTTAAAAAAAGACATTATACAATGATAAATAGGTCAATTCACCAAGAAAATATGTATATGTATATGTATATGCACTATGTATATGTATATACACCTAACAGCAGCACCTAAATGCATAAAACAGAAAAAGAAACTGAAAAAGAAATATATAGTAACACAAAAATAGATTTCAATCTTTAATTTTAAATCATGGCTAGAACAGCCAGAGAGAAGATCAATGAGGAGACAGAAGACTTATAAAACAGTATAGACCAGTTGGGCCTCACAGACAGATGTAAAAATCTCCACTCAACAACATAATATGCATTCTTCTCAAGTATATATAGAAAATTCTCTAGGCTAGGTCACATGTTAGGCTACAAAACAAGTCTTACCAAATTTAAAAAGACTGACATTATAGCAAATATCTTTTCTGATCACAGTGAAATTAAACTAGAAACAAATAGCAAAACAAAACAAAAAAAAAACAACAAAAAAACAAACTAGAAAATGCACAAGTATGGGAAAGTTAAAAAGCATTTCCTTGATAAACTAATAGATGAAAGAAGAAATCACAAGGGGAATTAGAAAATGTCTTGAGACAAATGAAAATGGAAACACAACGTAGAAAATCTTTTGGGATGCAACAAGAGCAGTGCTGAGAGCAGAATTTATAACACTATAAGCCTACATTAAAAAAGAAAGACTATCAATCAACATATAACTTTAGACTTAAAGGAGCTAGAAAAAGAATAAAGTAAACTCAAAGTTAGCTGAAGGAAGGAAATAATAAATATTGAAGCAGGAATAAATGAAATAGAGAATAGCAAACCAATAGAGAAAATCAACAAAAGCAAGAGTTTTTTTTTTTTTTAAAGATCAACAAAATTGACAAACCCTTAGCTAAATTAAGTAAGAAAAAAGAAGACTCAAATAATAAAAATCAGAAATGGAAGAAGAGCCGTTAAGACTGATGCCACAGGAATACAAAGAATCATGAGACTACTTTGAACAATGATACACTAATGTATGGGATCTCCTAAAAGAAATGGATAAATTTCCAGAAGCATACAACCTACCATGACTGAATCATAAAGAAATAGAAAATCTAAATAGACCTATAATTAGTAAAGAGATTGAATCAATAATCAAAAACCTCCAAACAAAGAAAAGCACAGGCTTGAATTGCTTCACTCTATCCAGCATTTAAAGAAGAATTAACACCAAACTTTCTCAAGTTATTCTGAAAAATTTAAGAAGAGGAAACATTTTATGAAGATTGATTTGCCTTGATGCCAAAATCAGACAAAATATACTACCGGAAAAAATTACTTGCCAATATCCCTGGTGAGCACAGATGCAAAAATCCTTAAAAAACACAAACAAACAAACAAACAAAAAACCTAGCTAACTGAATTTAACAACATTTAAAAAGGTTTATACAACACGACAAAATGAGATTTCTTCCTGGAATGTAAGGATGATTCAACAGATAAAAATCATCAATATAATGCACAACATTAAAGAATGAAGGTCAAAAACCATGTGTTTATCTTAATTGGTGATGGGTTAAACTTTTGACAAAAATCAAAATCCTTTCATAGTAAAAACATTCAACAAAATAAAAACAGAAAAAATTATATCAACAAAACAAAAATCATATATAAAATACTCATAGCTAGCATTATACTCACTGGTTAAAAAATGAAATCTGACCTCTAAATTGAGAAAAACTTGTGTCCATTGACAGATGAATGGATAAAGAAAATGTGGTATATACATAAAAATCTGCCTTAAAATAAACCAATTCCTATCATATGCTACAACATGAATGAACCTTGAGGTCATTATGCCAAATGAAGTAAAACAGTCACAAAAAGAAAAAGAAAAAACTGCATGATTATACTTATAGGAGGTACCTAAAGTAGTCAAACTCAGAGAAACAAAAAGTAGAATGATAGTTGCTGGGTGAGGAGTGACAGATGAAACGGGGTCGTTCAATGAATATAGTCTTTCAGTTTAACAAGATGAGAAAGTTCTAGAGATCTGTTGCACAACAATATTTATATAGTTAACAATACTATACTATATACTTAAAATTGTTAAGATAGTAAATTTTGTTATGTATATTTTACATAACATATGAAAAAAATGAAACACTCATGATATATTTTGTGAACAAAATAATTAGCCTAGAAATTGCAAAGAGTTTAAAACTTTTTAAGTTTGAATCTAATTATATCTTTTTAAAAACAGTTTTCTGACCTAGGTTTTTTTTTATACTTAATGAAATTTTAAGGAGACATGATTTGGATTCTTGTGGATTAAATCATATTTTGTAAATATGTATGTATCAAATCAATTTTTTGTTTTGTTATGTCTTATTGCCTCATATGGAGCTGGGGTAACATATTTGCCTTAGATTTGGGTGTGTAGTAGGGATGTTCTGGTTATAGACATATAGAAAATTTATTCTGAGAAGCAATTTGGGGCCCCTCTAAATGAATATGGGGATTTTTCTACAGATGTGCACTTGTAATTTATGAGAAGCAATTCTGTGGACAGCAGCAGTGAATAGCCACAATCTTTATTTAAAGTTAGTTAATAATTTTTTGGAGAAATGTGAGAAGCTTGTTATTTCCTAGAATTGTCTCAAATATATGATCCAGAGAGGAAAATGTAGCTCTTCTCATTTTCTTTTTTATGATTGAAATTTCTTCTTTGAGAAATGCTATCATGTTTTCTCTCCTTTAACAATTATAAAGGGAAAAAATAAAATAAGAAATCTCCAAATTTGGCAGAACTTGTGGGGCAAGTCCCATTTGACTTGAGTCACAGGTAATAATAATGCCATTCTTAATTTCTTTGTTTTATCTGTGATTTATTATTTTCAGGAAAGGCAGAGTGCTAGAGAAAGTCAGAAGAGGAGGTAAAAATGGAGAAATGGAATGTGTATGATTGAACTGAATTTGTGTAGACACTATTCTGGGCTTTAATCAAATATTGCAATCTATCAGAAAACAAAAATTTTAGTACTGGTTTTACGATAAAGTACTATGACAGGCATTTTTTTCTGAGCTGAGTATCATAATCTCATATTCTAATGTTGATTCCATTCAGCTTTCATGTTCATTAGAATTGTCTACTGTAGTTAACTTAATTCTAAGTATCTTATTTAATTATTTTGCATAGGTATGGCTTCAGAAGATTTTTTTTTATGTCTCCAAGGCTGAGATATCTCTGTTTATCAAATTTATCATTTTTCTTGGTAACCCCATTAGGGCTGGGGCCATAACTGCCTTGTTTGCTGTTATCTCCCCAGAAGTAGTGCTATGCCTAGAATATAGCTTATGTTCACTAACTATTTCTTTTAATAAATATCTGAATGAATTATAGGTGAATCTGGACAATGCCTCTTTCTTCTATTCTGCTTAAGACTTGTATATAAGGAATATAGGAATATAAATCTAACAAACCCGATGAGAAGGTGATAATCAAATAGCAACTTAAATTTCAAAAGTTTGTATCAAAATGTTTTTGAATGAGAGCGAGTCTCTTAATGGCCAGTTATTTTTTTACTTATAAAATGAAGGTGTAGAAAACCTAAGTTAAATGAAAGCTCAAGATCTGAGGGTGGAGGCTGGAAGCTAAATTCAGAGAGCTGATTGTAGAATGCTTTACAGAAAATGAATGCTAGAAACTTATTACAGAGTGAAAGTCATTAAAATAATAGTACAAACTGAATGCGCACTGCTGGCTGGCAAAGTAAAAGATCTGTTTACTATTGCTAGTTTCTATTAAGTTTTATCTGTAGGAGCTCTAGTTCCTTGCTACCAATGAGCCATGAGGAGGGTGAATACAGGTGATGTCAACTTCTTGGATATGTTATTAATACCTCAAAATGGCAAATTTTCATTGTTCTGGAATACCAATTACGGATTCTCTGTTAGTTTAACCAAATTAAATTTAAATTATTAATTGTCTTTATCACCTTTTAAAACAGAAATCTAATTTCATTTTACAGGGATAACTTCGCCCAAAGAGGAAATAGTTCTCCTCAACTATTGACGATTCGACTAGAAGGTACCATGTACAAGATGGAAAGAATTCTTGGAAACATAATTCCTGCCCTGAAAAAAAATGTAGACTCTAGTGATATAAGTTTATGTACATAGAAATGTAACAGCATGGGTCAAGGGGTAAACATCAATTTGGATAGGCTCTAATTGCCCTGAAATCAAAAGTCTAAGATCCAAAGAGTGAGGAAAGCCTTTAGAAAGGAGGAAGAGCTGGTGATGTTCCATTAAATATGGATAATTTATGTTTTTAATTAGAGAAGGATTTGTTTTAAAAAAAATTTCTCCCTTGCTTATATCTCTAATCATTCCTATACCAGTAAATAAACTAAACCACACCCAAATTATACTATATATATCTTGGAAGAAACTTTAAGAAAAACATATATTTGTGAGAATATTTATATTCATGACATAAAAAACCAAAAAGTTACCAAAAATTGTATGTGGTTTGATGTCTTGGCTAAAATTTACCCCCACACTTAAAGCCATGTACAATATTGTGTATTTCAGCCTTTCTTCTGCCAGTGTGTATCTTAATATGTCTTAATATCACATGGGGTTGTTCATTAGAATTTTTGTCATAATTATGCTTGTAAAGTCCCTTTTTATCATGTTAATTAGCAGCATGTAGCTACCTCATTTTTATTGAGTTTAAATAATTTTGATATGTATTATTGATAGAAAAATAATATATATTATTTTTTATCAAAATAAAAAATAATGTATTATTTTTTATCAAAATAAAAAAAGCAAATGGTTGAAGATTCTACTTAACTCTAATTATAATATTGTACTTTCAAGGAATAGGAACATATTTTAATTACTAATAAATTAATGAATATTAATTTATCAAGGAACAATTACAGAAATTAGTCTAGGGCAATATGAATTAATAAATACATGTCAAATTCCATTGCTCCAAAGCCTAAATTTGGCAAGAGAAGAAACTAGGACTTTTCTGTTGAACTATTATAACAGCTATTTAGAGTTAGAGTACAGTCCAGGGGTAGATCAACAAACAGAATCATCTATGTAGGAGGTCACACTGGTATCAGGACATCAGGGAGCAGAGCAATCAGCAGCAAAAAGGCAAGGATCAGGAGGGGAAGAGGAAGTCATTGTTCAAAGACACAGAAGAGAAGAGAGAATTGGTTCCTACAAGAAAGGCTTTACTACCTGATGGCACCTTCTGGTTTTTCTTTTTCCAAACTAGTTGTGCCATAGGTGATTTTGAGTCCCCAGGCATCTTTCAAGAGTATGCTTCAACTTTTGTTTAATATTTTAAAGATCCAATCCAAGGAACTAACTTGAATAAACTCTGAGTATTTAGTTTATTATTAGGTATAGGGTGAAAAATAAGTGACAAAGAAGGAAATATAGACCTTTTACTAGTTCATTCAGCACTTTTATCACGGTTAGAAAAAAGTGCCCCTTCCACCTAGACTAGTGAACAGAGAATATTAGTCAGGGTTTTCCAAAGAAACAGCACCAATAGGATGCATATATGTAGACACACAGAGAGATTTACTTTAAGGAACTAGCTCACATGATTATTGAGGCCTGGTGAGTTCAAAATTTGATGAGGCAAGCTGGTGTGCTAGAGACTTAGGAAAGGTTTCAGTTCGAGTCCATAGGAAGTCTGCTGGCAGAATTTCTCCCTTGGGGATTGTTAGTCTTTGTTCTTTTAAGGTCCCAACTGATTGAATGAGACTCATCCATATCATGGAGGGTAATCTGCTTCACTCAAAGTCCACCAATTTAAATGTTAATCTGAAATAAACCAAAGAAACATCCAGAATAATGTTTGACCAAATATCTAGGCATCATGGCTCAACCGACTTGATGCATAAAATGAACCATCACATAGAGCACAGGGTGAATATAAACTCACCTTCACCACCTTCGTCAGGTGCCATGTGCAGAGCCAAACAGCACAGCTACTCACGGTGGGATGGGTTTTGCTAGTACTATTTCAGAGCATATACCAGTAACTGTGAAAACCACAGAAAAATCATTTTGTAAATTGTCAACTGATTAGTAGCCAGGAGGCTTGCAACTGGCCATTACTAACCATTCCTTCAGGAGAGGAGGGGCAGAATATACTATTATTGGTCACAGGGTGCCGATAATGCTGGATTTTAATTCTGACTCTGCCACCCATTTCTTGTGGGATATTGGGTAAATCACTTTACTTTTCCACTTTTCTGGGTCTGGGCTTTCTCATTTGAAAACTACAGGTTTATGATTTGAAAAATCCTTTCCGTCTCTGACATAATGCATCAAATGTGTTGGCTTTGACATAATTGATTTTAGTCCTTAAATGACATTAGCAATAACCAGCAAAATATTCCTTTTAAAAAAATTAGATATAAATACAAACCTATTTCCGCACCTGGTTTCTAAACCATTTCCTGCTTTTCTTCATTTAAACAAGCATATACACAATGAGACTATCAGCAGTTAATATGAAAAACTAAGGAGAAAGATTTATCTTCAGGTGAAGAAGCAATTTCATAAAGTAATTTTATAAAATGTAAAAAAAAACTTGAATGGAGCCCATCTTCTACCAATAAAATAAATAGCAATACACATCTCCTTCCCTAGTTAGATCAGTATCAATTACATTTTAAGGTTAAGCCTATGAAATTTAAAGGAGTTATGAAATAATACTTTGAATTTTTAATGCACAATCCATTTGAAGTCTCTTCATAATGTAAATAGTAACCAGAAAGAGAGGTTATTTTCTTTTTTTCTCATCTGTAGTTCTCTTTTGAAAACCTTCTTGCAAACTGGGATTCTTCTTGGTTTATTGATACTTCTTGATGGATCCTATTACAATTCCTTCTCAAGTTGCTTAAAATGTCTTACAAAAAATAACTATTCCTGATAATCAGGTTAAATAAACAAAACAAATATACCCTTTTATGTAACCTCATCAGGATTTTTTAAAACGTGCTATGTACAATGTGAATAATCATGTGGAAAATATTTGGAGATTTAAAACCTTGTCAAGTATTTCGAAGAACTTTATAACAAGCTTGTCATGGAATTTCAGAAAGATTCGTTCCAAAAGGATTTCATAAGGTGAAACTTTTATGAGGGTATTTTTTTATAAACATATAGAAATATTAACGTCTAAATGTGTGCTGCAACTTTTAGCCCTGGACTTGGGAAGCTGATATGCTGATTTCTATAAGGTTATCACTCTTCAGAGCATTTTTGGAACTCCATACATGAAATTGATTTCAGAGCTAGTTTATGAACCACACAAGGAAATTAGTTTTATTACTTTATTGTCACACCTCATATATTTCCATCCTCACGTTCCTCACAGTTGGGTATCTTCCCCGTCTCAGACAGATTTTGCATTTTCCCTATTTCATACTGTCCCTGTAAATATATCTGTGAAAGAATGAATGTTTGCTATAGACATATTCACAGCTATATGCAGGTAGGTAAAATATGGTACAAACTTAAACGGAAAATATGGTCCATTACCTGTTGGTGTACTCTATTATACAAAATAGCTTCTCTAATTGAGGTGGACAGAAAATATAATTTTTCTAATTTTAAAACCCACTGGAGAAATTGTATGTTAACATTATTTTAACCTATTGGCTTAGATATCTGCTCTTGAGAAAATCTAATTTTCTCTAAAACACTAACCAAAAAAGATTAATAATTTATTGTTGATTCAAAACGTCAAAGGAAAATGTAGCTTTTAATATAAGTATTATTGTTAAAATGTAGAAAAAATATTTTAATTGCATGATTAAGAAAGGAAGATGAAGAAATAGAATGTTTGCAAAAATGTGAGATAATCTATAGTAATAAAAATTTTCTTACCCTAACTTTGATAGGAAAAGCATTTTTTTTCAAAAATATCTTAGTATCTTAATAAAGAACAAAAATCATCAGGAGAGAGAAATGCCAATTGTTTTAGCTTACACATATCCAGGCTGTGTATTTCTCTGTGTTTGGTTCATTGAGGCAATATCACAGCATGACCTCTGGATAAAACAAGCAAAAGATAACAGAGAATACACCAAACTAGAGTAGGTCAATTAAAAAACTTATTAACAAGCAATTAAAGCTCAGTAGTTTTTTTCTTTGTGTGAGTTTGTATACAGTATTTAGTGGAGAGTTTAGCATGTTGGATCTATTCTTTCCTCAGGTGTCACTTACTGGAAATGCCTGAGGAAACTTGGAGAAGAATCAGAAATAACCCAAGAAATTTCAGTAAGATTTTCCTGTGTTATAGGTAAATAGGTATTCTCATGAAAATGAGTTCTAATTCTATAATTAGTTAGAAAAAAAAAGATCTTGATATCAGTGTACCAAACCATAAGGCAATGACTCTGAAAATAGTTCATCAAAGGCAGGACCCATTGGAGAATGAACAAATGCTAAAGCCTTTATAATGGGCCAATCCTATGGTGAGCCCGGGTGGATAAACTGCTGTCTGGAAGTAAACTGTTCACTCATGTGAAGTGTATTAACACTTTCTGGGCACCAGGGTACTATTAGGTGCATTGAAACAACTGATTTACTATGGGCATCCTGGTGCCCTTGCACACCTGGCATCTCTATAGGATCAGTCATAATAAAATTATATGGTGCCGAGAAGCCAGACTTTAGAAATTTTAGTACCCCAGTTAAGTTGTTAGGATTTCCTGGTAGTTAAATCAGCTGGGATGCTTCACTAGCCATAGCAGAAATTTCATCTTTAGTCTCTGTAAAGCAAAGAAATTAGGGCAAGCAAATCATCCCTGATGACAAGTCACCCGAACCTTCCTTTTATATGATATTTGTAAGCTCTCTTCTTGCTCACTTGGAGGAAAAAAGGAAAATGAACCAAAGATTCCCTTCATTCTTTCAGGAATGTATCAAGGAAGATAAAGAAAACCCATATGCATTTTATTTCTCATCATTGGCTACTTAAAAAAATTATAACCAAATTAATAGATTCGTGAAAAAGGAAGCAGCAGAGCTTCATATAAATAGAGGATCATAGTCTTAAAATAAATTATGTCCCCACAGCCCACCTACAAATTAAGCAGAATGTACTCTATCTAAAAAAGCTGATTATATCAAAAAAATAAAATATTTAGAATAGAGATAGGTACTTTTTTAAAATAATAAGAGTCATGTAGAGATAGATCAAATTTGTTATGAAAATTTAATGCTTCTTCAATTAATAGTTTGGAGAGTTAGATATTATTGGTGCTTTTTGTGAATTTTATTTTTTTTTTAAACTGGAGTTTAAAACACACCCAACTATTAATTGCAAAGACCTCCTGAGATGTTATAACTAACTGGGAGTGAACCAGGGTTATTTGGATTCCTGCTTATAAAACCTGGGTATATCTGAATGTAAGGATTGACTATAAAGAAACACACAAAAACATGTAATTTTACCCAGCAATTAGGTGGGCCAACAAAGTCAGAATGCTCTGTTGAATCTGGGAAAATTGTATATTAGCATTATTTTGCTTCCTAATCCTAGAGGCCTTTGTCCATTTAATTCCATGGTTTTGTATATACATTTTTATGAATGTGGAGCTAATATCTCAAACCAAAGCAGTATGCAAATTTGTCTCATTGTTAAATAATTCATCTTTGAACAAGGAAAACGTATTCATTTATTCTGCTCATCCTTGAAGTATAGAAAGTAGAAGCCAAACTGTTATAAAATTATGTTGGCTGAAATATAAAATGAACACATTGGATTCTTTAAAGCTGGGACATGTTAGGAGTAATCAACTTGATTTTCTGAGAAGCACTAGTCATGCTAATTTCTGCCATCAACAAATCTGATTAAATTCAAAGAGGGTAAACATGTTTCTCCAACTTGTAACATTCATAATGTTTAGAAACAGAAAATTTGACAACCAGAAATGGGTTTCCTAATATAAAATTAAGACTGTGTCTTTCAAAATAACTCAAAGCAAAACAAAATGTATATTCTCATATTTCCTTTCATTTCCAGGCAAAGAGAGTGTGATACTGATCATGTGATACTCACTTTGTATATTTTGTTGTTTATATAAAATGGCTAGTCTTTTTACTCTCAAGGCTAATTTCATCCCTCCCATCCAAACCATTACAGAATTTAAAAATGGTGCCAAAACATCTGGTCTGGAAAGTTAAAAAAAATTCAGTCAGTTTAGATGCTTGTCAAGTCTGAATAAATCAACCAACTTTGGTCTTATTTTTAAAAATTAAATTGATGTTAGTTACTCTTGCAATATTTCAATCCGACATTTTTAAAATTGTATCCTTAAAACCAAAAATATGTATTACTCAATAAGTGTTAATTTAGAAAATGATATGATGAAGAGATGTGTCTGGATTACCCCAACATGTGCTGATGTTCAGTAAAAAGTTGCTGTGAGGCTCAGAGAGGGTGCTCTTGGAGACTGGATACAAAAGATAGAATTTCTGGAACTAAATTATTCGGGACTCCTGCAGCCTTGCTATCACCCTGTAGTTGGTACAAAGAAGAAATCTACCAGTTAAATGTTCTCAAATAATTATAATTTAATTTAGGTCTTTATATCTACCAGTGACATTCAAATAAATGTAGACTTCCATGTTGACATTTATCAAAATGCAAAGGGCCAGAATTTGGAGTTACAATTGGGAAAAAGATAACAAAAATTGTATTTAAAAATCCATCTTGGAAAATTAATATTGAGGTAATTTTCTAGTTAAGTTTTAAAAATAGTAGTTTATCATTTCAGAATCAACTCCAAAACAGATGCCGCCTTCTCATAAAATAAACATGCAGTGAAAGGGTAACACATGCATTAGCCACAAACTGAGTCTGTAGCCAATATAGTATGATGAGAAGGAATTCTCAGTATGGTGTGATGTACAGTCGAAGCCATTAGCCATATGGTGCAGTGTGAAGAGGGCCTCTGTGACTGAATAACAGTTGTATGTTATATGGTTTATTAAATAATTATGCAATGGCAAGCAATGCTTTTATAATTATTGGCTGTTTTAAAATATTTTTTGTTAATCTAGCTGCATTTACCGGGTTGAAGGATATGTGTTCCGTCAGGTCTCCATGCTTCATATCTGCTTTGTGTATAGAATGGAAATCGGCTGCCATATTGAAGATTTAGGGCACATTTCTTGTATCATACTGTGTATAATCAAGGTATGCTACAGGGCATTTAGAAATATATGGGCACATTCTTCTTAGAGTTGCTTTCTCACCTGCTACCTGTCAGTGCAGACACTGTACGTGGGATAGAGAATGTGCTATTTTTATGATATTTCTGCAGAATGAGACAGGGAAGCATTAAAACATCTAAATGAAAAGCAAAGCATTCAATAAAATATCTGGGTATTTTGTTGTGTGATGCTGTGCCAGTACTATTTGGAGAGAGAGATATATATATATACATATATATATATATATATATGTATATATATATATATTTTAAATGCAGACATTATCTTAAATCATTTTTATTTATAATAATTTTTCTTTAAATAAATTTGTATTGCATTCGTTTGTTTACTTCCAACCTATATGGCTTTCCCAGGTGAATTACACTTTATTAACCAGTCGGACTACTCTGGCCTACACTAGATAGTTTCTTAGATATAGTATGCTAGTTCTACAAGGTTGGATCATTGGAGGACTGGTAGCAATATCATGATTAAAGCAGCGAAAAGACTGTGATTGTGTTGTGCCTGCCATGAAACCACAGGGCAGCTGCATCTGCCAGTTAGAGATATGTTGTGTCTCAATAAAATGCGTTGGAGTGACAGCATATTTTTGCTTGCATAAGCCCACTCTCGGCTAAAAGAGTTATAATATCTTTACAAAATGAGTTAATGCTTTCATGCATGATTATGTTGAAGACATCTTAGACTTTTGAAAATCTAATTTAGAGTTGGTATATGCTAGTTAGTTGAAAACACTAAAAAGTAAAGCTAATCCAGGAACAATATTGGCATTGAAAATAATAGCCACAGACCTTATTGCAAAGTTACTTCAATATTTCTCTGCCTCTGTACTTAAATCATTATAATATTCTGAATATCTGTTATAAAATAACTAATTTATTATTTTTGATAAGTAATCATTTACATATACTCCCTTAAACTAAGGTCTCCATCATATTCAAAGAAAAAAATATAAAGGAAATAAAGAGTATTTCAGTATTTTAGTCACCTCCTGTCAGACACTCAGTAGGATAGTATTGGCTCACAACCTTGATGTTCTTCATGGCCATGAAAGTTCTGTGTCCAATAAAACCTGAGACAAAAGTGTTTACTAAAGGACATGTAATTCACCATGGCATCATCCTACTAACACAGTAACCAGGGACATTCCAGAAGAAGCTCCTTCATCCTCTGCTCCTGAATGAGGACGACATGGAGACAAGGCTCTGGAAAACATTCCAGCCTCCCTGGACATGCAGCACAATAAATCCATGTTGTCTTAAGGCCACAAATATTCTTAAAACTGTTTGTTGTTTGTTACAGACTCACAAAGATTAGATCATAACACTGTGATTTCACAGATATTAGTACTTAAAACAGGTTAACTGTAAACATAATCATCTTAATAAATAAAACTAGGCAAATTAGAGTATTCAGAGCTTCCTGCTCATTTGTGAGGCTGGTGTGTCATTATGGGTTACCAGTGATCTCAGTTCACTAGGGCCCTAGGGAGTATTGGAACAGTGATATTCTCTTTTCTATCACTTCTGATGTTGAGCAGCCTAGTAAGTGAAGCTATGTGACTGAAACAAATAATATTGTTGTTATAAGGTGAAATAAAGTTTGGGAAACACTGATGGATATGTGATATGACAAAAATCATGCAGATGGCATGGGTGGAAAATGAAAGTTTGGAATCCTGATTAAACAAAACATTTGAGGAGAAAGTAAAATAATATTTAGGACTTTCTATCTATAAAGTGATCAAATTTACCAAATTATTGCTAGTTCCTCCTTTAGTTGGCTGTGAACACATTTGCTAATTCATTTATCCAGGCAGTCAACCAATCAAGTTTCTGAGTGCCCATTGTATGTTATGTAGACTGTGCGAAATGGTGAGAATAACAAAATGAACTGTCTCTTCATCCCTCCAGTAACCAATATTTCCATGGGAAAGAAATATAATTGATTACAATAAAATGTAATAAGTGATTGTACAAGTAAATATTATGTTCCTCAGAGGAACTCAGTTGGGTAGATAATATTACCTTCCTTATGTATGAATAAGAATACGGGTTCTCAGAAAACTTAAACAATTTTTTCAAAGTCCTACTACTAAAAATATTTAAAAAGGATTTGAATCCAATAGTTCAGAGAAAAATACGTGCATGTGTATAAAGATGACTTTTGTTTATACCATTATCAAAGCTGCCTGCCAAGGTGGTATGCCCCTGCTTATCATTAGGCTGTATGCACACTGCTAGGCTTCCATCCATTGTTAGGGTTCTCTGAGTATGAGACCATATTCAAATTCTCTTTCAAATAGTAAATTTTCCACCCTCAGGGTGTACCCACGTACACACATGCACACGCACATGCTTTTATGCACAGACACACTTAAGAAATCTGGAGGGAAACAAACTATTCTGATAAAGCATTTTTTCTTTGGGATGGCATTGATTGAGTAAAGGAGATTGAAGTGTGAGTTGGTAATTAAAGAAAGTTTAGCCTAGTGTAAAATGTATTGTTTTTCAATAATAATATATTAGATATTAGTTATATACTTAAATTTTATTTTTAAAAAGTTAGTCATGTTCATCTGTCTAGATACTTTTATTTAGGTGTGAAGCTTGATGCTAAAATTTTTCAGAAAGTCATTTTGCTTCAGAGAATCCTTGATCTAGGCCTGCTTGGCAACAGCTTTCTTCTGCCTTGCATCATGGATCTTGGTCCTTTATTCTTCGTTTGTAAAATAAGAGCGGGGGTTGCACCAGCTTACATTTAAGGTTTTTGTGGCTTTACTGTTGCATTATTTCTTTAGCTTTTGAAACCAATGGGGCTGCTAACTAGTCTGATTTTCATCATGAAAAATTTTAAGTTAACTTCAAGATCACATAGTCAATGACAAAATCACAAGAAGAATTCTGAGTCTCTCTTTCAGAGGTTTCTTTTGTAATGCATTGAGCAATCTCTCATTTGCCAAAGTACTCGAAAGACATTTTGACTTATTTCTCAGTATGATATATTATTTCAAGTGATTTGAATTAATGGTACCTGAAATGAAACATGGCACTAAATACTTATGTTTATTATCAGATTATTTGCAGTGCTTGATTCCATACTTTTTTCTCAGTCTGATGTTTTTGCTGTATGTGTGTGTGTGTGTATGTGTGTGTGTGTGTGTGCTGAATGACAGAAAAATACTGGATAACAGACGTCTGTGATGTTCTATCTCCCACCCTAAAAAAACAGAAACATGGCAACACAGCTAGCTATGCATTTCTTACTTTGGTGAATAAACAGTAATGAAAGACACAGGAGAAGAAGGATAGAGCCATGGAGCGTGTTTATGAGAAATTCTGGGGGTTAGTGAATTAAATTTGTATACATTGCATCTATATTTTTACATTTTCTAGGAGTAGTTTTATATGAGCACCCAAGAATGATATTTGGTGTGACATACAAGGAAGATGTCTTAAATGCACAAATATATACTTAAATGTTAATATAGAAATAAAAAATTTAATTAAGGAAAGAGGCAGAAGTTGATAACAAGTTCTATGAAAAACTTCTCATGATGGCAAACATTTACATTCTCAGGCTTTTCCCCCCATTATAAACAACCTGATTTTCATCAATGAAAGCAGCTGGCGGAGACTGCTGAACCAGTTATTTTATTTTATCAGGCATTGCTAGCAGAGATACCACTTTCATTTTTGCCAGCATTTGTAGTGTAAATGAGAAGCAACCTATCGTAAAATAACGCTAAGAAGATCAAAGGAAGCAATCCCTACTACCAAGCTAAAAAATCATTCTGAGAAAATGTTTTTTTTTTTTTTATTATTATGGTTAATAATGTAATCAAGCCAGAAACCTGCCTAGAAGTTGGAGTTATAGCAAAATTACTCCAAATATTACAGGGTATCTAATCTGCATTACAGGGTACAGTAATATGGCAAGAAAGTTTTGGATGTATGGAAACAAAGGGCTAATAAAATATTTACAAAGAGCTATATAGTTTTGATTATAGTATCATATATATTTTCCTCAGAAAACCAAACCAATGTTGCAGCCGAAGATTTAGAATTAAGGCAAGAAGATGAAAGAATAAAGGAAAGAAAATCAAAACCCAAGGGGTCGTTTATAAAAAAAATCATCTTTGATTTCATTCTTTACAGACTAATTACTTTTCTGTCCCTTATGGGGGGAAAAAAACAAAAAAAAAAGACAAAAAAAATCTTCTTCTTAATAGCAAAATCATTCTAAGACTTTTCTGATTCATTTTATATTTAGCAGATTACAGCTTTAGTCATCAGTAAGAAAGAGCCTCACAAAGTGACAGACCTGAAATCATGTCTTTTGATTGTAATTGACAGAAAAGCATTTAAGGTAAAGAAAAAAAATATTTTATTCATCTTTGATTACACTGTGATGTGATTTGGTGACATAATACAGCTGGGAACTGAGGCAAAAAAGGCAATAATTTCTCCTTGAGGGTTTGACATGATGTAGCCCTTTAGTTGTCTTCTTACTAATGCCTCCAGCTACAATAGTCTCCTTGATGGTGGCTAGACAAATAGATATACAGAGTATTAGAATTTAAAAGGCAAACAGCTCTAAAATACCGTTTCTTAAGGCAATATATTTCAGCATTAAATGCTTGACAGCTACACATTTGACTGGACCTAAAATTAAATCTATAAAATTTAAACATTTGCCATGCAAAAATATCTCCATTTAAGCAACACTTTCTTAAAATAATAGAAAATAAATGGTTTATGCACAATAGCTCTCTAAAGATATGCATAACTATGTTTTTTTTTTTTTGGATATCAGTGACTGAGTATATATTTCAACCCATTCATATAAACTAGGGCTTTATTTTTGAAGTTTAATTGACAATTTTCTTCACTACCTTTTCCTGACTCACTTACTTTTCAGATAGTAAGTTGCTATATATATTTTAAACATTTAACAAAAGAAGTCTATAAAAATATAGCAGTAAATAATGTCAAGACAGTTAGTAAATTCACATGTAGAGGACCAGTCTGTTTCCCTGACAAATGTTTATGCCATTAAGTAAATTTGTATTCTAGGATTTGAATGATGAACATGAAGTTTGATTCAATATCTTGATTTTTTTAGTGCAGTATTGAAAATAACTTCACTTGTGACTTCTTAATATTCAGATTTTAAGAGACCTAATACATAAACTGTAGAGTGTGTATTTTGTGAGGAAATGAAAATATATTAGAAAATGTTAAAGGAATCTATAAAACAAAATTAATCTGATAATGTTCCTTCACAAATAAAGATTTGAAGAATTTATATTTATATCTTAAAGTTACATAAGACCTGTAAGACTACTAGGCAGAGAAACCTATTATTTAGCAATAGTTTTTAGTGATTAAGAAAAGATCTGAATGTCACAAATATGTGTATGTATAGCTATAAAGAGAATTAAATATATCTCCATCAGAGAATGACTTATGATGAAGTTACATTTTCCAAAGGAAGATAAAGGAAGATTATGATTTGTCAGTGCATGATGATATTTATATATGTAAATCAAGTATTTGAATCTGCAAGTTAATTGTGTCTAGAAATGTCAGACTAATTATAAACTCTTATGCTGTATTTACCTGAATGCCCCCAAAGCTGTTTAAAAGTAAAAATTTCAATATGTAGAAGGTTGTTTTAGTGAGCATAAATGTATTCAATTAATCATACCTTTAAGGGTAATGTAGATATCACCTATACAAATACAGGTTAAGCCAGAAAGTTGTTCAGTTTCCCATGAAAAACATGTCTAATGTTTTTCTAGTTCAGCTCAGAGTTATGAATTACCTTGTTGCCTGTGAGCGCCAAGAGCATATATCTTATGAGAAGAATAATTTGAATTACCTAAAATGGTTTATATAAAATTTAAGACAAGCAATAATTATAGACATTGCTACATGTACTACTCTCCACTCCCATGGAGACTGAATTATATTTTAATCTGTGCCAGTATTTGCTCTTAGCTTCACATAAATAACCTTTGAATTCTTTTTTGGTCTGTTTTCTAAAGAGTCTTATTTCAATTTGTTTTTTACTTTGGGACTATATAAAACTTTCAAGAAATAACATACATGTGTATCAGTTTATGTCCAGCATTAGGCTAGAGAGTTTTTTATATTTTTACATAAAAGAAGAATGCTAGTCTTTTGGTTAATGCTCATTTACATATACACATTTATACCTTGTGTATTTGTCTTTGTAAGCATTATGGAAGCAAAAGAAGGAGGAATAGTGGTTTACTTGTTGGAAACCCAACCTTCCAGTTTAGCCTTGACCAACTTCATTTTGAAGTTTCATTTTTCTTTTTTAAAAGTTCATCTGGATTTTTACTTTTCTATTCCATGTGGTTGACCAAAAGGACAACATTTTTGCAGAAATTTTTACAAACATCATTTGGAGACTTTTTATACCATGCACTCATCCCAAATTTATGCTTCAGTTCATCATCCACAAGACAGTATCATGTAGAAACAGTTTTGGAAAAACCAAGGATGCTTAGATTGTTGAACTATTTTAATTAGAAGAATCTTTCACACAATTGTCTTCATTTTCCAAATTTACTCATGTGAAAATAGTTTTATCAAAACATTTTATTCAATATCATCATTTATGCATAGTAAAGATAGCATAGTCTAATCAAAAAATGTTTAAACTTTATTGAGCTATATGCATAATTTTGTATATATTTAAAAAAATACTTCTTTAACTAGTATGGATAAAGCAATGTAGAAAAGGAGGAATAAATTAATCCAGTGTCACATCTGTAATACCCAGTTATCTACCTCTATTTAATATTTAAGACAGATTATAGTCCTAATGCTTTTATTATATTGATTTTACTTTTTATGAATGGGCAGTGTTTTGTCTGAAAAATTCTCTCCAACCCAGAACTCACATTTTTCAATAAGAATATTTAAAAATTGTTTTATATGACAGATCTAACTGTATCAGGAAATTGACTCACATATAGATTAGTTAACCTTTATAGAAAAGATTTTTATGCTTCTGGTACTTTGAAAGATATATTGTTTTATAAACATTAAATGTTGACATTCAGTATTTCTTAATGAAATTTTATAATTAAAAAGTCCCTTATAAATAATGACTCCTCCTAATTATAAACTGGAAGTATTTTATTATTAGTAGTAAGCTTAAATCAATTGAATAAAAATATTTCTCATGAGATTTTTATTTTGAATAACTAAATTGGAAGTAGGAAAGAAAATAACTTTAACAGTGATCATTTAAATTTGGTGTTTGATTTCATATGATCTGTCCACATAGACTGAAATGAGCATAGAGACATTATCTGCTTCACAAGAATTTTGTTCTATTTACTTTTATGCAATTACATGTGGACATTACCAAAGAATAAATAAAATAATTTTTTGAAAAATTAGTCTTATATGGAAAGGTAGTTTACACTCTTAAACAAATTAGAATCTATTATGTTACTGTTCTCAATGGTTTTCTACTCTAAATAATGATTTAAAATATATGATATTCTAATTATTTAAGTGATGTCTATACAATTCTTATCAAATTTTAGAGAAAAAGTGTAGAATGAAAATATTTTGATAATGTAAAATCATGATTTAAAACACTATGCAACAGATGTACTACTGAATATGATATGTTTTGATACTTGATAAAGTGGAAGAAGATGTGTATAGGAGATAGCCAAATTATTAATCACTTCGGACTAATTAATATGGAGATATGTTTCAATCTGTCTGGAGACTGATACTGCTATTTTTCTAAGATATACTCAATTTTATAGTGCTATTTTCTTTCTGAAAATATATACTACACAAGCTCACTAATGAATTAAGTTATCAGTGACATTTTGACATAAAAGACAATTTTTTCCACTCCAGATCACTATATCATCTTATATTAATGTAATACTGATAATAGTTGAGTCCAAAAGTGACACACTAGTGTATATTTATACTTTTAAATTGTTATTAAATTTACTATGCTAATAGTGTATTTTAGGACATATTAAAAATGTGTTATAGAAATTTTTTAAAAGTTATGGCAATAAAAATGAAATTCTTAAAATTAACATTTGAATGATAAGCAATTTGAAGAGTAATTATAGTTCACATTCTATATTCAGTGCATTTTGTTATATGGATAATTACTCCTAGTAACATTCTTTAGTTGGATTTTTGTAACAATAAAAATTTATTATAAGATTAATTCCTTGGCACAATTGAACATTTAGTAATATGAAGTCAAAGTGAATTGATTTTACTGCAGACCACTTATGTTCTAGAGTTTCCTATTTTCAAGTACTAATTGGTTATTATAGGTCACTTCAGAACTTAGTTTAAAAATAGATTCTTGCATGGTGCATTTAGTAGAAATAATTCGATATTTTCAGCTCATGGGGTTTTATTTAAATAAAAAAATGGTAAAGTAATGCAATCATCTTTGGTTATAAAAGTGATGGATGAATTGAAAACATTTTTGAATCAGGTCAATGGTACTGATGATTAGTACATTGTTAATCAAGGTCTTCAGATTGCTATCAAATGCTTTAGCTTTTTTGCTCAGGCTGGTGAGAGGATCATGAATATTAAATAGATTCAAATGGATGTGCTCTCATGTAATATGGAGTACCACAAATGAAAGGACTAAATGAGGGCAGACTGTAACTCTATGTACTAATATATCTCTTAAATAAAGAGGAATACCTAATCAATTTCTTTTCTCATATATAGCAACCAAATAGAATTTTTTCCTTCTCTTCTTTTCTTTCTTTTTAAAATAATATATATCTTAGTCACATTGACAAACTGGTGGATATGGTGCATAAAAATTATTTTTTAAAGAAAAGATTTACATAATGGTTAATTAGGCGTGGTTGATAATAATTAGAATTTAAAAGAAGACATTGATAAAAGATTAGGATATAACACTTTTAATTTAAATTGGAGTATGCTTTAGAAGCAAAGAATGGAGATTGTGCTGAGAAATGTCTTCTCGAAAGAGATAAGTTAATTCAGAACTTCATCATTTTATTTAGCTACAATCTCCTAATGCTTTTTAAATCTATGCTATTAGAAACCATGATAGTATATATGAGAAAGATGCTGATATTACTGATTAGTAAAAAGCAAAATTTTGCTTGCTAAGCCAAAATGGAAGAAAAAGATTTTCCATTGACATTACTAAATGTTTAATTTATTTTGGATTTTTAAAAATATGAATAAATAAGTTTGTAAGAAATGATAATGTATATGTAATTAGAACACTGCATATTGTATATAAAATAGAAATAAAATATACTCCATTCATGAATGACCTCTAACAAAATTTAATAATGTAATGGTGTGACTCATTTTTAGAGTTTAAATTAATATACTTTATTGTTGAAATTGAATATAGACAAATAAATATATTCATCTAATAGAAACATCCTATTTGGAAAGAGTAACATGCTACTTCAGAAGTTATTGATCCAGCATAGAATAATTTATTGTGTTATCCGGTTGTCTATTTAGAAAGAAAATTATTTGATTTATGATGGAGTAAAATTTTAGGAGAATAAAATATTAAGAAAAGACATGTTTTGAAGTCAGAAAAATATGACAATAATGAGTTTTTGGGAAAATCCAGGCTTTGAGAGAGTATATGAGTGACCCTGAATAGTTTGAGGATGAGCCAAGGGGACAGCCTGTATGGGGTTTATGGTTGAAAAAGGAGGCAATAAGTAGGGAAGGTGATTTTGAGGAGATAGAGTTCAAATTTTCCTGAGTTCAGCCTTATGAATAAAGGCCATTTGTAAATAAATTCATACTCACATCTTCATAGTCATGAAAAACTATTGAATATGCCAGTATTAAGAATATCCATATGTCAAGTTTATATAAGTAGCCCAAATGAAGTAGGAAAATGATTGATTATCTATTAAAGTCAGAGCATTCATAAGATTATAGAATGGCAGAATTGTTGAGTCACAATAGAATTTGGGAAGCCATTTTGTCCAAATGTGTCATTTTTTTTTTAAGTTGAGAATAGTAAGACACTGATCAATTAAGCATCCTGCTCAAGTTAATAGTAGGAGCAAGATTAGGATTATGTTATTCTCATTTGCAATTCAATCTAAGTTTTTCTCTTAATATTTAACCATACCATCATAGCTTTAGCACATAGCTAGAAATTTAAAATATACAAATACATAGTAATTACAAACTATCGAACATGGTCTGAGGAAAATTAGATTACATGAGAGAACATAAAAGAAAGAGTAATTCTGTAAGGATAGTGGTTCCATGATTAGAAAAGACTTCAATAAAGAAGTGATATATAATTCAAAACCTGAAGATGTAATACAAGGTCAGCAGGTGAAGAATGAAGAAAAAAATGTCCCAGTGCATGGGAACAGCATGTTGAAGGATCTAATATCTGTTGCATTTTTGAGAAACAGAAAGAGTTTAGAATATATTGAACAAGTCTTGGAAATTGATGAGAAATAAAATAATTGAAATTTTACTCTACGTGCATTGGGAAGCTATTAAAATGTTTTGAACCAAGCTGCTTAAATGTTGTGATATATTTTTTCAAAGTTTAAACTCATTGTTGTAGAAAAATTGAATTGGAAGCTCATAAAAATGCAGAAAGCAAAATTATTTAGCAGGAATTTTCAGTCCTCCAAATGAGAAATGCTTGTGATTTAGACTAAGCTGGTACCAGGGAAAATAGAGGGAAATTAATGAAATTAAAATATATGTTAAAAGTTTCAGTAACTTCCCTTGGTAATTAGTTGTGATGGATTGGGAAAGGTGCTTAGGAAAAGAAAAAAGTCAATATCTCTTAGATCTCTGTTCTGTCATTAAAAATACTCAGTGAATGGAAATTTAATTTATTGAGAAATCAAAGATATGAGAAGAAACAAAGTAGAAAATCAGGGGTTAGTTTTAGATACATCATCTTAGAAATATGAATCATTGAGTAGAGATACTATTTATGTAGACAGTTGGAAAGAGTAGTCTGAGCTCAGAAGAGATATCTAGATAAAGATAAATTTGAGATCATTTCAATTTTGGGGATAGATATGATTGCCTAGGAAGTGAATACAGAGGGAGAAAAGAAAAAGGTCCAGAGTGGAATGCTAATCTCCAAAATATAGATTTTGGTTAGAAGAAAATGAGCCCATAATTGAGACTAAAGAATAATCAAGAGGGAAACCAGCTGAATTTAGTATTCCAGAAGAAGCCATGAAAGAGAAATATGACTCAAGAACAACTGCAAATTTGTCTAATGCTGATGAGAGAGTGTAGTGACTTGAATTGCGTTCTCCAAGAAGGTATGTTTAAGTCCCAACTTCCTTTTACCTGTGACTGTGACAGGGTTTTTATAGATGTAATCAAGTTAAAATGAAGTCTTTACCAAATTTGAGCAGGCTTTAAATCCAGAAACTGTTAACTTTATAGGAAGAGAAGAGAACAAACAAAAACACAGAGAGAAGTCATGTAAAGACAGAAGCTGAGATTGGAGTGATGTAGCTACAAGCTAAAGAACACAAAGGATTTCTGGAAGCCACCAGAACTTAGCATAGAGATATGGCATGGTGTCTCCCTCAGGGCTTCCAGAAGTAACCAATCTTGTGCCAAAAACACCTTCATTTTGGACTCAACATCCTGAACTGTGGATGAATAACTTTCTGTCATTTAGCCACCCAGTTTGTGGCAATTTGTTATGGAAACTTTAAGAAACTAATGCAGAAGTCAAACAAGGTGAGGATTAAAAAGCATCTATTGCTTAGGCAACATAAAGATAATTCTCATTTTTAGCAAAAGCAGAACTGTCTCACGAAATGTGAGGTGTGGAACCCACATTAGAATGGGCTTAAAAATGAAAAACAGGTGATGAGGAGTTAGTGAATATAAATAGGTTTTACTTGGAATACTTGATTTTTAAGATGAAAACAGGGGTAGAAAAAAATACCTGGAAAGTAATCGACAGATTATATATATGTGTGTGTGTGTGTATATACACACACACACACACACACACACACACACACACACACACACACACTAAGATATGTGTGGCTGCTAAGGGCATAAAGATATAGTAAAGGATTAGAAGTCGAAGAGCTTAAGAGAAGGATAATTGACAAAAGGAGGGCTCTATAAAGACAATAGGGGAAGGGGTTCAGGTTACTGGTGATCTCTCCATTTTAATTAGAAAGAGGAAGAGAAAGTACAAAGTTAGCTGGATTTCTATGGTGGAAAGATGAAGGATGTTATATCTAGTAGCTTTTATTTTCTTAATTAAGAATGTTGTAAGATCACACAAGTTAAGAGAATAAAGGGAAGTTGGGTATTTCAGAAAAACAAAGAAGGTATAAAATTATAGGTATAAGGAGGGGAAGAGCAAACTGGTAAAATTGCTAAGCAGAATGTAATATTGATTTGAGGGTAGTGGTCACAAATTGATAAAACCACCTGCCCAGCTGGGGATCATAATCTAAGATTTGAAGAGATTTTTGAGAGTTCAATGTCTATTGTGTATGTCCCTTTATGTTTAATCAAATATGCTTTGCTTCATTTTTATTGGTGATTATCTTAAAGCATCCTGGTTCTCTAAAACAACACAAGTAAAGATTCTGCAGACACCAAGAAAAAAATGGAGAATAGTCAGCATTTTTGTTCTAGCTCTTCTATTGCCATTCATTGAGCTCTCAATGATTCTGTTTGTACCTATTAAAATAGAATTAATACAGTAATATCCAATAGTAAAAGCTTAAGAGAAAATAACCCAGGGATTAATGAATATCTAATAAAAAGCTATAACCATAATTTAGAGAACCAGTAGTGACTCTTAGGCTATTCTTGCCTTTGTAGGTTTTATAAGTAGTTCAATATATATTTGAGAAGGGATGGTGAAAAAATCAAAAAGCTCTGAAATTCCTGAAAATATTGGGAAGTTAGTATTTTGAAAATCTTTCAAAAATACAATAAAAATGACTTTAAAACCTTGATCGAAAAGTATACTATCACAATGTAGTATAGACTATCAATAATTTATTTTAAAAGCTGTAATTCACTTTTGACTTTATCATTTGAACCGTTGGATGCTTTCAACTGTAATGATTGGCTCTAAGTTACAATGGGAAATAAACTGAAAACATTACTTCTTAATAACAGAAGTAAGAAAAAAAAACAACAGCAATCAGAAGTAAATTGTATGAAGTTTAAGTCCAAAGCACCTAATGACATAAATCAGGATAGCAATTTATCATTAAAAACATTGTAATCCCTGGGCTACTAATGAATAGGGGAGAAAAAATTTAAATACAATAACTGTGATATTTCAATATTTTAAAAGGTTTAAGGTGTTATGTGCCTTAGGTAAATACTGTGAAACAACAACAATAAAAAAGAAAAAAAAAGACAAAAAAGAAAAAGAAAAAGAAAAAACAGTAGATGTAAATTCTATGTCTTGAGCCCTTAGATAGCATTTAATAAGGTTTGTAGGCTGTTTTAACTGAGTCTAGTGTGTACGTTTGTAATTTAGAATGGAGGTTCATTTAACCTGGGGGTTCACAAAAATAGATATCTAAAGGACATTAATGTCACCTATCCCCTAACTCACAATATTATCCTCAAACACTACTAAAGATTATGTGGGAATAAAAAGATTTAGATTTCATTTTCCTATTTTCGACATGATTATTTCAGTATAGGATTATAACTATGAAAGGCCATCAGGATTGCCTATGTATTACTGCAGGTGATAGAGAATAGGAACTGAATACTTAATAGCAGATAAAGCCCCACGTGTGCCCTAGTCCTAGTGATAGCTGGTTGAATTTGGAATATGTAAAATTAACATATGCTACTTTGCCAGAAAACATATGCAAGACTTTGGAGCAATTCTACAGAACAACGGGCTCATTACTTTTGCCTAATTAAAATGGAGAAGCAAACGGTGGAAACTAAAATAGCAGGGTAGTGTCACATGACAATCCTTTATTATGTCCTTTAATTTGTTTACAGGTTTCTGGAAAGCAACTTACCACTACTGAGGCCAGGTTCTATGAGTTTCCACTCATCTGAACTGTACCTGGAATGAAGTATATGACTCTAGTGTTTACTAGGCTGTGTGTTAGACCACAATCTCCCCCCGTTTTAGGTAAGAAAAAATAAATAACTGCTGAGGTGAGAATTGAATATTCTATAAAAGGATTAAAGAAACTGGAACTGTTTAAGGGGAGAATTGTGAACTGATAGGAAAATTTGAAATGAATATTTCTAATGACATCTTTTTCCTGCAGGGAGAGGAGTTTAAGACTTGGGGTGAAGAAAAATGAAATGACTTGGAGAAACAGTAGGAGGCAGGGAGGAAGAGGAGAAAGTGCAATAGAAAATGTTGAGAGAAGGAAAGTATGGTATAGAAAGAGAGAGAAAGAAAACTGAGGCAGGAATGCAGTAAAGAACACTGATCAATGCTTGGGAGTCAACCTCCTGTTTAAAACCTCTCATTTAAATGAACTTTAATCACAAGATCTATAGTCACCTCAAAGCAGGATAAAAGAGTTTATTCAAATTTGATGTTGTAGAGCTTAAATTTTTTTCTTATGATAAATGCCTACTATGTACAATAAATACATCATTTCTGTTATTCAGGAATATATGTATATTCCTGAATTATATATATATATAATATATATTTATATATTTTATATATATATTTATATATATTTTTTGTTAGAAACAACATACATTTGCTTTCAGGTATTTCTATTTAATAGGTCTACAAAGAAAGCCTCAGTTGATTAAGAAGATTAATGATCAATTTGGAAGGAAAATCTGCTTTGTAATTTAAAACCTTTCTAATGAATTTTTGCACATCTTTTATATTGGAAGGCCTTCATTAAGAAATGTATGTAGACTGCAGAGGAGCCAACAGAGGGAGTCCTGCATGATCGTTTATTTCAAGAGATTAGATTTGATTGCAGCACATTATTCTCATTTTTTTAAAGGTTCCTGATTTTCTTTTTTTTTTTAGTTTAGGAAGTTTAATGATTTAATAGACTTTATCACGTAAAACAATTGTCATTTATCGTTTAAATTCGAGAACGCCTTCCTCTCTCTGACCTACATGTTCTCCTTAGGTGAGGTTTCTTTTACTTAATATAATCATCTTCAGAAATGTTTCATTATAGAAAAGCTCATAAAGCCCCCGTGAAATATCATGCTTGGGTATATTGTGCTACTGATATTTAAATTATTTAAAGAGTAAATTATATCATATGTTCAAATTGAGTGTGTAACCTTCTTGCTTTATCCCTTGAATAGCCATGGGTGCTGGAAACTAGTATAATAGTGGCATGTTTTCTAGGAGCATTTATGTTATTCAGTGGAAAGTAATTTAAAACATATTAATTATGTTAAAATAAACTCAAAAGTGTTATAGGAATGGAATATAAAACTAGCCTGTATTTTAAAAATAACGTGACACTTTAAAGAAATATTTGGATTGGGGCAGACATTGACTCTATTTTTATGGATTTTTGTGCAAGAAAGTAAGATAAGCACTGCTACTTGGTCTAATAACTATAACTTATAAGTAAGTACCTTTTATGTAACTAGATTATACTGACCCTTCGAAAGAGGTGCCCTCATTCAAGGATAAACATTTTTCACTTGAAAAAGAAATTTGCAGTTGATTACTCAAATAAGTAGACTTAGAAAATCTAAACATTTCCTTAGTAACATAAATAATGCAGGCAGGCAGCTAATAGATTATTATAACATAGATGTCTTCAGCTAAGAGCACTATTCACATTTATTACTCTTACTCCAATTTCTCAGTATTTGTCTACTCTCTTATTATCAGCTGACTTAGGTAGACAGTACAGAGACATAGGAAACATATAGTTAAGTAGCCTTGACATTTTTAATTCTTATAATAATACAATTTTCTAGTATATTTTTATTTCACTGTATACAGATGGAGTATAAATAGCAAAAACTTTTGTAGAAATTCTTAAGAGAAAATGATAAAGATGTATAAAACAGACAATAAATTTAGATTTCTGCAAAGGCAGTAGACACTCTATTGATTTTTCTTTTTTCGTTTTTCTTTTTGTAGGCTCTGCTATTATAGTCTAAGTACATTAATAAAGAATAGGAAATGACAACCCTTTAAAATTTATCAAATGCTTGCAAATATTAAAAAAAACCCTATTTTTTCACACACTATTCTCTTCTAAATTCTTACATAAAGATAAATGTAGTTCTTTTGTTATTTAAATATGTTTAAAGCAAGTCGGTCCCTCAGAAAATTAATATTAGTTTCCTTTTTCTAAATATTAGGACTTTCTTAATCCCTTCAAAAGGAAATGCATTTTAAACCTTCTTAAATTTAATAGGGTTATTATTTTGCATTGTAAGCAACTCATGTAAGTCATCTTCAGTCTGACAGCCTGGCACCATTAGAGACTGGTTAAATCAAATATTTCTGTGACCTATAATTTCAAGAGCAGAATTCTAGTTCTGATTTACAAAGCTTTTCTGTATCTTGTCTTCTAGGTAATTTTCAACTCACACAACCAACGTCGGTTCCTGTCAAGTCTTCTCTCTTACACAATCTCTCAGAATTAATGTGTATCCTCTGAACTAGGATCTGCTATTAAAGTGCTTTTTTCTTATTCCAAAGCATTATGTGGATTTTTCTGCCCTTAACCATTGGTGTTTAGGAGGATGTTTAGTCACATGACAAAGCAATCCTTTCATATCTCCTTTTTTCCTCTGAAGCTGCAAAGGAATGTGAAATGACACACAGCTTACATCTGCTCTCCATGCTTCATCACCTCTCAGCTTCCCAGACCACATGCCTTTGTTCTTCCTCCTAATTCATGAGTACTGGCGTTTATAGCATTCTCTCTCACACATTTGTCATTCTATCTCTTTCATATTGATATTTCCATTTTTCCTTCAAACTTCAAAGTTATTCACTTATACTTTGGATAATACTAGTCAGAGTAATATTAAATAAAACTAAATGAAATTTTCTCCCTATAAAATACATTAAAGGTGTTACTCTGCTGAGAGATGAGACCATTTTCTTTTCTTGTGTTGATGGTCTCAATTTTGAATGTGTGTTGAAGTAGATAAATACCTAGTTTGTTAGAAGACATTGCATCATCCTGTACATTCTTTTAAGTTAAAAATTTTTACCACACATTTTGGGGGAACTTTGATGCAAAAGCCAGAAAGTGTTGTTTTAGACTGTTACTTCTCTTTATTCAGTGAGATTCTCTAAGCTTATATTTCTCTTATTCAAGAGTGTTTTTTCTTCTTTTACCGAAATTGTTCCAGCAGAATTTATGGGTGCCCTTTATCTACAGAGTAAATGGTTTCACTCTCGGTCATTAATTTGACTGACATTGACATTTGACATTGTTGCCCACATTGAAATCTCTCCGCCTTTTGTTTTCCTGTTCTCCTTCTTTTCTTACTTCTTCTATACTATATTTTGGTTCTCTTCTGTCTTCTAACACTTAGTGAAGGAATTTTTCAGGGTTTTATTCTTGGTTTTCTTTCTTTTCTCTACATTTTTTCTTGACTATTTTATTACTTTCACCACTTCGATTTGTTCTTATATAGTGTTTCTAAATTGATATCATCATTCTTGAGTGCTCTGCTAATTGTAATTCCAATGGCTTATGACATACTTCTTCATTGATGTTATATTAGCATTTTAAACCTAGAATATTTTCAATAATTCATTTCCTAGTATCTAATTTTAGGAACTCACTCCTATTTATTATTGACAGGTTATTTTTCGTATTATAACCTCTTCCCCAAAACTTCTAGTGGCTTCTGAATGCCTTCTTGTTTTTCTCTTAACATAAGCTAAATTTTCCCTCTTTTATTCTTTGCTTTATATTAGTTCCTGTCACCACAGTGCCTTCCCTCTTATAAAAATGTTGTTTACAAAGCTCAGTTAAGACTTATTTTATCTTTAATCTTTTCAATCGGCTGTGATTTTTCTCTCCTAAAAAATTTTTTTTACTACTCTTATGATGAGCATGATAACATAATATATATGCAATCATAGTTGAATAAGCAGATTTCATTGATTTTAAGATGAACAGAAATTCCAGAATAATGTTAGATAGAAGTAAAAGTGGACATACTGTCTTGTTCCTGATATTAAGGGGAAGCATTTAGTCTTTCATTGTTAAGTATGATGTTGGCTGTTGTTTTTTCATAGTTGGCCTTTGTCAGGTTGAGAAAGTTTCTTTCTATTCCTAGTTTGTTGAGTGCTTTTTTTCCCCCATAAAATAGTGTTTGGGTTTTTATCAAATGCTTTGTTTTGCATCTATTGAGATGATTGTATGGATTGTGTGTGATCTGTGTGATTCCACAATAGCCAAAGGGTCTTAGTAAACAAACAAACAAACAAACAAACAAAATTGGAAGAACACACTTCCTTCTTAATTTAAAAACTTAATAGCTTTGTATTAAGAAGTCAAGACAGTTGGTATTAGCATAAAAATAGATATATAGACCAATGAAATAAAATCGAAAGTCTAGGAAAAAAAACTTACATATATGATCACTTGATTTTTGATAAGTGTACCAAGACCTTTCAATGGAGAAAGGATAGTATTTTCAATAAACAGTGTTAGGAAAACTCAATATTCACAGGCAAAAAAAAAAATCAAGTGAAAATCTTATTTCATGCTATATAAAAAATGAACTAAAAATAGATTATAGACCCAAATATAAGAATTAAAACTATAAAGCCCTTAGAAGAAAGTAAAGGAATAACTTTTAATGACCTTTTACTAATAATGGTTTCTTAAATTTGACGCCAAAAAGCACACAGAAAAAAGAAAAGAAAAAGTACATAAAGTGGACTTTGTCAACATGGAAAACTTTTGTTTTTCAAAGGACACCATCAAGGAAGTCAAGAGACAACTCATAGTATGTAAAGAAAACATTTTCAGGTCATATTACTGATAAGTGATTTGTATCTAGAATTCACAAAGAACCCTTATAATTCAATAATAAGTCAGATAAACAATTTAAAAAATGAGGAAAATATGAAAAGACATTTATCCAAAGAAGATATATAAATGCAGAAAAAGATATACAAAAGATGACTCAACCTCATTAGGCATTAAGGAAATACCACTTTATACCCATTGAATAGCTAAAAACAATAATAATAAGTGTTGATAAGAATGTGGAGAAAATGAAACTCTTATACATTGCTACATAAAGTGTAAAATGTTGCAGACACTTTGAAAAACATGTTGGCAGTTCCTCAAATGACTAGACATAATTATCATGTGACCCATTAATTCTTACCTGCAGAAATGAAAAAGAATATATTTACACTAATATTTATATATGAAGGTTCATAGAAGTATTATTCATAATAGCCAAAAAAGTGGAAATAATTCAAATGTCCATCTATTGATAATGAGTAAACTCAATATGGTATACTTGTGTCATTGGAATATTACTCAGCTATAAAAATAATTATGTCCAGATACATTTCACAACCTTGAAAACCTGGATGAACCTTGAAAACATTTTTCTAAGTGAAAGAATCTGAATCTATATAGGGTTTTCTTTATGGATCATTCCCATGGGCGTATAGATATGCCTTACATCTATTAATAAAATCCCTTCTTTGATCCCCCAAGTCTTCCTCTAGGTGCCCCATCTCAGTTTTCCACATTCACAGCAAAATACTTCAAAATATTTTCTATACCCATTAGTTCTGCTTCTTTCATCTCCGATTTTCTCTCTAACCCACTTTAACTAGTCTCTTAA
>CM053507.1:66525167-66803625 GCA_028627145.1 Eidolon dupreanum
TCCTTCCTTCCTTCCTTCCTTCCTTCCTTCCTTCCTTCCTTCCTTCCTTCCTTCCCTCCTTTTTTCCTTCCTTCCTTCTTTCTTTCTCTTTTTCTTTCTTTCTTTTTTCACAGCCTTCTTCTTGACACTTTATTTTCAGGCTTTCAAATAATTGTCAATCTGTTTTTTCCCCTACCTCACTGAGTGCTCAGTATCCATTTATTTTGCTACCTCTTATTTATCTCCCATGCCTCCAAAATGTCCATGTGCCAGGGTTTCACCATTGTTCTTTACTTTTTGTTTTCATGATTCTTCTATGTGATCTCCAGTCCCATGACTTAATACTATCTGCCTTAGATCAAGGGACTCCATATATAGCCAAACATCTGAATGGGAGGAGGCTAAATTCTCCCAAGGATAAACCTTTGAAAAGGAATACACATGTGAGTCATTAGTTGAAGAAGGAAGGAAACTCCCAACTAAGCCAGTAAAAGAGCTTCCAGGAAACCCAATCAATGGCACTTACTATACCATCCATATGAAATGGCTCTTAATTTTTATTTTCAGCTCTATCTTCTCTTCTGAGCTCCAAATGTATATTCAACATGGCTATTGGATTTCTAACAGATATTTCAAATTAAATTCACTGAAACAGTATGCCCCACCTCTCCTTCATCCCTTCTATCCACTCCATTTTCCAACTCAGTGTTCCTTATTTCAGCCAGTTGCAGTAGCATTTATTTAGTTGTTCTTGTGAAAATATTTGACGTACTCCTCTCTTTCTCTCAAACTCCTCACGTCCAATCAATTAACAAGCTCTATTGACTATAACACAAACATTCAATGAATATACCCACTTTTATTATTTTTGTGACTATAATTCAAACTCTCACCTGAATATTCTCCTAAGTGGTCTCTCTTTCTGTACACTTGCCTTTCTTTTGGGAACAATAGGTCATTGAGTAAATTTTCTAAAGTATAAATCAAATTTAGCACTTATTATACCCCATTATTATATTTAACTTATTTTATGTCTAATATTTGCCACTACTCTCTTTATCTCACAGTGGTTAAAATATAAAAATATTTAATAAAGTTAATTTTTGTAAGCAATGATAAAAGGCCAAAAATTACCCTCATAAATTGTGCAGAAGACTGCATTTTTATTCCCAGAAGAGGAGACTCAGGAACTGGTTTAATTATCATGTCCAAAATGATACAGCTAATAGGTTGTTAAGCCATTTTTTGAACACAGGAAGAATGGCTGAAGCTGGCTTTTTATAAGAAAATATTATTTAATATTTTATATAAGTGTTAGAACCATCTTGGTAGGTCAAAATTCTATATTAACTGAAATTGTATTTAATTTATAATTTAATTTGAGGATGTGAACTTTTATCTCTACAATATTAATATTATAATGTAATTATAATATTAATAATTTATTATTATCAATGAAATGTATATCTCTTAATGAAGTTTTATATTGTAACATTCGATAAGTATTCTTTGTACAAATAACTTCAATATTTATTACAGAATACTTCATATATATTTTTTTCTAGCTTTATTGAAATATAATAAACAATTAGTTGCTCGTATTTACATTGTACAATTCAATGAGTTTTTTTTTTTCAATTATAGTTGGTATACAGTAATATATTAGTTTCAATTGTACAGCATAGTGAATCTTGGCACTGCTCAGCAAGGCATATGGGACACACCTGGATGTGGCTTGAGTGGAGGACGAGAGTTGGGGGAGGCGGAGTTTCAGAGAATTCTCTGTGTGGAGCAACCTGTTATCCAATTTAATGAAGTCTCAGCTATGGTAGTGCTGTGTCTTCACACTGGGAGGGTAGAGGGCTCAACAGAGGAACAATGGATACCAGGGACACTTCTGCCTGGGAGAGTTCCTTGTCTTTGGCCCTCACTCTTACAATTCAGTGTCCTCCTGTAAGTCCCTAGTGTCTCCTGCACAGCCAACTTGGTGCTGGTGCTTAGAGAGAGTAGGTCCATCACCATGAAAGTCCACTCGGGCACACCATCTGTTTAAGAGACGACTGCAGCTGTGGGCTGCTGCAGTCTCTGTCTCACTCAGCTGCTGGGGACCAGGCAGCCTCATGTTTTCACCCTCTCCTACCTTCTACTGTTGCAGGGTGATTTCTTATTTCTCTTCCTAGTTGTAGTGCTTCTGTTCATCTAGATCCCAGGCAACTTTGTATGCTTTTGCTCCTTGTTTCTGCAACAACTTTGATCTGATTGCAAGAGGGATGAACAAAGCCTTTATCAACTATGCCATTTTTCCTCACCCCCTCCCATATATATTTTTTGTTTTGTTTAATTGTAATCATTTTTTCTTATTGGTATTGCTGGCATATAATAATTCTCTTGATTATTGTAGTCATCTTCAGTCCTACACACTTGTGTAGCTCTCTTGTTGGTTGTAATATTTGATTATAGATCTCATTTATTCACTCAACACATTTTAGTGGGTGCCTACCAAATGTTAGGTGTTATTATAGATGATGGAATAAATAAGTAAATAAATAAATCACATAAGTGAGTATAAGTTAGGTTATTTCTTATAATCAATTTTGTGTATACAATGACAATTAAGTTTTTTTCATGTTAATTTTCATATTTCATTTCTTTTTCTTGCTTTATTGCATTGGATGGGATTCTTATTCAAATGTGAAATCAAAGTGGATACTGTAGGCATCTGTGTCTTTTTCTGATTGAGAAATTATCCCTAAATTTTCACCATTAAATGTCACATTTGCTGTGGAATTTTGGTATATATTCCTTATTAGGTTAAGTAGTTTTTTTTCTTCTCTTAATAGTTATGAATATGTGTTGAATGATGCAGAAGTCTTTTCTGTAATTATTGATATATGCATGTGGTTTTTCTTTTTTCATTTTGTAAAATGGTAGATTATATTAAAAATGTTCTCTAATGTAAATCATCTTTATTTTCTTGGAAATTACATATATATATATATATATATATATATATATTACCCCATATAAATGTTTTAAATTATTGATAGATTTATTAATATTTCCTTTAGTAGTTTTGCAATTATAATAACTGAGACTAGTCTGTGAATTTTCTTGTCCTTACAATCATTTTTCAGATTTGTTAATAAAGATATACTAGGTTCCTAAAGGAGTTGTAGGTCTTTTGCTCTCTTTACACTTCCCATAAATATTTATTACATCAACATTTAGTAAAACTTGCCTTAAATGTAATATCTATGATATTTAATTCAATGTACAAATAGCAACCTAGTGTACATCTATAATCCTACCTTCCCTACTAGGCTCTGTTTTCATGTGTTCAGCAGCCTACTAAACTTGAATGTCCCATTATTACTCTTAACCCCATCGTACAGTTTGGATGTTACACTGTTACTTTATATATATGTATATATACACACATATATATATATATATATATAATTCTTATTGTAGGTTCTTATTACATGTTTATTTAATTGAAGTTTAAATTTCAATTATCATTGTCTCTTCTTTTCAAAACCTGCCACTCACCAACTTAATTTCTTCCTTTGATATAGAACCCAGAACATTTATAAACCTAGAAACTTCTTTTTCACCATCCTCTTAGATTTGATTTGTTTTCACATCTGGTTGATTCTTTCTTAGTAACCCTTTTTAAATCTATCATTATTTTTCTCTTAGGTACATATAACTTTATCCCTGAGTTGTTTCATCCACTTCAAATTATTATACACATTGCAGTCCAGCATATAAGCCATCACAAGATTAGTCTTCTGAAAAACCCAAACCACCATGTCACATTTTGCTTACAAAATTCAAGAACTCACTATTATATAATAGGTTAATAATTTTTCTCTGACTTCCCCCAGCATTTTTCCTCCCTAATCAATTGCATCAGTTGTTTTATTATTATAAGTTTCTGTTGCTATGTACCTGTAATTAATTTTTTTCCAATCAATTGGAAACACCTGTAGAGCAGAGACTATATTTTATTTATTATAATTATTTATTTATTTGTTTGTTTGTTTATTCTTTATTCACTGAAACTTCTGCCGGAGAACTTGACAATCATTGCTATTCAATAATGTACTGTTTGTTTGATTGATGAAACACTTGTCTGCCCGATTAGCTCAGTTGTTAAGTGCAGGGTACTAATGAAGCCAGGGTCATAGATTAAGCCCTATGTGGATCAATTAGCTTTGGCTAATTTCATAACTCCAAATCAACATTCCAAGAAAGCATGTGTTTGGACACAAAAGGGGGAGCAAAGCAGAGATTGAATATTAGGCTAGCATAATTCCATCTCACTGCTAAAGGTAAAAAGTTCTAAAAGAAAAGATTCTACACTACATTTTTAGGTATAAAAGTCAGGTCTCAGTTTATGCAATAGTCCTGGGTCTGTCTAATTTTCAGAACATTTTTCTTTCATCATTCAGGTTAAAATCAGTAAGATACTTAATTTGTTTAAAAATAATCTCAAAACCTCATTAGTGAAAGTTATATGAAGATTAAGTTTTCTGGTTATACGATTTATTTCTAATTATTGCTACAATGGTCCCATCTATTATTTTATAACAATCTATTTCATGTTGGATTTACAAATATTCAAAAGCAATGTACTTTATCATCCATTTTTGTGAGCCTCAGAAAAATGATATCCAAACTATTTTTTTTCTAAATTTCTAAATTTTCGAGTTTAGTAGATATCTATAGTACAAATTAATTGGTCTCAGTATTATGAGTTGTTTTCACATATGTATGTTTAATAATAGTCATTAATTTTTTACATTTAATATAAGAAAAAATCCATAGACATTATTTAAAAAAAAAACTAAAATCACTATGGCACAAAGAAGGGCAAAGGAGTATACCTAATTTAGTTTTCTGAGTTGATTAACATTGCCTTTCTTTTAGCCTACAGGAAAACAAAACAAAACAAAACAGAAAATAGCCACTTCCCGGGATACCAAGAACTAGTCCAATGAATTATCCCCTTGAAATAATATGTCCCTTTGAAATACTTTTTTTTTTTTTTTACCTAGTAAACTATGTTACTTCTCTGCTTTTAGGTCTATATCACTAGTTCTTATTTAATATTAGGACTGTCTGCCTCATAGCCTAAGTTGATTAGAAATTTCTCAGAAGAGAAGTGTTCACATGAATTTGTTTTGGATTATCCTCATCTATTTGAAAAGTACAGCATAATGATTAATAATAGGCTCTGACTTACTGTTTTTCAAACCTGATTCTGTTGCTTAATACATGTCTGATGTGGGGGCAAGTTATTTAACCTCTCTGTTTGTCAAAATGGGGATAATAACATAATTGTACCTACCTTATAGGACTATTCTGTGTCTTAAATGGTTTAATACAGGTAAAGGGCTTTGAACTGTGCCTGACAAATAAGAGACACTCAGCATATGTTAGCTAATGGTAGTAACACCATAATCCTTGTTGGAAACCTCTCAGATGGTCATCACTTCACCTGATCCTTTTTGTCCCAGTGGTATTTCTCTGTGTTCTGGACCTTAGGGCTTGCATAGTCCAGTTATCTTCTAACTCAGCCTTCCCAAGTGCACAGGAAACAATAGCTAATCTGCATATCTTTGGGCTTTGAATGACTATTGATATTGATGATATAGTGGTTTAACCATAACCAATCTTAGATTTATAATTCTTTGGATATAGAAAACCAAAAACATCAAAGACTACAACCCTCATAGCCACCAATGTTTCTAGAAAGAAAAAGAAACACATTAATCTATAGAATATTAATTGCATTTTAGTTTTTCATAGAAAGTACTCCATAAACTTTATGTTGGGGATACAACAGTGAACAAAACAGATAAATACACTGCTCTCAAGAAGCTTATATTCTAGTGGTATCTCAGAGACATGCAATAAAAAAAACATGTAAATGAAATATATTTTGTGCTATAAGAGAATAAGTGTAAAGAGAAGAAAATTAAGTAAGAGAGATAGGGTGTGTCTAGAATGGGGGGAGAGGATAGCATTTACAATAGAAGAAAGGTTTCAATCCAATTTTTAGATTGAGTCACCAAAAAAGTTTATACTGAAAAGATGAATTTGAAAAAAGATCTGAAGAAGATGAGAGGGTGAGCTATAAAGATCTTGGGGAAGTAACTTTCTGATGGAGGAATAAAAGTTCAAAGGCCTGAGGATGAATTGTGCCCCTTATGTTTGAAAAACACAAGGAGGCCAATGTGGCCAAAGCAGAGTTAGCGATTATTAGTGTAATAAGATATAAATTCAGAGAAACAGTGGAAGTCAGACCATGTAAGTTCTTGAGTATCAATATATCATTTCTCTTAATTTTTCAATTAATCATTCTATTATTATCTTTAAGTACATCGATTCTTCCCATTTCTACTCCACTTTTAAATGGTTCAAGAATTCCAAGGAGTTACCCAGTTCCAGGAGTGTGGTTGCCGGTTTTCTTCTATGCCACAGGGAACTGGACCCTCATTTAGTTACTGTCTGTGTTTCTAGTAGTTTCTACACTGTTCTGCTTTTCCAAGGCGGTCTTCTAAGTTCCGAGGGACACTCTCAGACATATAAGGCCTAAGTCACTGCCTACCTATAGAAAGGCTTGTACTTGGACTCAGAAGGTACTGTGCTCCTAGTTCACAGTTTCATACCTAGCTATAGTTTATCAAATCATTTCACCTGTACCAGTGTGGCTGGGTATGGCAGGGTGACTTCCAATAAGGGCCTCCCCCTGACTTTGAGTCCCTTGACATAAGTCCGTGTGGCTGGCAGAGCCTTCCCTGGCTGATTGCTGCCTTGGTGTGCATTTATAAAAGCATTTCCTCATTGGCTTGGTGATTAAGTGACACCCTTGTGAGATTTAGGGAAAAGTCTTTCCTATGGATATAAGCCCATGGAAGGCTGAGTGAGCATGTGCTGAATTTCAGCTTCATTCACCACCTCTCCAATTGTTACTGTATGCTAGACACAATCCACCTAACCTTAAATGGTGGTGCTGGCTTAACTTCCTCATTAGATCTTGGGACTTCTATATAAATGTATTCAGTCTTTGTCCAGTTATGTTTCCAGGAGCCTCAGGGAGCATCAAACTTGAAAACAAGGAGGGTCTATTATATTTGAATGACAGGACAGTTGTTGTATCCTTAATTTTTCTTAAACAAGGAAAATCAGTGGAAATCAGTGGCTTTTAATTATCAAACTTCTGAGACTTGCATTTTCACTCTCTCTTTAGTGGGTACCTTATTTAAATACTAATTCATATCTTTATTTTTTTTTATCAGTCTTGCTAAAGTTTATCCTGTTTTTCATTTTTTCAAAGAATCAGATTTTGGTTTCATTAATATTCTCTATGGTATTTTGTTTTTGTTTTCAATTTCATTAAATTCTGTCTTTATATTTATTGTTCCCTTCTTGCTTTGGGTTTATTTTGCCCTTTTTTTCTTAACATGAAAACTTAGATTATTGGTTTGAAATTTTTATTCCTTCTAGTGTAAACATTCGATGCTTGTTTTAGTGGCATCTCACAAATTTTTCTGTTGTGTTTTCCTCTTTGTTCAGTTCAAAATATTTTCTAATTTCTCTACAGACCTCTTTAATCCATAAATTATTTAGTAATATGTTGGTTAACTGCCAAGTATTTGGAGATTTTTCTTTATCTTTCGGTTATCGATTTCTGGTCTAATTTCATTATGTTCAGAGAACATATTTTGTTTCCATTAAATTCTTTTAAATTTATTAAGATTTGTTTTAAGTCTACAGCCATGCTACCCTGAACAAGCCCGATCCCATCTGATCTTGGAAGCTAAGCAGAGTCAGGCCTGGTTAGTACTTGGATGGGAGACCACCTAGGAAGATCAGGTGCTGTATGTGTGAAAAATAAAAAATAAAGAATTATAAACTGACAAGGTCCTTATCTGTGAGGTCAATCAAAGATTGCCTCACCTAAAAAAAATTTTTGTTTTATGACCCAGGGTATTGTCTCGTTTGATAAATATTCCATGTGAAGTTGAAACAAATGTTTATTTTGTTGTTGTTGGATGAAGTGCTCTAAAAATATAATTTAGATGTAGTTGGTTGATTGTGTTGTTTAGTTCTTTTATATTCTTGCTAATTGATTATTGACAGAGATGTCTTAAAATCTTCAGTATTAATTGTGTATTTATCTGTTTCTCCTTTTAGTTCTGGCAGTTTTGCTTCATGTATTTTGAAGCTCTGTTTTCATGAGTACTCACTTCCAGGATTATTATGTTTTCTTGGTGACTTGATTCTTATCATTATTACTGTTCATCTTTATCTTTAGTAATTTTCTTTGTTGCAAAGTGAAATTTATCTGATATTAATTTAAACACTTTGCTTTCTTTTGAGAGTGCAAGGAATGCATGGTATATCTTTCCCTTTCTTTATACTTTTAACTTATCTCTATCATTACAGTTGAAGTAAATTTTTTGTAGATAACACATAGTTGATCATATTTTTAAAAATCATTCTTTTAATGTCTCTGACATTTATGGCTACTCTGACCAGATGCATTTAATGTAATTTTATTTAAAATTTTGTTTGTCACTTTATTTTATGTTTGATTCATCTGTTTCTCTTTATTTCCTTTAGTTGTTAGAACACTTTAAATTATTTCATTTAAATTTATCTAATATATTTTGACTATTATATTTATATATTTTCTTTAGTGGATGATCTAAGGATTTGATTACAATATGCATACTTAACTTTGTCTACTTAAAATAAATATTTTACTATTTGTAGTGGAATGTAGAAACACTACTATAGTAAAGACATTTATCTCCTCCTTCACTATGTCAGAGTTGATTCATATATTACATCTACATACATGAAAAACCTCTTCGGACATTGTTATAATTATTTTTACTTTCAATTTCCACTTATATTTTAAAGAACACAAGAACAGTCTGTTTATTCAGATTTATACTATTTGTTCTCTCTTTGTTTTTGATATTACAAATTTCCTTTTAGTATCATTTTTCTTATGCCTAAAAAAATATTATTTAGCACTTCTCTTAGAGTAGGGCATATGGCAACAAAATCTCTTGTTTTCCCTTTATTTCCCACTTATTCCTGAAGGATATTTTCCTGGATATGGAATTCTGGATTATCCATCCTTTTCTTTCAGTACTTTAAAAACATTGTTTCACTTCTCCATGATTATCATTTTTGATATAAATTTTGAAGCCACTGACATTCTGATTCCCTATCATTGTGATGTCATTTTTATTTGGTAGCTTTCAAGATTTTTTTTTTTACCTTCAGTTTTTATCAGTTTAGTTATGATGTGTATGGACACAGATTTTTTTTTTTTAGTTTATCCCATTGGGGTTCGCTAAGACTATTTAATCTGTAGCTTTATGTCTTTTGCTAAATTTCGGAAGTTTTTGGTAATTTCTTCAAAATTTTTCTGCATTATACTCTATTTTGTCTCTTTCTGAGATTTTAATGACACAAATCTCTTACATTTTGATAAGGTACCACAGTCTCTGAGATTCTTCCTTTCTTCTAGTCCTTTTATCTTCGTTGTTCAGATTTAATACTTTCTATTAAAAATATTAACTTACTTTCAAAGTTAACTGATTCTTTCCTCTATACATCTGCTATTGACTTCATCATGTGAGTGTTTTATATGTTACTATATTTTTTAGTTCTAAAAATTCCCTGTTTCTTCTTTGTAACTTCTATTTCATTGCTGAGATTTTCTATCTTTCCATTTGTTTAAATAGTTTTCATCTGACTTTTATTTTTTTGCAATTTGTTGACCAAATTCAGTTTAAGCTATAGTTCTACCCAGTCTCTATGGATGGTAGTTTCAATATAAGTTCTGTTTTTAAAGAGTTTTTAGTGTTATTTGTATTTGTCTTTAATGTGTGTCACCCACTGAAAAATATGGAACCTGGGCAGTGATCTATATGTTCAGTTTTCAAAGTTTTTGGGCCTTGAATAGCATCAGAACCAACTCTAGCATAAGCCAAGTTCATAAAATGCTTTTTGAAGTCCTTTTTCCCTTGGGCTTTACTTTTCTAAGCCCCACCCTTTTCACAATCTCTTGGTCCCTTCTGGTTCACTGGAACCACCACTACCACTACCAACTCCTCCTCCTCCTCCTCCCCGCCCTCCTCCCTAGAAAGCTTGTACTTCATTTACCCTGCTCTGTTATGCACTTTCCATGACTGTCCATGTCTTGGGATGAAAGAGAGAAAGAAAAGGAAGTTCTCACCATTCACATTCCTCAGGTTGTAGAGAAAAGTCTCTTTACAGCATTTTTAGTCTGTTGCCAACTTCTGTTTGCACCATGGTCATTGCCACCACTTCTTAGGTACCAGAGAATGGGAAAAAGAAGGAAAAATAAAAATATGGGAAATTTTCCTTACCGTCTCAGCATTAAGAGATTCATTTCTACTTTTTACATTGGAATTAGAGTTTCTTTTAGCTTCTTCCCTGTTTGTGCCAATGTCCACTTAATGTTTCAAATTGTGTTGAGTTCAGACTGGTAGATACCAGTAGGGAAGAATTGGATAAATTCACTGCCAGTTTGAAGGTACTTCTCATTTTGGCCTTCTTTACCAATGTGCCTGGTACTATTTACTTTTCAGAGTCCTAAAATAGAATATTCCATGTATTCTGTTTGGTTTTATAGATTCATTCAGAGAAAGAAACAGGATGGAGTGTGTTTACTCCATCTTAACTAAAATTGAAACTCTCCATCCTATTTAATTAAATATTGAGACAAGAATATATCTTCATGGGTTACAGAAACCTGTGAAAACATTTTCTTGGAAAATGCTTTCCAAGAAAAGATGTATTGTGGTCATTTAAATATTGAGTACAGTCTATTTAGTCAACCAATTTTAGCCTATTCTGAATGTTTTGTTTTTGTGTATTGGATAGAAAGAAGTCAAGTCATGTGGGATAAACTTCAAGGAGGAAATTTAAATGTAGCCGCTTCTATTTATCTGCCACCATTTGTCTTCTATTTTTCTACCAGATGACCTTGCTTTAGAGTACAAGAGTGGACTAAAGTAAGGTAATGTTACAACCTAAACACAAGTTTTGTTACAAATAATCAAGGTACTTATCAAACCCTGTCATGGAAATTACATCCAAAGGTATAACCATGAAATTATGCCCTATAATAATTCCTCAAAATTCATGCAGCTCTACTGTTCAAGCAACAAAATTTACTTTGTGTGTGAAGAGTTAGATATTGAGATAGATTCCAAGCTTGCTGTGTATTCCTGCATGAACATGTTTTTATGTTTTTCTTATTCCAGGGCATATATTTTCTTTCTACATCACTTTGACTAGATAGCAAAGCCATTTTCCTAACTGAGTGCCCAGTTCATTTCTCTCACCTCTTGTAATCCTCTTCAGAGGACTTCTTCAGTTCTGGCTTGTATTTTTTTTTATCTCATACACTAACTTTGCAATTTGATTTTTAAAAGGAATTATCCTATTAACTGAACTAAGTGTAGTTCAGTTATCTCATAGAGTGGCAATAATTAAATAACATCAAATTTTTTCTCATAAATATTATCCATTTATATGAATAGTTTAATTTGTTACAAGTCTATAAATATTGTTGATGGTTAATGTTCTCATTTCAACACATATAAATACTAGTTGATATGACTTTTTGCTTTTTCTAAATTTGTATCTGAATATTTATTATGTGTCTTTGAATTCCCTTCCATTGCCTGGTGAGAGTGTATTGGGAGGAAGTAACTCACTACCATACTGGTATACATTCATTTTTGCCTCTCTTCCTGCAATCTTAGTGAAAGAGATAACATTCATTCTCTCTAAGCCTACATCCTCAATATCAGCTATGAATTCCATTTCCTCCTAACTCATTAGAACCCTTAATCATTTGCTGCCTTTCTCCTATGTATTTAATCTCTCTCTTCCTTCTGTCTCTCCATTGGCTCTACCTCCTCAGATATAGCTTAGTCTTAAAAATATCTTCTTTAGACACAGTTACTGGTGTAACTTCATTTACTTCTCTGTTTATTTCCTTGAGAATATTGATAACATTTGCTATTTCACATTCTAATTTTTATAATTTTAAAAATCCATTACCACCTGGCTTCCTTTACAACCAAGTGATTAAAATTGCTCTTGCCAAAATTACTGATAATCAATAATCACTTTTTTTTTTAAATTTCATTTTCAGTTTTTATGCTGATCTCTCTAAAGCACTTTTTCTTGGTTGGTCATTCCTTACTATTATGAACTAATTTCTGTGAACTTATATGCTACCACAGTCTCTTGGTTTTCCCTTGGTCTTTCTGACTAATGTTAGCATACATTTTGAACTCTACTTTTCCTACTTTAATAATAGTTTATTCTGGCTTCATAACTTCAGGATTACTCTCGAATCTATAAATGTAGTCTATAACAAAGGAAAGGAAGACAAGAGGAAGGAATTCAGTCTTCTGCTAGTTGTTATCCTTTTGCTCTTCCACAGGCACTTTAAATTCATTGAGTTCAAAACTGAGCTCATGCTCATTAAATATGCTTTTTCTCCTTTACTGACTATTTCAGTGAGCCCTTACACCAACACATTATTTAAAACCTGCATTCTCTCATAGGTCAGTGGTTAATCTGCAAGCAAATCCTTACACTTCTATTTATTTATTTACTTGCTTATTTTTAATTAAAATATAGTTAATATACAATATTATATTAGTTGAGGGTGTACAATAGTCACCATTAATATACCAAATGAAGTGATTCCCACAATTATCTAGTAACCATCTGTCAAGGTACAAGGTTATTATATGATTTATATTCCCTATGCTGTACATTACATCCTTGTGATTTATTCCCTTTCACCATTTTTGCCATTCTTTCATCTTATTTGTTTCAGGTAACCATCAGTTTGTTCTTTATGTTTATGAAACTGTTTTGTATTTTTAGTTTGTTATGCTTCTTAGATTCCATATATGGTAAAATAATGTGATATTTGTCCTTCTCTGTCTGAATTAATTAACTTAGCATAATACCCACCAGGTTCATCCATGTTGTCACAAATGGAAATATTTCATTCTTTTTATGGCTGAGTAATATTCCATTGTACCACATCTTTATCCATTCATCTATTGATGGACACTTGGATGCTTCCATATCTTGGCTATTGTAAATAATGCTGCAATGAACATAAGGGTGCATATATTGTTTCTTTCTTTCTTATTTATTTATTTATTTATTTAAAATGTATTTTATTTTTCAATTATAGTTGACATACAATGTTTTATTTGGTTTCAGGTGTACAACATATGATTAGACATTTCTATAACTTGTGAAGTGATCATCCCAATAAATCTAGTACCCACTTGGCACCATACATATTTATTACAATATTATTGACTATATTCTCTGTGTTGTACTTTACATACTCATGACAGTTTTGTAACTACCAATTTGTACTTTTTAATCCCTCCATTGTATTCACCCAGTCCCCAAACTCCCCTCCTATCTGGCAATTATCATTTGTTCTCTGTATCTGAATATGTTTCTGTTTTGTTTGTTGGTTTATTTAATTCGTTAGATTCTAACATAAGTGAAATTATATGATATTTTTCTTTCTCTCAGCATAGTACCCTCTAGGTTCATTTATGATATTGCAAATGGTAAGAGTTCGTTCTTTATTTATGGCTGAATAATATTTCATTGTATATATGTACTACTCTTTATTCAATTATCTATTGATGGACACTTAGATTGCTTCCATATCTTGTCTATTGTATACAAAATGACCATCTTTGTGTCTTGTTATAGCCTTTGTTTTAAAGTTCATTTTGCCTGATAGAAGTATTGCTATCCAAGCTTTTTAAAAAATTTCTGTTTGTATGAAATATCTTTTTTTATCCCTTTACTTTCAGTCTGTGTGTACCTTTCAATCTGAAGTCAGTGTCCTATGGGCAGCATATGTATGAATCTTATTTTCTTCTCTTTTCAGCCACCCTACTACTTTTAATTGGAATGCTTAATCCATTTACATTTAAAGTAATTATCGATAGGTACAAAGTTATTGCCATTTATTATTTATATTTTTTATCTTTTTTTCCCCCTTCTTAAAGAAGTCTCTTTAATTTTTCTTGTAATATTAGTTTGGTGGTGATGAATTCCTTTAGCTTTATCTTGTCTGGGATTCATATATCTTTCAAATTAGTTTTTTTTTTAAATTTACTTTCTTCAGATAGATATCTAGAAGTGGAATAATTAAGATATATTATACTTCTGTTTTTAATTTTTTGAGGAAACTTTATACTGTTTTCCATAGTGGCTGTACCAGTTTGCAATCCCACCAATGGTGCATGAGGGTTACATATACTCCACATCATTGTCAACACTTGTTATTTGAAGTTATTATTTTTTTATTATAGTGGCCAATCTGATAGGTATGAGGTGATATCTCATTATGATTTTGATTTGCATTTCTCTAATGATTAGTGATGTTTAGTATTTTTTCATGTGTCTGTTGGCCATTTGCATGTATTCTTTGGAAAAATGTCTAGTTAGGTCCTCAGCTCATTTTTTAAATCAGATTTTTTTTCATGTTGAGTTGTATGAGTTTTTTTTCCTTTTTCTTTCTTTTTTTTTTAAAATTAAGTTTATTTGGGTAACATTGGTTAATACAATTATATAATTTTCAGGTGCACGTTATAATTTGACATTTGTATATTCTATTGTGTGTTTACCACCCAAAGTCCAGTTTCCTTCAGTTATCATATATTTGATTCCCTTAACCCACTTCTCTTTCCTCCTGCCTCCCTATATTTGATCCCCTTTACCCTGTCTACCTTTCTCCTCCTCTCCAACCCCACTAGTAATCACTGCTCTACAGTCCTCTGGTAACCACTAGTCTATAGTCCACTTCCATGAGTCTCTGTACGAGTTTTTTAAAAATATAATTTGGATATTAATCCCTATCAGATATGTGATTTGTAAATATCTTCTCCCATTCAATGAGTTGCCTTTTTGTTTTGTTGATGATTTCCTTTGCTGTGTAAAGACTTTTTAGTTTGATATAATCCCATTTATTTTTGCTTTTGTTGCCCTTGACTGAAGAGACATATCTAAAAAGATATTGCTAAAATCAACATCAAAAAGTTTGCTGTCTATGTTTTCTTCTAGAAATTTTATAGTTTTATAGTTTCTTGTCTTACATTTAAGTCTTTAATCTATTTTGAGTTAATTATATATAGTTTAAGAAAATGGTCTAATTTTTTTTATTTATTTTTTGCACGTAGTTGTCTAGTTTTCCCAATGCTATTTAATAAAAAGACTGTCTTTTTTTTGCCATTATATATTCTTGCTTCCTTTGTTATAGATTAATTGACCATGTAAGTGTAAGTTTATTTCTGGGTTCTCTATTCAGTTCTATTAATCTGTATGTCTGTTTTTGTGCCAGTACCATACTGTTTGGATTGCTATAGTTTTATAGTATTGTTTGGGAGTATATATCAGCAAACATGATACCTCCAACTTTGTTTTTCTTTCTCAAGATTGCATCAGCTATTCAAGGTCTTTTGTGGTTCCATCAAATTTTAGGGTTATTTGTTCTAGTTCTATGAAAAATACCATTAGTATTTTGATAGAATTGCATCGAATTTCTAAATTGTTTTGGATAGTGTAAACTTTTAGATAATATTAATTCTTCTAATCCATGAGCATGGTATACCTTTTCAATTATTTGTTTCATCTTTAATTTATTCCATCAACACCTTATAGTTTTCAATGTATGGGTCTTTCACTTCCTTGATTAATTTTATTCCTAGGCTTTTTTTTTTTAATGCAGTTGTAAATTACTGTTTTCTTGATTTCTATTTGTGATAGTTTGTTATTAGTGTATTGAAGTATAACCAATATCTTTATGTTAACTTTGTATCCTGCAACTTTACTGAATTTATTTATTAGTTCAAATAGTTTGTTGGTTGAGCTGGGGTTTTCTATATGTAATATTATGTCATATGCAAACAGTGACAGTTTTACTTTCTTCTGTCCAATCTGAATGTATTTCATTTTTATCTTACCTGATGGCTGTGTCTGGGATTCCTACTAATATGTGGAATAAAAGTGGTGAGAGTGGGCATCCTTGTCTTGTTCCTGATCTTAGAAGAAAAAAAATCTTTCAGCTTTTCACCACTGTGTATGATGTTAGCTGTGGGTTTATCATAAATTGCCTTTATTATGTTGAAGTATGTTCCTTCTCTACCCACTTTGTTAAAAGTTTTTTTTCTCTCAAAAATATATGTTAAATTTTCTCAAATAATTTTACATCATATAATTTTTATTTCGTATTTTGTTGATGTGATATATTGTGCTGATTGATTTGCAGATAATCATCCTTACATCCCTGGAATACCACATAATTATGGTATATGATTCTTTTATTGTATTGTCGAATTCAGTTTGTTAATATTTTGCTGAGAAAGTTTACATCTATGTTTATAAGGCATATCGGCCTGTATTTTTTTTTTCTTGGTGCCCTAGTCTGATTTTGGTATTGGAGTAATGCTGACAGTATAGAATGTGTTTGGAAGGGTTCCTTCCTCTTCAATTTTTGTAATAATTTTTTAAAATAGGTGTCAAATCTTTTTTAAATGTTTAGAATTCACCTGTGTGTCTGTCTGTTCCTAGACTTTTGTTTGTTGAGAGTTTTTTTGATTATAGATTCAATTTTTTTACTAGTAATTGAGCTGTTCAGGATTTCTGTTTATTCCTGGTTCAGTTTTGGAAGATCTTATGTTTCAAGTAATTTACCCAATCTTCTAGGTTGTTCAATTTGTTGGCATATAATTGTTTGTAGTATTTTTTTTTAAAAAATGTTTCTCATCTTTATTGAACTATAATAGACAATTAGTTGCTTGTATTTACATTGTACACTTCAATGTGTGTGTGTTTTTTTTAAAAAATTACAGTTGACATACAATAATATACCAGTTTAGGTTGTATAGCATTGTGATCAGAGATCTACATAATTTGCAAAGTGATCACCCCACTAAATCTAGTAACCCTCTTCCCCTTTACATATTTATTACAACATTATTAACCATCTTCTCCATGCTACACTCTACATGTCCATTTCTATTCTGCAGATATCTATTTTATCTCTTAATCCCATTGCTTCCCCATCTCTGACCCTCCTCCCATTTAGTATCCCTCTAAATAGACTCTGTATCTATGAGTTTATTTCCACTTTTGTTTTTTGTTGTTTATTTTGTTCTTTAGATTTCACATGTATGTGAAATGATGCAATATTTATTTTTCTCTATCCAACCCATTTCATTCAGCGCAATGCCCTCTAGGTCCATCAAGGCAATATCTTTTTCCATCCCCTTCCTATTAGTCTGCGTGTTTTTTTTCATCTGAAGTGAGTCTCTTATAGGCAGTTTATATAGGGGTCTTGTTTTCTTATCCATTCAGCCACTCTATTTTTTGGTTGGAGCACTTAATTCTTTTCCATTTGAGGTACTCGTTGATAGGAATGTAGTTATTATCATTCTTTATTCCTGCCTTTGATGCATGTTTTTTCTTCTTAAAGAAGTCCCACCAACATTTCCTGTAATACTGGCTTGGTTTTGATAAATTCCTTTAGCCTTACTTTTGTTTAGGAAGCTCTTTATCTGTCTTTCAACTCTAAATGATAGCTTTGCTGGATAAATTTTTCTTGGTTTTAGATCCTGGGTTTTCATTATGTTGAGTATTTTGTGCCAAGCCCTTCTGTCCTGAATAATTTCTTTTGAGAAATGATTTGCCAGTCTTATGGGTACTCCCTTGTAGGCAACTAACTGCTTTTCTCTTGCTGCTTTTAAGATTCAGTCTTTGTATTTAACCGCTGGCATTTTAATTATGATGTGTCTTGGTGTGGGCCTCTTTGGGTTCATCTCGTTTGGGACTCTCTGTGGTTCCTGGGCTTGTATGTCTATTTCCTTCACCAGGTTAGGGAAGTTTTCCATCATTATTTTTTCAAATAGCTCTTTAACGTCTTATTTTCCTTCCAGTACCCCTACGATACAGATATTTTTACATTTAATAGTGTTCCATAGGCTCCTTAAATTATTATTATAGTCTTGGCTTCCCCATCCACTAGGTAAGTCATTAGATCTTCTTCCTTATTCACTCTGTTTATTCCATTTAATATACTTCTCACCTCAGATAATGTGTTCATTATTTCTGACTGGTTCCCTTTTATAATTTCCATTTCCGTTTTTATGTTTATGGCATTTTAATTATGATGTGTCTTTGTGTGGGCCTATTTGGGTTCATTTTTTTTTTTTTTGTGGTAGACTCTCTGAGCTTCCTGCAGTAGTATGTATATTTCCTTCACTAAATGAGGGAAGTTTTCCATCATTATTTCTTCAAATGGCTTTTAACATTTTGTTTTCCTTCAGGTACCCCTACGACATGGACATTATTACCTTTAATTTTGTCTCATAGGCTCCTTAAATTATTATTATAGTCTTGGCTTCTTTTTCTTGCCATTCTGATTGAGTGTCCTTGGCTTTTCCATCCTCTATATAGGTCATTTGATCCTCTTCTTTATTCACTTTGTTTATTTCATTTAATATACTTCTCATCTCAGATAATATGTTCTTCATTTCTGACTGGTTTCCTTTTATAATTTCAATTTATATTTTTATGTTTTTTTTTATCTCTTTGTTGAAGTTCTCACTGAATTAATCTACACTTCCCATAAATGCATTGAACATCTTTATAACTAGTGTTTTGAACTCTGCATCTGTTAGATTGCTTGATTCCATTATTCCTGGATCTCTGTTCTGTTCTCTCCTATGGTTTCTGCTTTTTGGTCTTCCCATTTTGATTGCCTTTCTGTGTCTGTTTCTATGTACTAAGCAAAGCTTGTAAGTCTCCTGGTCTTATTAGTGTGGCTTTGTGTGGTAGGTGTCCAGTGGCACAGTTTTGAGAGGTGTTCAGCCCAAATTTAGCCCTAGCCTGCACCTCTGCGGGGCCACCTACCTGTTAAGATTCAGCAAGTAATCCATAGACGATGTGCTTATAGTTGCCTCAAAAAGCAACAGCAGAAAACAAGGCCAGCTGCCACCAGTGAGTCTAGGTATGCTCAGCTAGGGGTACCTGACTTGGGGACACATCTGGATGTGGTTTGGATAAGGCTATGAGTTGGAGGAGGCAGAGTTTCAGGGAATCCTCTGGGCAGAGTGATCTCTGGTATCCAGTTTGATGATGTCTCAGCTATGGTGGTGCTGATTCTGCACACTGGAAGGGAGAATGGCTCAAAAGAGGAATAATGGATACCGCTGGCACTACTGTACAGAGTGAATCTTGTCTAGGCCCTCACTCTGACAAGTCATTGTCACCCTCTACTTCCCTGATGCCCTCTGCACAGCCAAACTGGCACTGATGCTCAGAGCAAGCAGGTCCATCACCTTGAAAGTACGCTTGTGGACACAGTCCCTTTAAGAGGCATCTGCAGCTGCCGCTGCCATTGCCGCTGCCTGCATCCCACTCAGCCACTTGGGACTGGGCAGCCTCGTGTCCTCACCCTGTTCTACCTTTTGCTGTTGCAAGGTGATTTCTTAGGTTTCTCCCTAGTTATATGGCTTGTTCATCTAGATCCGAGGTGATTTTTCCTTGCCATTTGCTCCTTGGTTCTGTCACAACTTTGACTTGGTTGCCAGAGAGATGATCAGAGCCTCTATCATCAATGCCATTTTTTTTCCCATCTCTTGTTTGTAGTAGTCTTAAATATACTTTGTATTAATATGGTGTAAGTTGTAATTTCTCTTTCATTTTTGACTGTATTTATTTCTCCCTCTGATGAGTCTGGCTAAAGATTTATCATTTTTTAAAAATCTTTTCAAAGAACCAGCCTCTTAGTTTCATTGATCTTTTCTTCCTTTCTTTCAGTTTCCATTTTATTTATTTCCATTCTGATCTTTATTATTTTTGTTCTTCTACTAAATTTGGACTTTTTTCCCTTGTTTTTTTTAGGTGTGATGTTAGATTCTTTATTTTTTTTGTTATTTCTTGAGGTATGTCAGTATTGCTATAAAATTTCCTCTTAAAATTGCTTTTGCTGCCTCTTATAGATTTTAAATATTTTTGTTTTCATTTTTTTATTTCCTTTTTGAATCATTTATTAACCCATTGGTTTAGTTAGCGTGTTGTTAAGCCCCATGTCTTTATGTTTCTTCAACTTTTCTTTTTGCAATGAATTTCTTGGTTTATAATGTCATGATTGGAAAAAATGCTTGACATAATTTCAACCTTTTCAAATTTATTCAGACTTGTTGTATGGTCTAACATGTGATCTGGAGAATGCTCCATGTGATTTTGAAAAGAATGTGTATTTTATTGTTTTTGGATGGAGTGTTCTGTGAGTATTTATTAATTCATCTGATCTAACGGGTTGTTTTCTCTTTCGGTTTTCTGATCTATCAATTGCTGTAAGTTGGATGTTGAAGTTTTCTATTATTGTTTATACTGTCAATCTCTTCCTTTTATGTCTGTTAGTAATTAACTTTATGTATGTAGGTGTTCCTACATGGGGTGCATAGATGTTTACAAGTGTCATATATTCTTTTGGATTGATTCATTTATCATTATGTAATGTTATTTGTGTCTTGCTGCAGTCTTTGTTTTAAAGTCTATTTTGTCTGATATTAGTATTGCTGCACCAGCTTTCTGTTTCCATTTTTATGGAATATCTTTTCCCATGTCTTCACTTTCAATCTGTGTATGTCTTTATGTCTAAAGCGAGTTCCTTCTAGACAGTATATGTATGATTTTTTTTCTTTCAGCCACCAAGTCTTTTGATTTGAACCCATTTAAATTTATTATTGATAGATATGTACTTATTGCCATTCTGTTAATTGGTTTCTCATTGTTTTTGTAGTTCTACCCTGTTCTTTTCATCTCGTTCTCTTGTGACTTGATGGCTTTCTTTAGTGTTATGTTAGAATTTCTTTCTCTTTATTTTTTGATTATCCCAGTTTATTTTTATTTTGATGGTTGCTTAAGTTCAAACACATTATAAAAGCACTACTTTTACTACTGTCCCCCACATTTCATGTTTTTGACAGTTTATTTTAAATATTTGTTTGTGTACCTCTTAGTTTATTATTGTAGATATAGATGAATTTACTAGTACTTCTTTTAACTTTTATACTAGCTTTATAAGTTGTTGATACACTATCTGTACTATATATTTGACTTTACCAATGAGGGTTTTTCTTTTATATATTTTTTTGTTTGGACTTTTCTACTTATAGAAGACCCTCTAGCATATTTTGAAATGTAAGTTTAATGGTGATAAGCTCTTTTGGATTTTGCTTGTCTGTGGCAATCTTTATAGCTCTTTCAATTCTAAATAATAAACTAGATGGGTAGAGTATTCTTGATATTAGGTGTTTTGCCTTTCATCACTTTGAATATATTCTGCCACTCTCTTCTAGCCTGCAAAGTTTCTGCTGAAAAATCAGCTAATGGTCTTGTGAGGGTTCTCTTGGACATAATCAATTATTTTTCTCTTGCTGCTTTTAAGATTCTCTCTTTGTCTTTAACTTTTCATTTTTTAATTATGATATGTCTTGGTATGGGTCTCTGAGTTCTTCTTGTTTGGACTCTCTGTTTCCTGGACTTGAATGTCTGTTTTCTTCACTAGGTTAGCAAAGTTGTTAGCTATTATTATTTTTTTTGAATAAGTTTTCTGTCTCTTGCTCTCTTTCTTCTACTTTTGCGATTCCTATAATGCAAACATTAGTATGCTTGATGTCTTAGAAGTCCTTTAAATGTTTCTCATTTAATTTTTTACAATTTATGCTGTTTTGATTGGGTGATTTCCACAACCTTGTCTTCATGTCACTAATACATTCATCTGCATCACCTAATCTTCTGTCAGTTTCCTCTACTGAATTTTTTCATTTCATTTATTATATTATTCAATTTTGATTTTTTTCATATATTCCATTTCTTTATTGAAGTTCTTGTTCTATTCATTCATACTTCTGTGTTTAGTGATTATCCTTAAGACTATTACTTTGTACTCTTTATCTGGTAGACGGATCATATCATTTTATTTAGTTCTATGTCTGGATTTTGTCATACTTTCATTTGTAACATATTCTATTGTCTGTGTTTGTTCTATGTATTAGGTAGATAAGCTATGTCTCATGGTATTGAAAGAGTGGCCATATACTGAAGGTGTTCTATGGGGCCTATTAGCGTCATCTCTCCTGGTTACCAGGACCAGGTCCTGTAGTGGTGACTCTTTGCTGCATATGTGCTCCTGTATTGGTGGGGCTGTGACTATTTTGGGTTCCCTCTTGGGTGGGGCTGACCCCCTGTTTGTCTGTCTAAGAGACCTGGCTCCAACTGCTGCAGGCATGCTGGTGGGTAGGTCTAGCTCCTGGTCCAGCTTACTGTGAATCCTGCTACCACTGCTGTGGGTACTTGGTATATAGGGCAGATCCCTTGTATGGTTGGCTGTGGAGTTTGGGCATGACTGCTGCTGATGTGTGGGGCAGGTCTCTGGTGTGGGTGGCTGTGAGGCCTGACCTCTACTCTTGTGGTATGTTGGTGTGTAGAGGCTGGTCCCTTAACCCTGCTTGGGGGACAATCCAGTGATACCTGGTTAGGCACTGAGGAGAGTCACTGCTTTGGAGGCATACCAAGCACCTGCTGGATACTAGAGGATGGGTGTTGCTTTGGGGCCCATTAGGGTACCTGGTGAATCTAAAGGGCAGGATGCTACTTTGAAGGTCAGCTAGAAGCTAGGTGTCAGGAAACTTCTTTGGGAGCCTGCTGGAGCTCTTTCCAGGTGCTGGAGTGTGTGTGTGCAAACTTGAGGACATACCAAGGTGCCTACCAGTTGATGGAGGGTGTGGTGTTACCTTGGGGGCCCACTGGGGTACCTGCCAGGTGCTGGGGGGAAGGGTATCACCTTGAGGGCAAGCCAAGTGCTAGGGAGTGAGGTGCCATTTTGGAGGTTGCTGGGATACCTGCCTGATTGTAGAGGTTAGGATGCTGCTTTGGAAACCTACCATGTTTTGGGGGGCTGGGCACCACTTGGGAGGGTATGTGCTGATTTGTGTGGGGAGATTGTGCTGGGCAGGTTCTCTAGGAATGCCAAATAGGGCAAGAATTTACCAGGTTAACAGAATGTGGGACTTGGCACCCACAAGCACAGGAAATTTGGGAGGAGGGAAGGCAAAGAAATAAAGAAAGAAAGAATGTCACTAAATAGTGCCACCATCCTTGGAGAGAGCCCGAGCAAGTCCCTCTGGCATATGCCCTAAAATCAGTCAATACATCTCCTTCATATGTGACCCAAGAACTTTTTTACCTGCTGTCTCTGTGCTGGGACTCAGTTAAGTGAGACTGTGTGTGGGTCTTTTAAATGCAAAGTCTAAGACCCCTCTCTCCTTTCTGCACCCTCACCTCCTCTCTTTCCAGGTGCTAGGGCCAGGATATAATGAGATGTCTGTGAGTCCTTTGGGGGAAAGTGTTTGGTTCTCATAGCCCCTCAGCTTTTCAGGATATAAGACTTGATGTTTTGCTCAACCAGATGTTATGGGGCTCCTCTTCCCAGTGCAGATCCCCTAGGCTGGGGAGCCTAAGGTGGACCTTGTAGCCTCACTCTTTGTAGGGACAGCTTCTGGCAGTTTTGATATCCTTCCTCTTTGTGGGACTCCACTATGCTGCCCATCTTATCCATCTCAACGTAGCTATTTCTTTATAACCACAGTTGTCGAGAATCTGTTTTGCTAGTTTTCAGGCTCTCAATATAGTTGCTTTGTATTTACTTGTAATTTTGATATATCCATTGGAGGAGGTAAGCTCAGGTTCCTCCTAGTCTGCCATCTTAATCCTCCCCATAAAAATTGTATTTTTAATTATCTTTTGACTCTAATTTTTTCTTAATTCCACCACTATTTTCTTTGTTTAAATCTACAATTTCTTCCTTAAGTTACAGCATTAGTCCTCTTACTGGTTTTCCTGTCTCCAGTCTTGGTCTTCTTCAGTCCATTTGCCACATGACAGCCTTAAGTGATTTTTTCTGAATTGTAAATAAGAGCATGCCACTCCCTTGCTTAAAACCTTTCAATCCCTCCACAAACATTCAGAATAAAATTTTGATTTCTTAGTGTAATATGCAAGGCCTTTCCTGATCTGATTTCTACCACTTTCTTTAGCACGCCTCTTTTGATTTGCCCTAATCCTTACCAATCTCCTTCTCTTAATACGAACTAGGTGTTTATATTTTACAATTCTATAGTATCATTCTCTGCACCATTAGATCACTCATTATATGTTATGCCCATTGCTCTCCCCAGAGGGTGGAAAAAGGGAGGAAGAGACAAGAGAAGTTAATAAGTTAACAGCTGTGGGCCAAAATCAGTAAAAGACTGATCACATTCCTTACTGTATGTTGAAACTGAATTGACTCCCAAGAAGCATTGTGCTTACTCATGAACTTTGTGGATTTTTGCCTACAACCAATCCAGGAGCATAAAATTCTTCCTCATTGACTATTCGCCTATTCAAGAACTTCCCCACTTCACCTTTTCCTGTTTCTCTTATATATAGTTAATGTAATTCTTTCAAAACAACTTTCATCTTTCTTTCTTAAACTCATTGTATAACATAGCTCCATTAATCTCAGATGGCAGACATGTTTGTCTTTTCCATCTAGCTCAGCTGCTGGTGGTTTAGACTGCATACCCCTGGTCATTTTTCTGGCTAGCATATAGCTCAATACACTCTTTCTTTCAGGACAACTTTGGGTTTTGAGGATTTTTTTTTCTTTTTTTGTTTTTAACATATCTTATGTTAGTACTTGGACATCAATTCCTGGAACACAGGTGTTTATTGAATGCATCTGTGAAAGAACGAGTGAAAAGTTTCGAAATCTAAATAGAAGAATTTAGGTTCTTGAGCAGGGGAATGGCAAGCAAATCATTGAAGAACATTGAATTAAGTTGAAGGTATTTGAAAGTATGTAGAAATGATGAGAAAACTGATAGCAAAAGGTTTTGTAACAGGTATGAGGTCAAAAAGACTTGAAATAATAGATTGATGATATGCAAAATAACTAATAATTCCTTTTAAACTTTTAATAAAGCTCTGGAATGCATTATGTCATTGGCTCCAATAAAGATTATAGAATTACCTTACAATATTCTCAAAACAGTATGTGTTACAAATTTACATATATGTAATAAATTGCACATATTAAATCATATATAAATATTTTAATTAACATTGAGATGTAAAGGAAACCAGTAATACTTTAAGTTCTTTAAATCTAATGTGATTGCAGTTTCTTTAAAACAAGCTTCTTTCTTTTATGACTTAATTTTTCCCTACTGGGTCTTCTAGCTAGAAAAGCCTGAATAGCTTAAAGTTGCATGTTTGTTTTATCTGGGTGCAAGCTTTATTTCCTTCTTATGTGCTTGCCAAATGCTGCCATGATTGTGCTTTTAAAATAAAACACTGTTTATTTAATTCATATCAATAGAAATCTTCTAATAATTTGACTTCTTATGAAGTCAAGTTCAGAAAACTGTTATTTATATTTTTTAAATAGCCTAGTGCAGCATGTTATTTTGTTGCAGGTGTTAACATTTGTTAAATTTGAATAATGTGATATTTATTTTCAAGGTCTATTATGCTTCAAACAATCTAAAATATTTCAAAAATTATGAGTTTAACTGTTCTAAATTAGACAAGTATCACTTAATTTTTTTCCCAGTATTCGTACCAACAGAAAAAATTAGAACTATCTATCATTCTCTGATTCTCACTGGCAAGTTTAGAAGACATTTCTGTTTTTATTTTAGCTAGAGATGCTCTAGCATGTAATTAAAAATATGCTTACATTAAGTAAAAGAAGCTTATTATATATCAACCTACTCATTTTGTTTTTCAATTGTCGAAGTGCTATCCTTCCTTCTTAATCTCCATGAAACTATTAAGATTTTTTAAAAGGCTTGTGTTCTATTTTAAAGCTGATCATTTAGTTTGGTAAGTAAATAAAATCATCAACAGCCTCAAATAATCCAAAAAGTGCTCCCAAGTAGGCAGTGAGCACAACATTCTTGTTAAATTATTTTGACTATACAGTCTTTATAGCAATACTGAATTTTGTGGTCACTGCATTATTTTATAAACAATCTCTACACTAAGTTCAAAGGCAAATAAGAATTTTAAACTTTATTTTATCTACTACATTATGATGAATTATTTCCTTCTTCTAAGAGAAGTAAATTTTTTTCTGATTTTTTTTTAGCATCATGTCTTTAAAATATAAATTTGCTACTGAATTACCACAAAACTTTTAAAAACCCTTTGTTATAAATAAAATATAGACACAGAAAAACACATAAATGTAGTTTAATAAATTCTTTTAAAGCCAACATCATTTTACCCAGGTCAAGAAGTAAACTTTATAACACACCTCAGAAGCTCCCTAGTTGTTAGCTCTCAATTATAATCCCACCCTCTCCCAAAAGGAACCATTATTTTGACTTGTATAGTCATCAAGTCCTTATAGCTTTATCACAGAAGTGTTTATCCATGACACTATAGTCTAATTTTGCTCAATTTAAAAATTGTTTTTTTGTTTTTTTTTATAAAATCCCTTTTCATCTACAGGTCCCTTATTCACTTTTTTTTTTTTATAATTTATTTGTTAAAGAATCTATTAGAATGCTGACTGCAATTCAAGAAGTTATTCTGTTTTCCATGTTTTGCATAATTCCTATAACTTGGCAGCTGGATTCAGAGGCTTGATCAGACTCAGGTTGATTGCTTTGTATTTTTTTCGTCAGGAGGCATTTAATACTGTTCTCTCTTTTTCTGATGTTAGCTGCTGTTGATGCTTAATGCCTATATCTATTCATTCATTAGAAATTGCAAACAGCAATATTCTCATTCTATCATTTCTTTTTCAAATAACAGGTGGATAAAATACATACATACCTTCTCCTATTTGGCTACCTAGTAGAACAGTTCATACAGGAAGGTCAGGATAAATGTTTGATTCCTTACCTTTAGTTACAGTTTTAAAGATATTGAATTGACTCCTTATTACCTTCAGAAGATGACCTGTTTGTTAGTAATTTTTAAAATGTAGTTATAAACTCATAGATTAAAAAATTTTAATTTTAATTGAAATATTTTTTTCTTTGAAGCTCAAATTATTGTATCGTTGGCCAGATGGATCCTCTGAGGTTGGCACTGTGTTCTTTTGACATGGTCCTAATAGTCTTTAATTGTTTCATCTTTATCTAAAATAGCAACTTTCCAGGTTCATCTTCTTCCTCAGACCTGAAATGACTCCTTTCTCTAAGAAGCATTAGTTTCTGTTAGTGGCAAATAATATTTTAAGATTGTTATCTAGGCAATAGGGAAATTTGATTAGTTATTGTTTCTAGGCTTCTTTAGTGGAAAGAGCAGGTATATTTTATACACACACACACACACACACACACACACACACACGCACGCACAGTCACACACATCCTATAACACTACATGTGAATTCATATTGATATTATCATTTCAAATTCAAGACTATTATGTGTGTGTGTGTGTGTGTGTGTGTGTATCCTCCTCTATATTATATTTCCTTATTCCAAATTGAAAATTCTTTATCAAGGACACAAGAAATGATAGAATTAGAATAACCTATAATTACTTTGCCTTTGACATACATTGTTTTGGGAAGAAGCTAGGCATAATGATGTCCCTCTAGGTATGTCGCCATTTATGAATATTCTAGAAAAGAACTGCTTTGAATTTGTCCTATATTTCTTTGCCAAATCCCTGTAATTTTATTATTTTAGAGTTATTTTATATTTTAACTCAAGGCAAACTTTGCAGTCTTTCCAGATAACATCTTCTTTGGTCTTCTCAACTTTCATTTCTTTCAAATGAAAAGTTTCTTCTGTAATCCCATAATAAGCATTTCCTTTCGAATGTTATCACATTAGGGTCTGTTTTTCAAACAAATATTACCAATTGTTTTATTGAGTATTGGATAGTCAAATTTATAAGAAGTGAATTCTGTCACTGTGATAAGCATGTGTTAAATAAGTAGAAGAATCAAATGATTGTTAAATAACATTATTTGCTACAGCACACAGTGGCTTTTGGTTAATTCAGGAAAGAAAGATTCTTATTAATTGATAAATAATAGAGCTGTCATTGAGGAAAAACAGTATTGGAATATCCCTTTTTCTTGTTGTGGCAGGCTTTCCTAAATATTTGCATTTCAACATATTTTATTTAATACATTAAATGACATGATTTGATGCATTATTCACAAAATAAAGAGAAAGAAAATAAGATAAGTATCAGGATTTTTACATTTGTTACAATTATCCAGAATATTTTCCATTATGAAAATTATCTGTGATAGTTATGATCAACTGTCTTCCATAGAAGCAAAGAATTTATTTCCAATTTTTAATATAAAGATTATTTATTATCCTAAAAATCCAATTAAGACCACTTTGACAATTAACTCTGGAATGACTGAGCTATTAAACAATCTAGAACTTTCTAATTTTTTTATATTGAACATTCTCTTCTAAATTTAAAATAAAATTGTGTTTGAAGCAGTCAGAAGATTATACATTTTAATGTAAATATATCTTGAAGCTCCCTTTGGAGCCTGGGCTAAATTTTTAAATTAAGAATATAAAATACTTTTAATCTTAAAGTTTTAAACATATTTATTATATCAAGTAGAGAGTGACTGGAATTTTAATATACTTGCAATTACTGTAATAATTTGTTTTAAGTAATAAAAAGATACCTAAGAAAAAATGTAGAAAAATGTATCAAAGATCATTTGAGGAGGTGTCCTGAGTCTGTCCCTCCCAGTAATTCATCTGCCACTTTCAAACAATGTATTTTATTATTATGACTTGGCATTCACTGAACATTCACCAGCAGGAGAGTCAGCATTCCACAGACTATGACACTACAGATGTCACCAGGACTCTGCGATCTGCTTTTTTAAATTTGAAATATTTAAAAGCAAGTTAAAAATAAAAACAAAAAATTTTTAAAAAGTTTTAAGCAAGTCTAATATGTTTCTTCTCACTTAAATAAAGGCTTCTGTCTTTAAAAAATATGTCATATAATTTATACTGCTGTAGTCAAAGTAACATTACAATTTCAATATACTCCCGTAAAACTAGATAGAACATTATACATTATTTATCCCTCTTTTTTAAAGAAAACCCTAGTACTTATATTACTTTAAGAGGAAATACTGTAAATGATAAATGAGTGATAAAAGGAATTTTTAAATACCCTGGTGACTTCAAAAATTTTGGTGATGGATTTTAGATGGTTAAAATATAATAAGAAACAGTTACTGGAAGATATGCCAACAATGGCTTTGAGTAGACATTATCAAAGACACATAAAAGTATAATGCAACTGATGATTAATTAGTATGGAAAAGCCCAATTTCTTTCATATTTTTGGTTTTTGTGATTAAGCAAATTCTAGTTATCACAAATAAAGTATAAGGAATGTAGTTGGGACTTATTTTGGTTATGATGTCAGCAATTAGCTGAGCCTCTTATTTCTCAGTTGATGTGACAGGTCCAGAAAAATTAGGCGACTTCTCCAAGGACACACAGACAGTTAGAGGCATGGTAAGCAACTCAGATATCGGACTTTTTACTTTAGTGCCATTTCCCAGCACTCATCTGTTTTCTAAAGATGTTTCTACTGACTCAAAACCCTGTGGGTGAGGCAGGTTGATATACACACAGATAGGAATCAAGTCGGTTCTAGATAGGATGGACTTGCAAGTCGTCAAAATGTTAGAGTACTTGCCTTCTTTGAAAGAATTAAGATTCAAATATTTAAAGCATTATGACATTCAACTAGAGTTTGCCTACAGGCCAGTCAGTTGCCTTTTGATACTCTAAAGTCTTTTTTTTCCCTAAACAATATATTCTGTATTTAAAATGGGTTCATATAGGCGTGTTTATAAATAAGAATACAACTTTAAATAAAGGTAAGACATTTTATGCTATGGAATAAGTTGTAAATAAAATGTTTTATAAAGACTGCTGAGTAGTTGGTAGGGTACCATCTTTCATAATATTTATTTATTCATTTTTATTGATAGCTTTGGAAGCATTTTAGGAGGGCTGTTTAATCCATCCAGTCAATCAGCAGTCTCAAGAGTTGATCACTTTGCTGTAGCGCTGTGTGGTGCCCAGCCAAGCCATAAAGCTTCACATTTTTTAATGCTGCAAAAAAACAAAGCTTTGATGGTTGAGAACCTGCCTACAGAGAACCTGCCTACAGAAAGTAAATCATTGCTCAGAATATGTTTTGCTAGCTGCTTTTAGAAATTGAATATTCTGTCAAATATAAATACCTTAAAAATCCTGAATAATCAAAACAAACCCTTAATATCTTTAATCTTAATGCTGAAACTTTAAAATCTGTTTAAATCAATTTCCACTATGAGATATGTTCTTAATACAATTTTTAACCTTTTTGTTGATGCAAAATCAAAAAAAAAATTTTTTTTTTTACTAGCTTCTATTCCAGAACAAACAAAAAGGGGGAGAGAAGGAGGATAAATATTTAGTGACTTTATCTAGAAACATTTATTATTTATTTATGTACAGGATCTTGGAAATGCAAAGCAGTATGTTAAAGGAGTTAAGGCATTTATTTTGGTTGGGGAGATGAAATAAACTCACAGGAAAAAACAGCAATAGATGTTGGTGAATTAGAAGTGTCAAGTGTGTACTGTGGTGTTATGGGTATTAATACAATTGAAAGAATACTTCATCTTGACAAAAGCTAGGAAGGTTTTAGATAGGAGGGAGATACTTGGGGTGAAAGAGAAAAAAGACATAATCATGAGAAGTCATTTGAGGTATTGGGGATATGAAATAACATCTCTTTATCCAGTGTCATTAACCACTAAGGGCATTGTATAAGAAAGGCAAATGTGTTTTGTATCTACAATGTGCCTAGGAAATTTTTTAAAAAAGTTTTACTTAAAATAAACTTCTAAGTAAGTATTAAGATTATCCTCAGTTTGATTCAGGTAACTGAGTGAGCTCAAGGAAGGTGAAAATTTGTCTTGGGGTTCCTGAGCCCAAGGCTAGTATTCTTTGCATGAAAATGCACCTGTCCATTTTTATGTGTCTTTAGGCTGGAAATATAGAGCCCTTTGTTTTGATAGCCTCCCAGTCACCTTATTGATGAGGAGGGATTCTCACCCTAAGTTTATGGGAATGACTGAACACACTGCATTCAACATCAGACAGATGAAATTGACAGCAATTTATTAGTCACATAAACTCACAGCCTGGGGGAGGAGGACATCATACACCATGCATAGTTATACAGGGGTTGCACTCATAAACAAAGTTATCAAGCAGGGGCTGTGGGAGGCAGACTTTGTAGTATTAAGATAATGAGGCATGCCCTGGTTCCTGTGGTAAGCTGTGGTTGGTTCCTTTGAATAATTCTGAGGGCTGGGAGGAAACTGAAACCTGCTATTTAGGAATATCAGGAACTGTATTTGGTCTATTTATAAGGAGGATTGCTCAACTAGAAGACATTTATATATAGGAGCAGAGTAAGGAGAAGGTTAGGCCATTCCAGCTTCTCCTGGTTTCAGATGTCAAGACAGCACATAATATTAATTAAAGGGTCTTTCACCACACCCTTTAAGACTAGTAAGCTAGTATTTACTCTCTTTTTCATGTCCCTCAAATAAAAGTTTTTTGTTTTGGTTTGGTTTATGTGAAGGTAGTTGTTCCCAGCTATTCCTAGGTATATTAGCCTCATTTCATATTTCTGGTACTTATCATTATCTTATTATCATTTTCTTGTTAATTTTCAGAAGCTTTTTTCTTATTGGCTGCCCCCAAAGAAGATAAGTTCTATAAAGGCAAAGGACTTTTTAAATCACCTTATTTATTCCTGTGTTCCCAGTATCTATAATAGTCTCCAGCACATAATAGATGCTCAATAAATTTTGTCAAATAGAACAAATAAGCATAGTTCCAAGGTATAAACCTGAAGGTATTTTATTTGGTGTTGAGGCTTTCCTCAATCAAATTAATGTACCAACTTTCTTCTACTACTTCTTATAATACAGTTTCTAGCATAAAATAACTTATAGGCTTAAGGAGGAGACAAATTAGTAAAAATGCAATTGCAATACTTGATGACAATAGCTATGAGAAAAAAAGAGCCCAGGGATTTGGAGGCCTTAAGGTGAAGGTATACTTGAATAATCAGAAAGGAAGCCATGATTTTTTTTTCAATTCACGTAAAGGAAATCCCTAACTTCTTTTAGCTACATATTCCTGTTTTCTATACTTCTTAAAGACAGAAAATATCAACAAAGTTACATCTTAAATCTTTTGTGATAGAATTTAAGATGAAGGTAAATTGGAATATTTCATATTTTAAAGCTTTCTTTGTGAGTTTTTCCACATACTAAATGATGTAGGAAACAGAAATGAAACAATTAAAATAAGTAATAAGATGTATGTCTACCATATGTAGACACTGTGATTGCTACCTATTCACTTATATCTGTGGAACTCTCTTAGATAGATTTGGTCAGCTAGTATTGGCCTTGGGGATAAATGGCTGGCTAAGTGCATCCACACCATCCCAGAGAGCTGAAAATACTTCCCCATCTGTCTCTGCAATTTACAGAGGACTGTGTTTACAAATAGAATGTAGAGTTTGAGATCCTGTTCAATATAATTCCAATTCCTTTATGGCCCTATTTATACTCTTTAGTAATATAGACTAGTACAGAGCCATCACCAAAAGGTAGGTTTATGTTCTCATATGTATCCCTGGTTTCCCCTATTTGAAAATTTAAGCAGGAAATTTATAGAATTTAAGTCAAAGTGCCCTATAGGGAGTGTTAACCATCTTCACAGTGTGAAAGAAACATATTGAGGCTGTGTTCCTTCTGTTTGAAGGCGATCTTGGGATTTTACTGTTTTGTAAATTAAAGAAAGAGATTGATATTGTAAATTTATCCTGAAATTCAGTAAAGGTAAGAGTGATTACTACAAAGAAGGCATCAAATATAAAAGAGGGTTTTATATTATTCTGAATTATAATCTGTAAATGTTTCCCCATAAGTTAAAAATTCATTGCTGGATTGGTACCAGCTTCATTAACATTTATTTGGTAGGGGGAAGTTATGTTCCTAATTGGATATATTCATTTGCCTTGTAAGTTTTAAGCATGATGTTTATGAATGGAGTATACATTTAAAATCCTTTAAAACATCAAACGATATAAAGAATAGGAAGATTTGGTTTATTTTCCTGTGTTTGAGATTCATTTTTCTTTTGACTGTGTTTTCATTGTCGTTGCCCTTAGGTAAGAAGGCAGTTGTGTAGGTGAATCAGGGAGAAGTCTGTCAGGGAGGGACTGGGGTGGACTTTGAAGCCATGAAATTGATCCTGTGCTTTTCAAAGAACAATATAGACCTGAATTTTTTTCTTTCATCTTTTTTTTCACATCATGAGTCAAAATATGAGATCAGATTTTATGTCTCTTGTTTTGTTCTTCACTCTCCCTTCTTGAATATCCCCTTTTTTCTTTTTCTTTCTTTCTTTCTTTCTTTCTTTTTTTTTAACCACATACTGCAGTACATACTAATGGATAAGAACTAATTTTGAGATTATGAAACAGAACTTCTCAAAACTTTATTTTCTTCTGTCTTTTACACATAAAAACTATCAGTACCTTAATTTCTTTAAAGATAGCTGCTTTAATCAAAGCTCCTTACATATAAATTATTTCAACTATTCACATTTTTGTAAATTATTATTTTTTAAACCAAAATTAAATGGTAGCTCTTTTCTTGAGGGTTAACTTTGGGGCCTGTATGATTTTGGTGTCCACAAGTATTCTTTTATGCCTCTAATGGCAGCCTAAGGAAAATCCTATTAAACATAATTTCAAGAAAATAAACTGGGAGAATAAACAAGCAATCATCAAAGATTTTAATATTAATAACTTTCATACACAGTATTTTTGCTGCGGTAAAAAGACCATATATTAATTTACTAAACTTTGGAAAGTAGATCTGGTTGGTTTGGCATAGTTTTTAAAGAATTTCTTTATTTGGATGATTATTTAAAAAACTCACTACTTGTTGAAATTCTTATGTGATTCCATTAGGGTGATAGATATTTTGCCAAATGTGTATTTGCCTTGGAATTAGTAAATTTATAGATATGCATATTCATACATGGATAGATATGCCATCTATACAAGTTTGTTTTGTTATTTTTTACTAGGTATGAATGGCAATGAAGAATGGGAAGATTCAAACTTGTTTCTTTGGAGGCAAATGGCATTTCTTTCAATGGCGTTATAAAATAAATACGGACCAAGGTACTAAAATACCATTACTTTTTACTGTTTGATCCCCTTGTGCTTAGAGACCAGCTAGTAAAGGTGGCCTGAATATCAAACATCATGGGCCCTCATAGGAGATTCACTTTCAAGGTTAAAGCCTTGAGGAAAAAGTTCACCAGATCCTAAAAATATGCTTATATCAGCTGGTTCAAGCTACGTATTATAAACAGTTTTTTAAAACTGATTTCTCTTTTTGCTCATCATTTTTGCTATTCTTTTTATCTTGTTTTCTTTCCAGCTCAAGACTATTGCCTTATATCCAGTTGCAGTTGTTTTGCTTCAGTAAGATTCTAGAAATGTAGCTTTTGTTCTTGATGATGGCAGGAAACAGAATGGAGACATCTGCCAACTGGTTGGAACATAACTCTCCCTTTTCCCCCCACCACCATGTGTTCTGCTTTAAGAGCCTTTGTTGACTTCCCCAAAAGAATTATACTGCTTTCTCAAAATGTCGTTAGAATTTTTTTCCCTGTATAAGTGTTATAAGACTTGTAAACATTAAAATAATTATATATCATTAAGTACATATAATAGTATCCTAAGAAAGGTATATTAAGAAATTTTTTCTCTACTTATAAAAAAAATTAAATGTTCTGTGATATGATATTAAACTAAATGTTAGAGTATTCTTTAGAATTATGTATAGATACAAAATAGGTTGAATATATAAAAGTTCTTTGAGCCAGAGACTGTAATACTAATTATAAAAGCTGTTGTTTACTGAACACCTACAATGTGCCAGGCTCTAAATAGCTCACCTCTAGACTTCACCTCAGTTTTACGAAAAGAAGTAACTCTTCTTATGTGACTCAGGAAAAAGCTGTGGCTTAAAACGCTGGAATAACTTGCTTAGTGTCACTGTGATATCAGAAGGTAAAACTGGGTTTCCGATCCCACTGCGATCTTAGTGAGAAGGTTGTGGGAGGGGCCAGAATAGAGATTTGGGTTTGATTTTCATTTTCTCCCTATTATGCTCCATGACTTTTGAATTTACTTCATATTCAGTTTTATAGTTGTATTTGTATTTGGGATAACAGACAAGTGTTGCAGTAGAGCTTAATGAATTAATGCTTTGCTATTAGACCAGAGTTCAAATTCTGGTAGGCCTCTTCCTAAGGTGACATCCAGTGAACTAAGCAATCTCTTTCCATCTATAAAAAAAGATAATAGTAACCATTTCATAGAAGTTTTGTGAAGATTAAATAAGATACACTGCCTAACTCATAAAACATCCTTTAGAAATAAGGGATACCATTTTTGTTGATATTTGTGAGTTCTGTTGTCTTATTTTAAGGATTAATGATTCAGCTTAAAAAAAGAAAAAAAATCATGCTGTGTATGAATATAATTATCTAGATATCTCTTTGTAGCTCTAGGTATTACCATACAGAAGCATTTCATTCTATTTCACTATCGAATAAGTGAAAGCACAAAAATAAGTTTTCCTGTAAAGAAATTAAACATCAGGTTCTTGCTTTTAGTTAATTACTATTATTTTCAAAATGTAAAATTCCAATTACCTACTGCTCACCTAATATATTTTTTACGCAATTGAATCTTTGGCCCTAAAATGAAGTTTCTTCATCTGGCAACTCTAAGGGTTTGTACTGTTTTGGTACATGTCGAGAGATGGAAGTGTTTTCTGAAATTAATTGAAGAAAGAAATCTTGACTAAAAAAGATGGAGGGGCACTAGGTACTGTACTGAAAACTTTAATTGTGCCATCTTAATACAAACTTACAACAATCCCCGTTGGCTAGCGATGATTTTTTTATTACCCATTCTACAGATGAAACTCTGAGATTTAAGAGCAGCCAAATATTTTGCTTAACATCACACAGCTAATAAGAGATATAGCCAAAGGTCCACTTCTAGAGTCAATTATAAATGGCATACCCGTATTCTTCCTATTGCTTATCAAGACATTTACAATTTAAAAGTAGCCACTCATAAAAACTAGCATGTAATGAAGAAGATACAGAAAACTGCTTCAACAAAACTTGTGTGAATGAACAAAGGAAGATCACTAAAACTTAACCTTTCTAATATTTGGAACACAGCTAATCTCCTTCCCACACACATGCTTCCTGAAGAATCATTCCTGTAAAGGGATTGTCTTATTAAATTAACAATAATTAAGTGATAAATCATTAATTAACAAACTGCATGGTGAATCATTTTCTTCTTTTGCTGGATCCCGGGGGCATCCAGAATGATAATGCTATTATTTTGAGGAGGCTTACATGTTGCTTATGGCGGGTTACCATATTATCACACTTTAATTTGAATAAATTACGTTTTTTTTTCATTTTTTGTCAAAAAAGTGGAGTAATAGTAGGTAGCTTACTGCTATCTTTCTAACTATGCAGCTGTCTTATTGATTCCTCCTGGAGGAACTTCCTGACTTCAATAGGTGATATAAGAATAAAAGAATTTAGCTGTTCATATTCCTAAAGGGCAGAGAAGTATATGTCTTTTTCGTCCTCCAGCCGTGCAGACCCCTAAGCATTTTTCATAATGCATTTGGTTTTTCTATTTGAACCATTCTCTTATCTTCAAATACCTTGTAGCACTTTCCTAATGGGGATGCTGCCTCAGCAAGTTAACTATAAAACTTAAAAACTTTTATGTTTAGTAGTGTAAGGCCACTCAGGTCTTTCTCCAAAGTAGTGAATATGAGAAAACATGACATTTTGTTAATTTTTGGTACTATATTGTTTTTTAATTTTTGATTAGTAGAGAAAATAAGACTTAAAAATAAAAAAGCTCAAATCTTAGAATATAAAATTCTAAGTTTCTATTTGAATTTAAAGAATGGGTTCATTCGCATTTTAATATGGATTTTAAAAACATTATTATTAGCTTTGAAGACTTTAAGTAATCACAGGGCAAAAAAAGAACAATGAACATGGAGTTAGTTAGAAGTGCTAGTTTCCAGTCCTGGTTCTTCCATTTGAGAGATAATTTGCTCATCTATGTCTTAGCTTCTTCATTTATGAAATAGAAGTAATAATGCATATCTTCTTATCTCACAGGGTTCTTGTGATGGTCAAATGAAGTATTGTGTAGAAGAACTTTATAAATCACAGTTTTATAAAAGTATAAAGTATTTCTATTATTTTTTCTGAGAGCTGTATATATCTAATTTTAGAAATACCAGTAGTTCTATTATTCCTGGTTAACAACAAGAGTTTGCAAACATGCATTAAACCCCAATCTAATAAAGGAGGTGGTGATACATACCTAAGAATGTTTCTCAGCTTCCACATTTTGAGTAACTTCCATGTTTTAGGCAGGTTCTGGGGTAGCCAGAAAACTGGCCAGGAGCAACCACATACATTCACTTAAGTGTGCTGTGCAAATTTTGTAATTTTCTGTGTATGCCATGATATGAGAAAATTGGAAGTCCCTGTCAGGATGATTAAAAACTAAAAACACATATATACCTTGTTTCTTTTTTAAGGTTGAATCTGGTACAACAGCATACTGGATATTTCAGATGACTTAAGAATAATTACAAAGTACAGTATTGAGTTTAGAAAGCTAAACACTATTTGTATACCACTGAAATATAAAAGATTCAAATTGGTGAAATAAGGTGAATGTACAGATTCAGCTTTATGCAAGCCTTGGGCATGAATTGCGTAGAGAAGGAGTTGCTTCTTGTCCAGATATGGGGATAGGTAAGAGCAGATTCAGAAGGCAAGAGGATGATGGTTATCATATTGCTGATTTAAATGGATCAAATTAGGCTGCCACGAAAAATAAGGATAAAGCACTGAATTGGGATTATTTGAAAGAAAGCTGTGAATGTTAAACTGAAGACTTTGGCTTTATCGGCTATATTAATTTCCTGTTGCTTCTGTAATAAATTTAGTGGCTTAAAACAATTCAAACTTATTATCTTCTAGTTTTGGAAATCTGAAGTTTAAAACGGGTTGACAGGACTGCATTTCTTTCAGAGAGTCTAGAGGAGATTTCAATACTTTGACTTTTAAAGCTTCTAAATACCACTTGCATTCTTTGACTCATGATCCCTTCTGTGCATCACTCTGACCTCTGCTTCTGACATAGCACTGCCTTCTTTCTGGCTGTGACCCACTTGTGTGATTACATTGAGTCCACACTCCCAATCCCCAAATCTACAATTTTATAACATTGCAAAGTCCCTTTTGCCATTTATTTTTATTTATTTTTTCCCTCTCTTTAATTCCCCCACCCTACTTCCACCCCTGACCTATGGATGTTCCCGTTTCCCCTTAAGAACTGGATCTCTGAGGGTGGGTCGTCTCCTCCCTCACGCTCGCGTGTGCACCTGGGGCCTGGTGCACCTGGGGTATGGTCCATGGTTCCACCTGGGGCACGAACCCAGGATCTTCTGCGTGTAAAGCGGACATGCTAACCACTACATTATGGAGCTACCCCCGTTTGCCATTTAAAATAACATATTTACAGGTTCTGGAAAATAGAATGTGAACATGTCTAGGGCGGAGAGTGGACTTATTAAGCCTATTACACCAGCATAGTTAATACATAGTTACAAGGTTTTTAAAACAATTTTTAAAAATTTTCTATTATAGTTGGCATACAATATTATATTAGTTTCAGGTGTACAACATAATGATTAGACATTTGTATAATTTATTAAGCGATCACTCCAATAAATCTAATACCCATTTGACACCATACATGGTTATTGCAATATTATTGACTATATTACATATGCTATACTTTGCATCTTTATGACTATTTTGTAACTAATACTTTGTACTTCCTAATCCCTTCCCATTTTTTACCCCCAATCCCTTTTATCTGGCAACCACCAAAATATTTTCTATATCTATGAGTTTGTTTCTATTTTGTCTGTTTATTTTGTTCTTTAGATTCCACATATAAGTTAAATCACATGGCATTTGTCTTTCTCTGTATAACTTACTTCACTCAGGATAATACCCTCTAGATCCATCCATGTTGTTGAATATGGCAAGATTTCATTCTTTTTTTTATGACTGAATAATATTCCATCGTATATATGTATCACTTCTTTTTCATCTCTCGTTCATTGAGGGCACCCAGCCCGCCTCCATATCTTGGCTATTGAAAATAATGCTGCAGTGGACATATGGATACACATAGCTCTTTAATGTAGTGTTTTGGGTTTCTTTGGATAAATACCCGGAAGTGGGATTACTGAGTCCTCCTTTGTCTCTTGTTATAGCCTTTGTTTTAAAGTTTACTATTTCTGTCATAAGTATTGTTACCCCAGCTTCTTTTTGTTTGCTTCCATTTTCATGAAGTATCATTTTCCATTTCTTTATTTTTAGTCTGTGTGTGTCTTTCAATCTAAACTGAGTCTCTGGTAGGTAGTCTGTATGTGAGTCTTATTTGCTTTGTTTAGCCACTCTATCTTTTGATAGGAACATTTATTCCATTTACATTTAAAGGAATTGTTGGTAGATATGTAGTTATTGACATTTTATTTTTCATCTTTTGATCTTTTTTTTTCTTCAGGTTCTTAAAGAAGTCCCTCTAACATTTCTTGGTGGTGATACTCCTTTAGTTTTTCTTGCCTGAGAAGCTCTATATCTGTCCTTTGAATCTAAATCATAGCTTTGCTGGATAGAGTAATTTTGGTTGTAGGTCTTTACTTTTCATCACTTTAAATATTTCATGCTATTTCATGCCAGTCATTCTGGCGTGCAAAGTGTCTGTTGAGAAATCGGCTAACAGTCTTATGGGAGCTCCCTTGTAGGTAACCAAATACCTTTCTCTTACTGCTTTTAAGATTCTCTTTTTCTCTTTAAAATATGGCATTTTAATTATGATGTGTCTTTGTGTGGAACTCTCTGTGCTTCCTGGGCTTATATGTCTATTTATTTGTCAGGTTAAGGAAGTTTTTCATCATTATTTCTTCAAATAGGTTTTCATAACTGCTCTCTCTTCTCCTTCTGATATCCCTATGGTGCCAATGTTTGTTATTCTTGATGTTGCCCAGAGACCCCTTAAACTAGACTCATTTTTTTTGATTCTTTTTTCTTCTTACTATTCTGATTACATGTTTTTCTGCTATCTTATCTTCTAAATTGCTGGTTTGATCCTCTGTTTCACCTATTCTACTGTTGATACTGTCTGATGTATTCTTTATTTCAGTTGTATATTCTTAATTTCTGACTGGTTCTTTTTTTATGTTTTTTTTTCATCTCTAGTTTTACATTTCCTATTTGCTTGTTGAAGTTCTCGCTGAAATTATTGAGCATCCTTATAACCAGCATCTTAAACTCTGCATCTGGTAGATTACTTGTCTCCATTTCGTTTAGTTCTTTTTTTGGAGCTTTGTTCTATTCTTTCATTTATAAAATATTTTTTTTTGTCTTCCCATTTTGGCTACCTCCCTGTGTTTGTTTCCATGTGTTAAGTAGGGCTGCTATGTCTTCTGGTCTTAGTAGAATGGTCATATGTAGTACGTGAAATGTGGGGCCCAGTGACATAGTCTCCCTGGTTACCTAAGCCGGATGCTCTTAGTGTGTTCTATGTATCAGTTGTGTGTGCCTTCCTATTGTAGTTGAGCCTTGGTTGCTGTTTGTAGGTCAATAGGAAGGATTAACCCTTGGGCTGATTGGTTGTGAGGACTGGTTGTGACGACAGTGAAGGAGCTGTTGTGCAAGGGCTGACTCTACAGAGCAGGATTTACTTTAGCAGGGCTCTGGTGCCTTTCCATTCTTTGAGTGTGTTGTCCTTGGATATGGCCCTGGGTAGTGCTCTGGCTTGATCTAAAGCTAGCCACTGGGCATACCACAGGTCAAGTTCATCCACAGCCTGCATCCTACCTGGGACCACCTGGCATGAGCCACTGAACAATCCACAGATGGATGCCACCAGTGCTGGATTTGGAGGTGCCTCAAGAGGTTAAGCTGAGAACTGAGGCTGACTGCTGGTAATGCTGGGCTTGGGGATGCTCAGCAAGAGGTACAGAGCATGCCAAGACCAAATGCTGCTTTTTGTTTGGATTTTGTGAACCTTTAAGAGATTTTAGAAAAGTCTGCAACATGAGCCAAGATAGGCCATTTGTATGGAAAAGCTACTGGAAATGGTTTGGATGAGCCCACACCTTGGGTGGGTTGGGGGTCTAAGTGAATCACTGGGCAGGGCAACCACTGTTAGCCAAGCTGATGGAGACTCAAATATGGAGCCTGGCTGCATCTGCATGCCAGGAGCTGGGGAGGGCACACCAAAGGAACTATAAACTCTATCAGCACTTTTCTCTGGAAGAAAACTGCCCCTTTAGCCCTCACCCTGATGCCAGACAATTCAGTTTTTCCTTGTATGTCCCTGGTGCCTTTTAAGTTGCTGCCCTAGTGCTGGAGCTCAAAGCAAGTGAGTTCAATGGTAAGTCTGTGTGGAGGCCCTTTAAGAGAAATGCCTGGGATTTCAGCAGTCCTCTACTGCACTCAGCAAAAATCTTTGCTTGTTTTCACAGCCAGAAGTTGTAGGGACTTCTCTTCCAGGCACTGGAACTTTAGGATAGGGAGTCTGGTGTGGGGGTGGGATCTCTTCTCCTCCAGGAGAATCCTTGCAGCTGAGAAATCCCTCCCTATTTTTAACTGCAACATGCGGGTGTGGGACCAGCCTATTCCATGTCTCCATCCCTTCTATTACTCTCCAGGTGGTTTCTTCTGCATGTCTTTAGTCATAGTACTTCTGTTTAGCTAGACTTCTGGTGATTTTCAATGATGGTTGTTTTGTAATTTGGTTGTAATTTTGATGTCGTTACGAGAGGTGGCAAGTACAGAATTTACATACTTGACTAGAAATCTATGAGATGGTCTTAATATGTAGTTATAAGTTTTTAAAAGGAAGTTAATATTATTTTGTTTCTCATATATAATATTTTATTTCTTTATAGAAGTATGTGTGTGTATGTATGTATGTAGCTAGCCTTAGTTGTTGTCTTCAAAAAAAGAATTCTACATATGACCAGATATACTATAAACAATGTGAACATGGATTGTGTGAATGGATGGTATCTTTTTTTAAATTAAATTTATTTGGATGACATGGGTTAATAAAATTATATAGGTTTCAAGCGTACAGTTCAATAAAACATCATCTGTGTATTGTATTGTGTGTTCGCCACCCAAGTTAAATCTTCTATAACCATATATCTGACCTTCCTAATTCTTATGTGCTCCCTCTCTCCTCTTTTCCACTGGGAACCCCTTAACTGTTGTCTGTGTCAATGAGTTTTTATCTGTTTGTTTGCTGCATTTAGTTTTATATCCCACATATGAATGAAATCATATGGTTCTCAACTTCTGTCTGACTTATTTCCCTTAGCATTATAATCTCAAGATCCATCCATGTTGTGGCAAATGGCAGTATTTCATTTTTTCTTATGGTTGAGTAATATTCCATTGTATATATGTACCACATCTTCTTTATCCAGTCATCTATCAAAGGGCACTTTTGTTGTTTCCATATCTTGGTCACTGTGAGTAATGCTGCAGTGAGCATCAACGTACCTATATCTTTACAGATAAATATCTTCCAACTTCTTGGATAGATACCCAGAAGAGGGATTGCTGGTTTATATGGTAATTTTATTCTTAAGTTTTTGAGGAAGCTCCATACTGTTTTGCATAGTGGCTGTACCAAATTACATTTCCAGCAGTAGTGTATGAGGGTTCCTTTTTTCCCCACAACTTTTCCAACACTTGTTATTACTTGTCTTGTTGATAATAACCATTCTAACAAGTATGAGGAGATATCTCATTGTGGTTTTGATTTATATATCTTTAATAGCTAATGAGGTTGAGCATCTTGTCATATGTCTGATGGTGGCTCGTAGGTGTCCTTGGGAGAAAAGTCTGTTCAGGTCTTCTTCCGATTTTTAATTAAGTCATTTGTATTTTTCATCATCAAGTTCTATGAATCCTTCATATATTTTGGATATTAGCTGCTAATCGAAAGCATTGTTAGCAAATATCTTCTCCCATTATAATGATTACCTCTGGTTTGTTAATGGTTTTTTTGGTGTACAAAAGTTTTTTAGTTTCATACAGTCTCATTCATTTCTCTTTGCTTTTACTTCCCTTGACTTTGAAGTAAAATCTATAATATCCTCTCTAAATTCCAGGTCCATGAGTTAAGTACCTATGTTTTCTTCTATGCAATTTATTGTTTTAGATTTTACATTTAGGTCTTTGATCCATTTTGAGTTAACTTTGCTTTATGGTGACAGATAGCATCTAGTTGCATTCTTTTACATGTGATTTTCCAACTTTCCCATAATCATTTATTGAAGAGGCTGTGTTTTCTCCATTGTTTGTTTTTAGCTTCTTTGTAAAAAATTATTTACCCATATACATGTGGGTTTATTTCTGGGCTCTCAATTCTGTCCCATTGGTCTTTGTTTATGTTTTCTGCCAATACCATGGTGTTTTGATTATTATTACTTTGCAGTATAATTTAAAGTTGGCAGTGTGATATCTTTGGCCTTGTTCTTTTTTCTCAGAATTACTTTGGCTATTCGGGGTCTTTTGTGCTTCCATACGAATCTGATGATTTTTTGGATCTATTTTTTTTAAAAATGCAGCCGGGATTTTAATGGGGATTGCATTAAATCTGTATAATGCTTTAGGTAATAGGATCATTTTAACTATTTTAAGTCTTCCAATCCAAGAACATAGAATAATTTTCCATTTCTTTGTGTCTTCTTCAGTTTATTTTAATAATGTCTTATAGGTTTCAATATATAGGTCCTTTACATGTTTCATTAGGTTTATTCCTAGCTATTTTATTCTTTTTGTTGCAATTGAAAAATGAATTTTTTAAAATTTATTTTTTGGAAATTTATTGTTAGTATATAGGATTGTAGTGGATTTTCGTATGTTGATTTTGTATCCTGCAACTTTACTATATTTGTTTATTGTTTCTAATAGTTTTTGGTGAAATCTTTAGGGTTTCTATATAGGATCATATCATCTGCAAAACGTGACAATTTGACTTCTTTGCTCCCAGTTTGGATGAATTGTATTTTCTTCTCTTGCCTGATTGCTCTAGCTAGGACTTCCAATACTGTATTGAATAAGAGTGGTGATAACAAACAGCCTTGTCTTGTTCTTGATCTTGGAAGGTTTTTTAGTTTTTCACTGTTATATGTGATGTTAGCTGAGGGTTTGTCATATATATTCTTTATTATGTTGTGGTACTTTCTTTCTATACCCATTTTTTTAAATATTTTAATTATAAATTAATTCTGTATCCTGTCAAATGCTTTTTCTGCCCTTGTTGATATGAACATATGATTTTTATCTCTTATTTTGCTTACATGGTGTATTATGTTGATTCATTTGCATATGTTGAACCATCCTTGAGTCCCTAGAATGAATCCCACTTGATGGCGATGTATAATCTTTTTAATGACTTATTGTATGTGATTTGCTAGTATTTTGTTTAAGATTTTTGCATCTGTATTCATCAGAGATATTGATATGTAGTTTTCTTTTTTCTTTTTTATTATCCTTACCAGGTTTTATCATCAGGGTAATGTTGGGCTCATAAAACGAGTTAGGAAGTGTTTCTTATTCTTCAATTTTTTGAAAAAATTGAGAAGGACAGATATTAAATCATCCTTAAATGTTTGGTAGAATTCACTAGTAAAGACATTTGGTCCTGAACTTTTACCTTTTGTGAGGTTTTTGATGATTGTTTCAATTTCCTTACTGTAGATCGGTATATTTAGTTTTTCCAGTTCCTCATGATTCATTCTAGGGAGATTGAATATTTCTAAGAACTTGTCTATTTCTTCTAGGTTATTGAATTTGATGGCATATAGCCTTTCACAGTATTCTTGTATAATATTTTGTATTTCTGTGGTATCTGTCATAACTTTTTTTTCTGATTTGGGTTTATGTATCTTTTAATCTCTCCTTTTTTTTCTTCTTTGACCTAGTAGTGCTTTGACCTAGTAGTATGTTGTTTAATTTCTACATATTTATGGTTTTCCCAGTTTCTTTTTGCAGTTGATTTCCAGTTTTAAAACATTGTTGTTGGAGAATATGCTTGGTTTGATTACAATCTTCTTAAATTTGTTGAGGCTAGTTTTGTGTCTCAACAAATGATCTATCCTTGAGAATATTCTACATGCACTAGAGAAAAATATATAATCTGGAATTTTGAGATGAAATGCTCTGTAAATGTTGATTATGTTCATTTGGTCTAATGTGTCACATTAGATTGATATTTCTTCATTTTCTGTTCGGATAACCTATCCGTAGCTGTCAATGGGGTCTTTAGGTACTCTACTATAATTGTGTTTTTGTCAGCTTTTTCTTATAGTTCTAATAGTAATTCCTTTATATACTTTTGTGTTCCTTGATTGGGAGTGTATATATTGATATCTTATGCCTTTCTGATGTCTCCTTTATCATTATGAAATGTCATTCTGTCTCTTGTTACCTATTTTATCTTTGTCTATTTTGTCAGATAATATGTGTAGCTACACCCCCATCCCTTTTTTTTTGGTCTGCCATTTGCTTGAAGTATTGGTTTCCACCCTTTCACTTTGAGTTTATATTTTTCCTTGCAGCTGAGGTGTGTCTCTTGAAGGTAGGACATGGTTGGTTTTTGCTTTTTGATCCAATATGATACTTCATACCTTTTTATTGGTGAGTTCAGTTCATTTACATTTAGGGTGATTATTGATATATGAGGATTTCCTATAGACGTTTTATCTTTTTTTTTTCTGGTAGCTCTGCATCGCTATTGTTTCTTTGCTCTTGTGTTTTTGTCTATTAGATTAGTGCTATTATATGATTTTTTCCCTCTGTTTCCTTTTTTATGTCATGTATCTTAGTTACGGATTTTTTGTCTGTGCTTACCATTAATTCAATGAAAATTTTATATGTACAGTACTCCTCTTTCTTCTAGATGTGTCTTACCTCCATTCTCATTTGCAAATCTGATCTTTACTCCCTCTCCTTCTATTTTTGTTGTCACAAACTTTTCCTATGTATACTATGAGTTCTTTTCTGAGTTGTAGTAGCTATTGTCTACTTTTTAAAATGTTTTTACCTCTTTTAACCATTATGTAATATTTAAGTGTACAATACCCTATTCTTAATCAGGGTTGCAGTATCCTGTTTCTTTCTGTCAGTCATCTTACTCATAGTTTTGTTTTCTTTCTTTTTTTTTTTTTTTTATCTCAGGTAGGATAACCCCTTCAGTATTTCCTGTAATGCAGGCCTTGTGCTGGAAAATTCTCTCAGCTTTTGTATGTCTGGAAAGATCTTTATTTCTCCTTTATATCTAAAGAAGAATTTTGCTGGATATGTTATTATTAGCTGGAAATTCTTTCTTTCACTTGTTTGAATATTTGATTCCACTCCCTTTTAGCTTATAGTGTTTCTGTTGAAAAAAATTGATGATAATCTAATAGGATTTCCTTCATAGGTTACCATCTATTTTCCCCTGGCTACCTTGAGAATTCTTTCTTTGTCATTAATTTTTTGACAGTTTTAATATAATATGCCTTGGAAAAGGCCTTTTTAGATTGGGATAATTAGTTGTTCTGTTTGCTTCTTGGATTCGAGTATCCAGTTTATTTCATAAGTTTGGAAAATTTTTGTTAACTATATGTTTGAATAGGATCCCTGTTCCCTTCTCCATTTTTTCTCCTTCTGGTATACCCATTATACTTATATTGCTCTTTATGATGGTGTTGGATAGTTCTTGTTCTTTCATTTTCTTTTTCACTTTTAAGTTTCTCTCTTCTATCACCTACATCATTTCCAGATTTATTCCCTCAATATTATTAATTATTTCCTCCATACGTATCCAGCTCTATTTCCTAAGCTCGCTAATTCATTCTTCATCTCTTTTATTGAGTTCTTCAGCTCCAGAAGTTCTATTTGGTTCTTTTTTAAAGTTTTAATCTTTTTTGTAAATATGCCTTTTGTTCATTGATTTAATTTTCAAGTTCATTAAACTTTCTATCTGAATTTTCTTGTCTTTCATTGAGGTTTTTAGAATGGTAATCTTTAATTCTCTATCATTTAAATCACATATTTCCATGTTGTAAAGTTTACTTTCTGGAGATTATTAATTTTCTTTCTAAGTTGCCTTGTTACCTTGGTTGTTCTTAGTATTTGATGGATCGTTACTCTGCCTAGGTATTTATGGGAATGAACTCTATTGTTGTTGTTGTTATTATTATTGTTGTTGTTGTTATTATTATTATTATTATTACTACTACTACTATTATTACTCAAAATGAATCATCTTTAGTAAGGTGTTAATAAGAGGTTTTTCTTTTGTTTTACAAAAGGTGGTGCTTGAAGGAAGTACAAGATTCTTGCACTGCTCAGGCTTTTAGGATCTTTGCTGTGTAGTGGAGGATGCCTTTTATTTCTTGGGGAGGTGAGCATCTCCTCTGTGATCTGGTTGCTTCAGTCTCAGGACTCTACTCTCATGGGAAAATGTGGTGGGTGGTGTAGTTTTGAGCCTCTGAAGTCCTGGTGTACTGCCTGGGGTGTCCCAGATGCCCCTCCTAGGACCAGCCTCAGTGGGTGGAGGCAGGGTTGGTTGGGAGAGACTGCTGTTCTGTCTTTGTTGTCCTCCCAGTAATGGCAACTACCAGACCTCAGCTGTCTCACCTCTTTACCATTGTCATTGGCCTTAGCCAAAGCATGTGCTTCTGTCACTCAGGAGCTGTCTCTCCATTTTCGAGATTGTAGATACTCTGCTTTGCAGCCCAGCAATCACAGCTATAGTTTCTTCTGAGGCCCACTGCTAGCTCTTGGTGGGTTTGGGGAGGTGGCCCAGCTCTGTGGCTTTGTTTTCTGCCAGGCAGTGACAACTGCTGGAACAAACTGTTATACTTCTGTATTCAGAGTCTGTCCCCATAGATTGCTGGGTTCAGCCATCTTATACGCTAATCACTCCGGCAGGGATGCTTGGGGCTATAGAGAGTACATTGTAGGTGCCCCATGGTGTAATCGTTAACACTCTGGACTTTGAGAGTACATGTAGCAACTTGATTTCTCCTCTTTCCTTGAGTTTTGCAGTGAGCTCTGGGCTGGGTCGGCAGCACCCGTCGACACGTCTTCACCTTTCTATCCTCTCCTTTGCCCCAATTTTCCCACGTTCAGATGTTTCAAAGTGCAGATCTCTTAGAAGTGTTTCTGTGTTAGGCTGGGAATCCTTTGTTGGATTATAGCTGTTCAATTTATAATTTTAAGGGGAAGAGAACAAAGGTACAACCTCATTCCTCCATACTTCTGATATCACTCCAGATTATACCTATTTTATTCACTACTGTATCCATGTTACCTATTAAAATGTCCAGCATATAGTAGATTCACAGTAATCCAATAAATAATATTAGGCTAATAAGTAATTAGCCCTTCTATCGCAAGACAAATAGTACTTATCTACCAGTCAGAATAGATCCATTTCATCATAAGGATGATTTAGATGAATTATTTCAGGAAACAAAAACCTGAGCAGACAGCAAAGACGGTGGATAGATGGCCATGACAGATGGAACTCACCATCATGCCCTCTGTCTGATACCTTATCACACTGTGATGTTATCTTTGATTTACTTGACAGCTTCACTCACCTGAATGGCAAGCAACTTAAATTAGACCTTTTTCTTCTTTGTTGCTATTCCTCTCATTCTCCTCCTCTTTCTTCAGCTTCCATCTTGAGTGCCTAATATAATTTTTAGTTCATATTATATTTTTTCTATAGCTTTCCTATACTAGGAAATATACTTTCCTAGACCAACAATTACCAATTATAAAATACAGTGATTAAAAAATCCCATTTCTATTAGCAAAAACATCTGAAAATAAACTTAACAGCATATCTAAGAACATTTTAGTGACTATAAAAGATAAAGAAATTTCTAGTTGAGAAGTTTCAATAAAATGAAGATTCTAATTCTAACTAAATTAATATATAAATTTAAGGCATTTACAAGGAAATAGGATTATTCTTATAATTTGACAAATTGATCAAAAAGTTTATATGAGAGAATAAAGATATTGGAAGAATTAATCTGTTTATAAGATATAAAGGGATACTTGTATTACCAGATATTAATAAGAAGTGTAATTGTATTAAAACAGTTTGCTTCTGGTGTGATATACAAAGATGTGACAGAAAAGAGACTCCTAAAAAAATTTATGTGTCTTAACACTATAAATGTAATTTCAAATTAATATTAGGCTTGATCATTCAGAAAACTGTGATAGCTGGCTAATCATATAGGACAAAAATGAGATTCCTACTTCTCACTATAGCAAAAAATTCAAATTATCATATTTCGGGAATTAAAACACATGAACTGGTGAATAATTAAATAATCTTATAGTGGGAAAAGTATCAAAAGCAGGCCATATTTACAGAAAATTACATTATAAAAGAGAAATTGATTTTATTATGGAACAGGAGCGGATAAAAGTGATTAATTTGGGCATCTCAACTTTTTAAAATTATCAAAGAAGACCTTGCAATTGTCATCCCAATTTAATTTCTTTTTCTTTTAATAAAATTGCATATTTCTTGTGAGAAATAGTCAATGTGCATCATAAACTTGAGAGAGTGAGAGCATATGCATTCGAATAGGAGAGAAAAAGGGGGAAAGGGGAGGAATAGAAGATGGGAGAAGGAAGGGGAGTGGAGGAGGAAAAACATAACTTCAAAAGTTCAAAGATATAGGCTGTGGAAGAGTTTGGAAAGTTTTGTAGAGATTGTGACTAAGGCAGCTTTCAAATTTGAATTTTCTTTTTTAGGAAAAGAGCTAACTCCAGTGTATGGTATATGGGTGACAATCCATCCAGAACCACAGGCTTTAGTGCAGGGATGAAGATGCCTCAAGATATGAATTATCTCAAAGTATAAGGAAGAGAGAGAGAGAGAGTATGGAAACAATATGTCACCTGTTATGACCACTTTCTTCACTTCCACTATCATCCAAGTGACCAAGTCTCTTAGCTACTCTCTATTTGGAGTGTTCTTTCTCACACAGCTCTTGATATTCACTTAAAACACTTCACTTTGGTGAAATTTTTACAGTAGCATGGAATGACTTGCTCACAGGCCTATACTATTTTGGAGATGGCCCTGCAGGTAAATTCTTCCTCTTAGGTAGAATAACCACATATGGAGCAACATAAATCCTAGAGGTCTTACTATACTAGTGAGTTTGCCAGAGTTTGCTATTTCTTTTACAACTATGTGAATATGATATACCAAATGAAGCCCAAAAGCTAAAGTCTCATCTCAATGGAATCTGTGGTTTGAGACTCATAAAATTTATTTAGGTGAAACTTAGTTTCCCACAGCTGTGCCTTAATCTTCTCATGACAAGGATCTTTACATCACTGCAGACAGCTTAGTGAACACATCTGCTTAATTTATTGCTATGGTCATGTCTGTCAACGAACAAAGAATTAAGATAAACCTATTAGACTATAGTTATGTGATAATAAATCACAATATTCTAAAGGCTGAATTTTAAAACACAGATAAAATATAAATAAGTGTGATGATGCTAAGTTTAATGAATGTTTAGATGGAAGAATATCGAGGAAATCTATTTTTTACAAAGTGATTCCTTAATTGTGGTTACTACTGGAATAATAGCAATATCATCCTATTATGTCTCATATTTATAGAAAAATTTTACAAAAGGCCAGATTGTAGAGAAATATAATATACAAATGATAGTTAAACAGAATTAGAGCTAAATAAGTGGGTTTAAGAAATCGTAGTACTATTGTTTATTAGAGCATTAGAGATTTGTGTGTCTTTAAAACCTAATGTAAAATATCATTTTCATATAGATTATTTCAATTGCTGGAGCTAATAATTAATTAATTTTTAAAAAGTTTTAGTTTTCTTAGGCATTTTATGATTTTATGTGGTGTCACAGAATTGGGTCTTTGAACCAGTCAGCTCACTTTCATGAGCCTCAGTTTTCATTTTTATTGAATAAGGATTTGAATTAGTTTATCTCTAGCTTTCTTCTCACTTCTAAACTTGAATAATTCCAATTGTCTTTAAGGCTGTAGCACATTTTGTATTTTAGCTTTGTGTTATCAACCATGAAACAAAGTGAAACAAAATAAAACACGACAAAACAGAAGTCTAGAATTTCTATGAGGACATTTATGCTGTTTGGTTCATTCAGCACATATTTGTGGGATTCCTACTGCCACAGTGCAGTTCTAAGGGACACCTTTCTCTACATTTTAACATTTATGAAGTTGGGATTAGTTTTGCAAGTGATGGCATGACAATATTCAATTTTTAACAGCATTTTTTTCCTTATAGATACATAAAATAAGAGCTCAAAATATACTTTGTGGAATCTTAAGTTTGATGAAATTCAGAATGCATTAGATAACATGCTGCATGCTGAGGATGTCTGGTCCCTGCTCGGATAATACAACTTCTATTATAAACATGTAACCACATAAGAAGTGTTAAACCTGCAACAGCGATATATATGCCACGAGATCACAGCAAAACAATGTATCCTTATCTAGTACCATTCTTACTTCTACCATCAGCCCTTTGTACTTCTACACATAGAATATTTCCTTGTCATCATAAATAATCTCTTTGCTAAATTGTATGTACTTAAAGACAACAGAATAATTTTAACAGATCATTTTTGGGATAATATTCTTTACTAGTGAGGTACTCATGTGGCCTGGATGAAGGATAACTCATGAGAGTTTTCTTTATAAGAATATTTGCTAAATAATTGACTATTTACTTTCCTGCTTCTGTCCTAAATTTAGTGTCCATTTTATGGGTCAAATTAATTCTCATCTGATTTTTTAAAAAATGTTTTCCATTTATACTGTTCATTGTCTCAATCTATAAAATAGTTATCCTCTATAATAATCTCGTTTTTTTAATGTTATGATTTTGGCTTCATGGTTTTACACTGTGAACCTGTATTCAGAAATGAGATGTGCAGCCTCATGAGGTTAGAGTAAAATTGTACTTTTCCTTGGGAACCACAACTATAAAGTGAGTTCTATACCAGTTACAGGTAGAATACCTTTGCCTGGCATAATCTAGATGATTTGCTCTTATTACTGAAAATTCTAGGAGAGGTAGAATAGATAGACATAGGAGAGGGAAAAGTGAGGAAGGAACAGTACAGATAAAGTAGCAGGTGAATGGCACAATAGGCAATCAAAACTTACTACTTAGAGTGGAGAAAAAGAAGATGAAATGGTGCTCAGGCTGAGCTATAAATGTAGGGTCAAAGGTACTAGGCATAGTCATCCATGAATACATGCTTTTGATTCTATTTAGAGAAAAAAAGTATGACCTAAAATTTGCAAATGAAAATAATTTTGATAACTATGTTTATATTCATTAATTCTTTTCCATCTGCCCACTATTTTTCATAGATGCAAATTGCATATATATTTCTGTATTTAATTTTCTGTTAAATTTTGCACTTTGCATCAGAAGCATTTTGCCACTTAATTACATAGGGTTCAAATTATCATGCTAATGGTTGTATCATTCATTAATTCAACAGATGTATATTGAGTGCCTGCTATACACCAGGGTTTGCTATTGGTACTGAATAAAACAGACAGAACTTACATAACGTTTTATTAAGTGGAAAACTAGCTTAATTAACTACTCCCACATTGTTAGGCATTTAGGTTGTTTCCAATTTTCCCTTAAGGGATAACTAGGCTCTTGATTTACAGTTAAAGATTTTAGTGTTTTGACATCAAAATGATTATTTGCTCTGAAAGAATAATAAAAGCTATATATTGTTTGCCTGGTAAGATTTAATATGAAGATTTAGAGACATTTTATAATTTGTTCAAATTATTTATATTAACTATTAATTGTTTAAGGTATTTTAATTAAAAATATCACTTTAGTTCTTAAAAAAGAAATGAAAGGATATGGGTTTCGCTTGTGAATACCTAGAACTAATAAGATGGAAATGATCAAATAAACATGTAAGATGATTTTTAGAAATGCTACTTAACCAAAGACAGTGACATTATGAAAAATGAAGAAATGTTTACTCCCAACAAAATCTAAACTTTGAACAAGCCCTGGAAGACATTTTCTTGGAACTAATCCTAATTTTGCTAAGGATGTAACAGATGATCTAAGAATCCCTTTGTTTTCTGAGACACTATGATGAAAAGATAATTCATGTTACCATTGTGGTACATAGGGATTTAGAAACATTACTCACACTCATCACCTGCTCACTGGTGAAAGATTAAAGTCCCTATAATCGAGCACATGTATGTGAGCAACATACATTCTTTATAACTGTTTCTGACGTGAGCATCCCTCTCTGATACAACCTCCAAAGCTTTATGGACATTCTAACCATTTCCATGGGGTATGGAGATGAACATATCAGTTACTTCTTTCAACATACAACTAAAAATGAGTAAAAAAACAGTTAATGCAGCAGGTTTAACTTTTAAATAATATAAAATGGAGCCATTAGGAAAGTGCTGCACACATCAGATAGTTCTAAAAATTAAAAAATAAAAAATAAAAAACTACTTAAATATCAAAGAGGTATCAGTCATAGATTTTGTATTACTTCCTCTTTAACATGGCAAATTAGTCTGTTTTATGCTTTATTAAAGAGAGAAAAAAAGTTATATATTCAGCATTTCCAAGTAGAAATGTTTCGACGACAGTGATATTGGTTCCTAAAACACTTTTTTTTTTTTTGTAGAATTTCAGTATTATCAATGTTAGAGAGAGTAAAAAGGAAATTTCAGCAGGAGAAAGTGCCTGCACAATTATGCCATGTAAATCGGTATCAGAGATAGGTAGGCTAAACAACAAAAAGAATGATGAAGCAATGTATTTCAAATGGCCTAATCTAGGGCGGGTAATGTTACCTTTACCACTTTACTATCAAAACAATTCCTTAAAGTAGAAACTTCTATGTAATCCTAACTTTATGACAAAAAAATTGTTCTGTTTGGACCATTTAGAGATGTCTCATATGATTCCAGAACTAGTTGTGGAATGGACTATAGAAATATCCCATCTATATAGTGGATAGACCTCAGCATGCTCAAGCATCTGAAAGAGTGTTTGTACCCTGTTCTCTTTCTGAGCTCTCATTCATTACATTCAGTCACTATTCATGGGAGAGACCCTTATGGGTGTCATTCTAGCTTTGTGAAATTCTTGATGGTATAATTATTGTGTAATTAGGAGAATATTGTATTGATAGGGTTGTAAGGATCAAAGTTAAATTTCTGTATGTAGAAATTTGTTTTACTTGAAAGTATAAAAGTAGAAGTACTTTTATCTGTTATGTCTATCACCAGAGTTGTGTCAGACAACTGTAGATGAGGAACATTATTCAAATGAGAAACCAGACATTACGAGGAGGGTCACACAATGACTGGAAAGTGGAAATTCCGTCTTTTGGGTTGAATGTTGCAAAGTCAAACTAAAAAGTAAACTATTTGGGGGAAGTGGAAGTAAAAATTCCACCATCCATTCCCACCTGTGCCATTGCAATTTCCTCTCAACTCTAATCTCTGTCTTTAGTCTTCCTCTCCTCATTCATTTTCCAACCTGCATTCGAAGACCTGATACTGACCTTGCTTAAAACTTCAGTATCTCCTAATCACTAGTTATTATTGAACATAGTATTGTCATCTCTAACCACTGTCATTTATGCCATCTTTCTTCATTTCACCACTTCAATTTTTGTACTTCAGCCATACTGGATTACTTGCAGTTCCCCAGATGCACCCTGCTCAGGATAGTGCACATGCAGTTTCTTCTTGATATCAGTTAAAGATCTCTGGGCTGTAATTTGTAGAAACCTCAGTACAAACTGTCTTAGATAACAAATATGTTATTTCACATATCAGAACACTTGGGATAGCTCCCCACAACAAAAATTTTGCTTGAAAATGTCATCAAAAACCCAGATTCTTTCTACATTCCCTCTGTTATCTTTGCTCATTACTTTTTTTTTTTCTTTTCTCAGGCTGGAAGCAACATGACTGCAGCAATTCTAGGACAAAGTTCCAGCACAAAACTGTAAATGACAGAAGAGAGTCAGTATTTGACAACATGCTCATTTCAGAACCATTGAAATTATCCTTGAACTTGTGATTCCAAATAAGTGGTGATTTTACCCTCTAGCAGATATTTACCAATGTCTGGAGATAATTTTTGTTCTCACAAGTGAGGGGGAGGGTGTGCTACTGTCATCTAGTCAGTGGAGGCCAAAGATGCTTCTGAATATTTTGCAATGTACAGGACAGCCTCGTTCTTTTTTGTCTCAAAAGCAAAAGCAAAGAATTATCCAGCACCAAATATCAATAGTGGTATTCTTGGAAAACTCTTTTTGAGACTGATCAGAACCACTCCTGGATCTGGGGAGAGGGTTTCTGTCTTCTGAAACATATGGATGTATATGGGAGGGTGAATGTCTCAGAAAAACTCAAGTTCTGTTAAGAAGGAATAAGAATAGGGAAGAATATTAGATTTGTTACCAAGGGTGTCCATGTACCCTCTCGGGGGTTTTCTCTTCTGGTTCTTCATCAGTTGTCCACCTCATATGTATTCTGTAGACAATACTTTCTTTAGGACATCTCTGAATATAGCCTTCTTCCCAATTACTTTCTCCTGGCTAGATTGCATACTTCCTATGGACTCCTGAAATATGTACATTATACTCATCCCTTAGAATTTTGATTATTCTTTACTTTTCCAAATCTTTCATTAGTGTTTAGATGGTAAGTACTATGGCCTTTTCATATAAAAAGGTCCATCAAGAATCAGAGTGCATACCAAATAGTATATGGGCAATAAGTGATTGTTCAGTGAAGAACTTTACTCACATCCCTGAATTTATCTCTTCGTGACCCAAACTTTTGGAAAGTTCCTGAAGTTCCAGAAGTCAACTCTGACTTTGGAACCTAGAACCTGATGTAAAAATACCAAAGGTGTATCTAATTCTATACCTGCTCTATACCATCTACCACTTTTCCCAAATGGCTTCTAATCATGCTGACCCTTCTGTGTTTAGTATATGGGTCATTACAGCCACTACCATCATGAAAATATCCTGAGATATCTGTCTTCTCTTTACTGAGGAAATGTGTTTTTTGTTTTTGGAATATATTCTTAGTGAGAGAGGGAAAAACAGAAGAATCAATACTAAAGGGTTAACACTTAGAATGGTTACAGGAAAATTGGAATTTTGCCAAATTTCTCTTTATTTTAGCTTCACCAATTTTGACACACAGTAGCTACTTCAATTACATCCTGACAGAATCAATTGCTACTCTTTGTTAAAACAGCGTTTTGATTTGGATTTTATCTGTTAAGAATGTCAATAGCTGTTTCATGTCCCTTCACAGGAGCTTTTTAAAAACAATTAATAATATCAAAGTGTATCTCTCTTTTAAAAACCAGAGGCTTTATAATGAATTTGTGTTCATATAATTTTTATTATATATCAGAAAACAGAATGTATCCTCATTATAGCAGCAGAGAAGTAAAGAAATCTCAATTTAATTAAGATAATGTTAAAGTTGATGTAATTACAGATACATATTGGCTTTTCAATGTAAACTACCTTTTAGGGCTCTATAAGCTGAGAGTACAGTCTTCTTAGACAGAAAGTTTTAAAAAAGACAATTTAGAATATTCCTGAGAGAAAATATTAAAGTTAAAAGAAAGGAAATACTTATTAGATAAATTTTAGTGCACTATTTTAAATTGCTTTTTTGTACATGTGGTACACTTAACATAATACTCTTTGAAAGAATGCATTTTAGAATATTTAGGTCAAATACCACTGGCTTTCATAAGCACCATAGAATCTTCACTCTCTTCACTTTTTCTCATCTCCACCATTTTTAAAGCACTATCACTTCCTCCTGAGCTCCTGGAATGGCCTTCTGACTGCTTATTTTTCTTTATTCTTGTTCCCCATACAAATCCTCACCAGCTAAAATACTGAGCTGAGTATTTAATTTAAACACTAATTTAAACCCTTCAATAATATCTCATGGTACTGACTAAAATTCAAAATCTTTAATCCAATATACAATGGCCCTCATGATTTAGCCACCTTTCCAAATTTTCTCACCCTTATTTACTAGGGTCCTTGAGTCTCTCAGTTATAACAGCTAAACTCCATGTTATGGCCTTAAGGCTCAGATACTTAAGCTCTTTTAATGCTGCTCTCTCTCCACTCACTATGTTTCACCCATACTGGCTTTTGACTACTTGTTGCCTAAATACATCAGGCTCATTTCCACCTTAAAGTCCTTAAATTACTCTTTCCTCTTCTTAGAATAGTTTTCCCTATGATCTTTCCTTAACTGGCCCATTCTTGTCAGTCAAAACACAGTTAAAATATCACCTCCTTAAGGGAGGTTTTTCTGCCAGAAAATCTAGTCATCCTTTTCCTGACCCAGTTATGACACGTTCTACTATTTTTTTAATATACTTGTCCCTATCATAAAATTGCAATCTCTCTCTCTTCCTCTCCTCATTGCCTCCCCCTCTCCTTTCTTTTATGTTTATTCTTTCCCCTACTGAGAGTGAGCTTCACGAGAAAAAAACGTTTTTGTTACCTCAATAGTTAGAACTGAGCTTGGTATATAACAGGTACTTTATCATTGTCTTTAAATTTTAACAAATAAACTTCATCTTTAAATTGAAATTCATGCAAACGGATTCTGATTCTTCACCATGGGAGATTCTTCTAAATTTTCATCTGGCTAATTCCTACTGATTTTATTGTTTTTCTTTAGGGAAATATAGTCTGATCTTTACAATTGTTCATTGTACCTTTTACTTTGCATTATAGCACCTAGCAAAATTTACTTGTTTATAGAATGTTTCAAGAAGATATCCGTATCGTTATCTAATCTATATCTATATTTGTATCGGTGTTTGTATCTGTATCTATGTCTAATCATATATATCTATACCTCTATCTATATCTATATATCTATATCTATATCTATATCTATCTATATCTATATCTATATCTATATCTATATCTATATCTATATCTATATCTATCTATCTATATCTATCTATATCTATATCAGTATCTGTATCTGTAACTATATCTAATCTATCTCTCTCTATCTCTATATCTATATCTATCATCTATCTATATCTATACCTATATGTATATCATCTATCTATATCTATATATCTATATCATCTATATCTATCTGATGATCTATCATTTATCTATCTTTCATCACTATCATCATCATCATCATATTTTATCATCTATTTATTATCTATCATCTATCATCATCTATTTAAACACATGCATACACACACACCCATAACTATGCGTGTGTGTGTGTGTATCTGTAGTAGGTAGGCTGTAAATACTTGTTAAATGCGCAGAGGGAGAAGTCAATGTATTGAGGTATTAATGAAGGAGCTTAAGAGTTTTTTTTCTTTTCATGAAATTGCCCTGAGTAAGTTAGGTTATAGAGGCACCCTATCTGAAATAAATATGATTTCACTTTCTGGTGATTAATACTACAAAAAAAATCTCATTAATAAATAATAGTATCTGATTAAAGACATTGCCTCATTTAAGAACACATTGAATGAGAGTGTTTCCCATGCTGTGAAAAAAAGGAAGATTAACTATTTCTTGAAATTTTCATGGAATAGAAATGAAAAGAATTTAAATAGCCACCCTTAAGGCTTTATATCTTATTAACTTTCCAGTATATCTTATTTTATGTTAAACCAAGCACATTGTGATACATTTTTGAAATAATTAAGAACTGATACATCAAGGTACCATTATGAACCTGTTAAGGCATAAACAAGATCAAATTATAATTTTCTTTGAGAATTATTTTCAGGATAACTTTAAAGATGAAGCATTGGAAAAGTTATTGCTTTTCTGTTTAACCTTCTGATGATAGGCTTTTTGATTCACTGTGTAGAAGATGGCTGTGAGTGATATAGAAACTGCAAAAAACTTGGAGGAGGAATTTTTTGAAGAAGTCTTGGCTATATACTTTACTAGCTGTATGACTTAAGACATCTTTCTATTTCTCTTTCTGAGTTCAAATTTCATCACCTCTAATTGGGCATACTAAAGTGCCTTATGAGTTTCTGGAGGGAATTCATAAGATAATGTATGTAAAATAAAATTTTGAGCTGTTGAATATAACAAATGATAGTTATAATAAAATTTTGCCATCTGCAACAACATGAATGGACCTAAAGGGTACTGTGTTGAAAGTGTTTTTAGTTTCATATCAACGGTCTCCACCTAGTTGGGAGAGATTGTGTTAAAGGTGAAATCATTTATAGATACTGAGATTTCATAAGTGCAATCAGAGTTACCATTAGCCTTGAGCAGAGAACTGATACTAGAAAGATAAAATGTAGGTGTCATAAGTAAAGGGACAGTACCACTGGCCTGTGCATCCATGAAAAATGCAAGCCCCTGGACCAAACCATTACCTTTTACCAAATGGGACTCTACATGTTGCAGACAAATGCACATTCATCTTTGTCATTCTCTTCTCTCTACTCCATAATCCTATCTACTTATGGCTATGGAAATAATATCAAACAACCTGTAATAATGTCTGTATTTTTTAGATGGTTACAGTTATTGCTCAGTTAAGATATCAAGAAAGTCAAAACCTCCAGAAAGAAAGAGAATTTAGAATTGGGACTGACATGTACCAAATAGAATAACTCTCACCCATCCAGGGAAATCCAAAGTTCTTATTAGGTTGAATCTTCTTGATAGCCTCCTTGGAAGTTCTTCTGTAACATCACAATCCACCTTTTCTAGTCCCAGATGACTTGGGGTAGATGTAGATCAGGGAGATGTCCCAAAGGGGCAAATCTACCAGCCTTTCAGGACATGGGCTATGATCTCTGTGATTTAGCCATACTACCAATTTTATACCTTGAAAAGGGCATTATTTGAGGTCACTTTAAACATCTGTACTGAGACAATCTTATAATATTAAGGAAGGAATGTGTGCATGTCTAGAGAGGCATAGCAACCACAGAGGTAAAATAATTTTTCTTCCTCTTCAGGGCCACATTAGCACTAGATTTTGATGAGACCATTGCATGAATTGGTTGGGATGATTTTTTTATTCTAATTCCTACCATCATAATGAAAAATGATTCATTACATCATCTGCCCTTCTGCAAAGTACTTAATGCTAATATTTTCTAAGAAGTGAGGTCATGCAACGCAATCTATTATATATTCCAGACGTAAATTCAGAGTTGTTTAATGCTGATGGAATTGGACCTTCATCAGAATTCTGGGAACAGGCTATTAATATATGATGTCTATTTTTAAAGAATTTCTTCTATGATGTTTATTACTCGAGCACTAAATAGATTAATCCTAAAGTTTTCTGACTCTCAAAGTCTTGCAATCATATCTATTGAGTTAAATTTATGGCCTGAAATTTTAGAATTTTAGTATTTCATTTTTCTCTTTCCATTCTCATCTATTTATAATCACTCTGCATATTGTGGGTTATTTTTTTTTAGCTCATATGTTCATTGAACTCATGCATATTTCACTTAATAGGATTAATTGTCAGTCTTCCACTAATTATAATTAATGTGTCCTCAGGTAATTGTGTAAGTTAACTTTGGCAATTCATACATACAGAAGAGTGTTTTGTAGAATAATGGGGTATTGTGCTGAAAATATAGTAAAGAGCATAAAGGATATGAACATTGAATAAAAGAATTCAGAGTTCTAATATATTAAGGTTTTCTTATGTGTGTTGTATATATCTAATTGTAAATCATGCTGCTAAATATATTACACCATCTACATATAGTAATGATCTCTTAATGCAAACCTTATGACAGTAGGTATTTCTACCAAAAATTACTTCTAAAGCATATAACTATTTCTCTCTTCTCTTAATAGATATTAGTGTTCTAAGTTCCTGTTAAATAGCTTATGCTTCAGAAGATAAATGCCCTCCAAATTGGTAATTTATATGCAAAACAAATAAAAAAGCTTTTCCTTAAAGCATCTATCCCTGAATGTACAAATTAAGGCTTTCTTCATTTATGAAGCTTATTTTTAACTTTTATTTATACCTAATGGTTAGTTTATATGTTACTGCATTAAGAAGTCAGTATTTTGAAGATCCATATGACACAGAAATGGCCATCTTTTGAAATTATGGGATGCTTCATTACAGAGTCAGACTCTAATCTGCAACCAATTTGTGTCAGCTTTCTGCATAGAAAAGATCTCAAATCCTCTGTTAAACCAGGAATCAGCTGAAGGTTTGTCTTGGTTTCATGAGCCCAGTGCAATTAGGCAGCACGTGAATGTGGGCCACATGCGTTTATTGCTCTTCCTAGCATGTGTTACTTTGATGTGTTAGGTCGGAAAGCTCACTCTTTTCTGGGCAGCCTTCCTCCTGGGTCTTTATACTGCTTAGCAGTAGAGTCCAGACTTTGAAACACAGCCTAATTTAGAGGCGGATGCTGCAGCTGCTGCTGTCATTTCAGATGATTTTTTTTTTTTTTTTGCTTTGATGTCGGCTTAGAATCTTGGGTGTTGTATCAGTAAAGCAGTGTCTATTGAATCACAAAACAGAAAGCACACCATTTAAGCTTTTGTTTTAGCCTTTAAATTGAATTTCAATACCTTCTAAATGATCAAAAATTGTGATTGAACAAAAATATATGGAATTCTGTCTTATTAATTGGAAGAAAGGTATGAATAAACATTATGTATCTATTTGTATTAATTTAATATGTGAATTACTCAGTATCTAATAAACATTGATGATAAAATATGTAAAATGTAAATAAAGCACTTCTTGCTTCTTCATTTTATTTCCTGTAAATTTGATCAATGTGGCACAGAGTTTTTCCTTCCAAATGTTTGTTCGATTCATCTTTAAAGTATTTTATATTAATGTTATTTTGTTCTTATTGAACTGTACGCTTTACCTTAGCAGACAGCTTATGAAATACTTTGGGGATGACCAATAATGAACATTTTTATCTTCATTTTCACTGACTGAAAACACTAAGTCTGAGAAACTATTGACTTTCTAAATTAGGAATAACTTCTATAGCTCCAAATTGTCAGTTGTTTTGAAGAGAGGTTTAAAGCTTAAATGAGGTGAAGATTTGGGTGTTAGTGAAGCTATGGACCATATGTATAGGTTTCCTCAGCTGATATAAGACCAAAGAGGTATGGAGGACTCCTTTTTCTGCTTGCCTTGTTGACAGAAAACATTTATCATTGAGGCAATGCAGAACGGTACCTGCATATGTGTATATACAGGATAGGCATTTTCTTTGTGTGGTATAATTTCACTTATGCTTACAGAGTAAAACTAACAGCAATTTTATTGTGGTAAATTAGCAATAAGGAAAGTTTAAATTCTAGTTACTCTAAAATTTTTTGCGATGATCTTTTTTTTTTTCTTTCTGTCTAGAAATTATTATAATATATTCTAGGAAAAGTACTCTCACAATATGATCATGATAAAATTTCTTTGAGAGCAAAAACTATATTCATTGTTGATAAAAACAAACCAAAATATAAAAAAATTTGTGAATGTATATCCTAGTTTTATTTTAACATTAAACATTGGAAATGTGTCATAAAAGGGAATTAGTTAATGTTGCACAACCACTCAATGGAATACTATCCAGTCATTTAAAATTATTAAAGAAGAGTCTTTAATAATATTGCTCAAATACATAGGAAAGTATCAGAGCAAACTTAGAAGAAATAATAAAGGAAAGACATAAAATGATGATAGTGGCTGTCTTGATTAATTGAAAGAATAGAGTTTTTCTACTTTCCTATATATTAAAAACATTTTTATAGAGAGCAATGATTTATAACTTATAAAGTCATAATGTAAAATTATTTTAAATATCTATATGTTTAATTATATACAATGTATTGCACTTATATAAATAGAATTTATTCAATAGCTGTGTTTTGTAGCTTGTAAAAAAAGTAAATTCGATCTCATTTAATTCCTTAGGTTTAGCACAGACATAAAATGTTCTTATTTTTTTCTCTCTTACAATTTTTGAATAATTTTTCCAATTACAGAATTTTAACTTTCACTTATTTACTTTGATTATGCCAAGTACTTTAGTATTATGCAGAAGTATTATAATGTGACTTTATTTTATTTTCTTATATTTTAAAAATTAAGTGTTTAATTTTCTAAGTATGACTGAGTTTGGCAATAATAATAGCTATGATCCTTTGACTTTCCTAAAAAATTTTTGATTATAAGCTATTTATTATTATAAAATTATTTTTAATAATAGATAATAAGAAATTATAACTAAATAGTGATAAACATGTTTATCCTGAATTTGGGTTAAATTTGAATAGACTTGCATTGTTCAGTATGGTCACGCATAAATACATGTGACTAGTTAAATTTAAATTAATTAAAATTATAAAAAATTAAAAATTCAGTTCTTCAGTCACATTAGCCACATTTCAAGTGCTAAATAGCTACATGTGGCTGGTGGCTATGATATTAAACAATGCAGATACAGAACATGTCCATCACCACAAAATGTTCTATTAGAAAGTGTTGATACAAACACTGCTCTGGATAATTAGTGCTCTGCTTCTAATTTTATCTTTTATAGCATGTTTAGAGAAGTAAATTTTTAGATAATTATCTCAATTTTCTTTTTTAATTTTGCCATCATGTAAAGATGCTTTCAAGACAGAGGGAAAGAAGTATCACTTTCAGCATATTGTGATTGCCATGTGTGTTTATGTGACAAAAGAAAGTTGTATGATTTAATCAGAGTCTGTACTAAAATAAAATCCATCTTTTATGCCTTTGTTCTTATAATATTTGCTTTTTTCAAAACCCAGATGTTTCTTTTTTTCTACTTTAACATGAGCAGTAAGGCACAGAGCCTTGTGCAAATAGTGTGGGTAAAACCTGGAGGCTACCAACCACTTAAAATGAAAGGTGAAAGGAGGTTGTTCCTTAGTCAGAAGATGATAAGAGAGAAGATAAATCCCACAATGAAAATACTGCTATAAGTGAAAAAAAAATAATAAAACAATGGCATAAATATGGCAACCATCTTTTAGGGTATTTTGTATAATCCTTTGTAGCACACTAGAAATTTTTTTCTAAAGAGTAACTGTAGATCAAAGTAGAGATGAGTCATTTTTAAAAAGAATACTTTTCTTCAAATCATAAATATTATACTTCCAAATACAAAAATTAGAGTAAATACAGAAAATCATGAAAAGGAAGTAAAAGTCTTCATTATATTTTTACTTAGTTATTATATTACATAATGAAGGTACTATTATTTTTATAAGAATAATGTTTTACTCTAAAGAAATTTTCACTTAACATTATATCATAAGCACTTATCGAAATAAAGTTTTTCATAAAATGTAATCTTATTTCACTTACATGTAGAATTTATTTATTTAATTGACCTATCACTTTGAAATGTAGGGTTATTTTGAATTTTGTTATTTAAATAACGATTCTATAAATAGTTTACTTGCTTGAATCTTTGTCCTCATTTGCCGATATTCCTTAGAATAGGTTTCCACAAACAGAATTACTAGATCATAGAGTGCAAATTTGTAAGTCTCTTCTTATTGATAAACTTCTTCACAAAAATGTGGTGATAATGTGCATTCCCACTAACAGTGAATATAAATATATTTTTTGTAATACATCATTATGAGGATGGCAAATAAAGTAGTATTACTGAAATTGGAAATTATTCAGTATAAGTTTGTAATCATTCATGCTAATAAATTCCAAAGATGATGCTTTTAAAATTCATTTTTAAATATGATAAAGCATTATATACCAAATTTTACTTCTTTTAAGAATAAATTATTAAATATTATACTGAAATGCAAGCAATTTCCTTTTATATATATTAATATAAATTTCTTAAAAGTATGAAGTACAAATCAGATAAACAATAGCAATAGAATTAATTTTTTTCAAGTTTTATTAAGGTATGATTGACAAATAAAAGTTGTGAACATTTAGGTCGCATTATTTGATGTTTTGATATATATACATTTTGAAGTGATTACTACAATCAAGTTAATTAGCATAGTCATCACCTCACAATATTATTCTTTTTGTGTGTGATAAGAACACTTGAGATCTACTCTTAGCAAATTTTAAGTATACAGTACAGTACATTATTATTATTATTATTATTAATAGCATTGTTATTAATATTAACTATAGTCACTATGCTGTATATTAGGTTTCTGGAACTTATTCTTCTTATAATGAAAAGTTTTTTTCCTCTGACCAACATCTCCATTTTTCACACCCCCATCCCAAGTCCCTGGTAATCACCATGTATTCTCTATTACTTGAATTCAACCTTTTTTTTCTTAGATTCCATAAATAAATGAAATTATATATTATCTATTCTTCTGTGTCTGGCTAATTTCATTTAGCATAATGTCCTATAGGTTTATCCATGTCAAAAATGACAGATTTTTTTCCTTTTTAAGAATGACTAATATTCCATTGTATATACATACTACAATTTTTTTAACCATTCATTTGTCAGGAAACACTTAGATTGTTTCCATATCTGCATTACTGCGAATAATACTGCAATGTATATGGGATTGCAGATATCTCTTTGAGATACAAATTTCATTTCTTTTGGGCATATTACCAGAATGGGATTGCTGGATCATATGGTAGTTCTATTTTTATTTTTTAGAGGATCCTCTATAATGTTTTACATATGGCTGTACCAATTTATGTTCCCACCAACAGTACACAAGGATTCCTTTTCCTCCACATCCTCACCAACACTTGTTATCTTCTGTCTTTTTTATAATGAGCCATTGCAATAGATGAAAGGTGATATCTCATTGTGGTTTTAGTCTGCATTTCCACGATGATTAGTAATGTTGAGCATATTTTTAAATACATGTTAGCCATCTGTATGTCTTTTTTAGAAAAATGTCTATTTCAAGTACTTTTTAATCAGGTTGGTTACCAATTCATATTTATTTATTTATTTATTTATTTATTTATTTATTTATTTATTTATTTATTTTTGAGTTGTACGAGTTCTGAATATCAATCCTTTATCTGACATACAGTTTGATATGAAGAATCTTTTTAGCTTTATGTGTAGTCTCACCTATTTATTTTTGCTTTTCTTTCCTGTTTCTTGGTGTCAACTCTAAAAAATCATTGTCAAAACAAATATCAAGGAACTTTTTCCCTGTGTTTTCTTCTAAGAGTTTTATGGTCTTACATTTATGACTTTAATCCACTTTGAGTTGATTTTTTGCTTACTGTTAAAGTTCAATTGCATTCTTTTGAATATAGTTATTCAGTTTTCCCAACATCACTTACTGATGGGCCTATCTTTTTCCCTTTGTGTATTCATGGCACCTTTGTCTAACATCATATGTATGGGTATATTTCTGGGCTTTCTGTTTCACTGGTCTAAGTATCTGTATTTATGCTAGTACCATGCTGCTTTGATTATTATGGCTTTGTAATGAAATTTAAAATTGATCTTGAGTTTTTGAAAGTAAAATATAATATAAAACTATGGAAATTTTAAAAACTTATTTTAAAGATTATTAGGAAAACAAAAGATATTGAAAAATAGATCTGATGCATCTGTGATTGTATATCCAAATTGTCTTTTTAAGTGGATATTACCTAATTAAGGCATAAAGTATATAGAAAACACGGAAGTGTAAAATTCCATTACATTATTAAAATTCTTCCAAAATAGCTTATGAAAATCTTCATTAAGAACAACAACCAAACAACATTAATGAAAACAACAATCATAAAAGTCAAACTCAAGGTAAAATCAAGTTGTGATGAATTATAAAACATTGTTTACTTTGTTTTGCAATTGTCTATAAATTTCATAGAGTAGTCTTGGAAGTAATATTTATTAAGTAGCTAGTATGCAGTAAGCACTTTATATATAAACATTAGTTCCAAAGTCATTTGGTTAATAAGCATAAGAGCTGAGATTTGAACCACTACAAGTTCATGTTCTATTCTCATATCAAAATACTTTCACACATGATGAATATGTGAAGTGTCGTCATTATTGAGAGATATATGCTTGATAGTAGAGCTTCCAGGAAATAAGAATCTGACCTCAAGGAGCTCATAATATATTTGGATAGAGATATGTGGGAATATCTTCAGATTATACCAATTTTGCTATATAACCTAAAATGCAGGTTATAAATATAAATTAATCTTATGACAAAATATATAACAATTGCTTCTTTTGCTGGAAGAAAGAACCTGTAATAAATACATAGGTATGAGTTAAGCTACTCTATTTAATACTATAATGCAAGCACTTGTTTATTTAATGTTTGTGTAACAGCACTGAAGTAGTTATGTAGTCTGAGGGGGGACTCTCTGGTTCACAAGTAATAAAAGAACCAAGCTTCTTGCATATGATGCTCTGTCACTTTCTAGGGGATTTCTGTGTTCTACCGCCAATGCTGGCAAGTGAGCAGCACATGTACTTTTCAGCCTAGGACAGGCACTGCATTCAAGTGTTTTAAGAGTATGTTTCCCTCCCTCTATAAATCACTTCTACTTGCATGCTATTAATAAGAATTTCACCACACCTAGTTGCAATGAAGCCTGGGAAACATAATCTTGGCCTGGGCAGCCAGGTTCCCTGATAAAACATGGTGTGGTAAATGCTTTTCAATTGTGAAAAAAAAATAGTGGAGGGGGATATTTCATGCTTAACTAAACTCACTGATTCCTCATTTCCCAATGATTTTAATACTCAGTTTAAATAATTTAATCAGCTTTATTTTTCTTTCTAATGGTATTTTTGGAACTTACTGCTTGTGTAATGATAGCTTTTTTCCCCTGCTGGAGATGACCATGCAAGCAATTTATTCTAATTCTTAAGACTTATTGATTAGAGAAATATGGCTTAAAGGGTAGTGTGCAGCCCAAATTAAACCTTTTTATTCCTTTAGTTAATTTATTAAAAAAAAAAAACTTTTAAATATGAAACCTTTAAAAGATAGAGTCATACCTTAAAAATGTTTTTTAAATTTATCTTAAAAATACATCTGTGGAAAAGCTGTTTTTGTTTACAGAATGAATATGCTAATTGGAGGTTCCCAACACCTTTCTTAAATAAATCTCATTCCATTTGAATTACCTATAATTTCTGGTTTGTGGTCTTCAAACTAGAGCAAGAACTTAAAAGCACATTTGCAGTAGGTAAGGGAAGTAAAAGCAAAAATAAACGAATGGGACTATATCAAACTAAAAAGCTTCTGCACAGCAAAAAAAGCCATTAACAAATTAAAGAGGCAACCAACTGAATGGGAGAAGATATTTGTAAACAATGCCTTTGATAAGTGGCTAATACCCAAAATATATAAAGAACTCATACAACTCAATAATTGAAAAACAAACCACTCACTTAAAAAATGGACAGAAGACCTGAACAGACACTTTTCCCAAGAAGACATACACATGGATAACAAACATATGACAAGATGCTAAACCTCACTAGCTATTAGGGAAATGCAAACAAAACCACCATGAGATATCCTCTCACACCTATTTGAATGGCTATCATCAGCAGAACAAGTAATAACAAGTGCTGGAAAGATTGCGGGGAAAAAGGAAAGCTCATACACTGATGATGGGAATATAAATAGGTACAGTTACTATGGAAGACAGTATGGAGATTCCTCAAAAAATTAAGAATAGAATTACAATATGATAGAGCAATCCCTCTTCTGGGTGTCTACCCCGAAATTGGAAACATTTATCTGTAAAGATATATGCACTCCAATGTTCATTGCAGCATTATTCAGTGACCAAGAAACAATCAGTGTCCTTGGATAGATGATTGGATGAAGAAGATGTGGTACCATGCTAAGTGAAATAGGACAGACAGAAAAAGTTGAGAACCATACGATTTCAATCATATGTGGGATATAAAACTGAAAGCAAGAAATGAACAAGACAAACAAAATAGACTTGTGACCACGGAAAACAGTTTAGTGGTTACCAGAATAAACAAGGGAGAAGGGAGGTAGATAAAGGTAAAGGGGGTCAAATATATGGGTGGTGAACAATGCAATATGTATGTGACTTATCATTGAATTGTATACTTGAAACCTATATAATTTTATTAACCAACATCACCCCAATAAATTTAATAAAATTAAAAATTAAAAAATAAAATTACCAAATTCTACATTACTGTTGATTTCCTATGTCAACAAAGTGAATTAATTAATCTGTTAAGGTACTAAATAAATATTGCAATTATGGAAACTCCAGATAAAATTTTACTTGTAAATATAATCTTTACAGTACTGGAAGCAAATTAAATATTCACCATTATGTCATTAAGACCTTGAGTATCTCCCCTTTAAGTATCCTGAATGGACGCAAGTAGTCTTGATCAGAAAATACTATAGTGGAGCAGAACTTGTGGACTCTAATGATACAAACATATTTCTTAAAAACCTGAAAATCACTTATAATTTATTATATTAATAGTTAAAATAAATGAATACATACACATATAAACAGCATGGATTACTAAAAAACTATAAAAATGATTTTATAAAAGATTTTAAAAATAGTATTGAAAACTTCTGGGTGTAATTTTTGGTGTAAAACCATGAAATAAACTGATAATATAGTTTAACCACAGCTGTGTAAAAAGAGTCATGTAAAACCATGAAAGGACATATACTGTAGAGTTTATTGATGATTTATTATTTCATTTATACTTATTTGTCACCAGTTAAAATAAAGTTTATTTAAAATAAATATTACATACATTTTAGTTTTCTCCAATGTACCACTTAACACGTGTTTTTAAAATTTTCCCAACAATTTACAAGTTTACAAAATTTTTAATTGTTCTCTGATCTTGGTGGGGATGAATTTCAGGTACAAGTAGCTATAGAATGTGAGGGGGGGTCACCCATAGTAAAGGACAAGGACAAGGCATTAGCACTATCAATTCCCCATGCCTCATTAAATAGCTTGTGCTAAATTTATATACTTTAAAAAGTAATGTAGCTGGAAATATTTTTTTGAAAAAAAAATAGCATTAGTAGATTAAAATTAAATGAAAGATATATTTCCCTACAGATAATTTAACTCAAAATTTTGTTTATAGGACATATTTTTTCAAATATATAGTAATAAAGACTTGATTACATGACAGCTATCAACTGAATTCATTTCAGATAATCAAAAGTTCATTTAAGCTACTTTCTCTGTAAAGGTTAAATAACATTTTTATATTCTAGTTTGTTAGGGGATTCTGTAGCAAAGGTAATGAATTTCATAAAAATGGATAAGAGAAAATGTAGCAGGTAATGGGTTTTTCAAGTCGAATAGGTAAGCAAAAAATAAAAAATTACTATTGCCAGTTTGTTTATTGCATATAGTTTAGTTCCCGTCCCTCACCTACATTCGTCTTGCCTGACTTTTGTTAGAAAAGGTCAGATTTTGAGTAATTGGCTGAAAGTATAATTAAAGCTAATTAACAAGAAATGCAAGCAAGAATGCACAATTATGAAAATGATTTTTACAATGATAAACTATAGCAGAAAGTTAGAGTATTGTAGCTCCTAAAATACTTTTTTCCCCCTAAACCTTGCATCAATAAGTTAAAGTCAAGAATATGTGCGAACAATATGTTTTTTAAAAAATTGTTATTCTACCTTCCAATTTATGCAGCCCTTCTATCCCTAACAAATTTAAATGGACCATGAAGTTTATTTTACAAATGACACCACAGAAAATGTTGTTTTTTATAAGTAAATGCAATGCCTAGAATAATAAAGTCATATTTGGTATGTTTAATCTAATGTCTAAATCTTTAAGGTTTCAGATTTTTTAAACTTTTAATGTAATATTAACCAAATTATAGTGTAGAATACTTTAAAAATTATAAATATATTGAGGAAATTGGTTGTAAAAGATTAATTTACAATATGCTGTTCTTTTTATTTTGATTCTTTAGAACCTTATATGCATTTAAATGTCAATCATACTATCTCCAATAAAAAATGCTTTTCTTTTAAGAAACTTATTTATATGTTCATTTTCTTGGATTCTAAACGACCCTGAACATAGACTTTTTTCACTATAAACTTACCATCCACATCTTCTCCAAATGGGTAAGTAAAAAGAACAGTGTCCTCATGCTTTGTACTTCAGTTTCATTTTGTTACAGTGAATTTAACAATACCAAGTGGCGAGAATATAGAATTTGAGATGATTTCAACTCTTCTGCATATATAGGTATGAGTAATTAACGATAACATCTTTAGGGAGAGATCAAAGAAATTTTAACTCTATTGTCTTTCCTAGTAACATTTTATGCAAATGACTTATGCAAATACTTAACACTGTTTACCCTTTCTTTTAAGATCATCAAATGGGTATTCACTAGAACCTTGATATAACTCCTCAGCACCTCCTCTTTCCAGGATCATGGCCAAATATGCATAAAGGCACTGGGCATTGGTGGGCAGTGGGGGTTGGGGAGCTGAAATTTATGTCCTGAATCACTTCTCAGGTTGTGCTCCTACTGTGTGAACGTGTGCATACCAATGAGGAGTACCTTTTTTCTTAATTCGTAAAGTGGTGCTGATTGATTTCATGTAGCTATTTTTCTCCCTCCTCATGATATCCCTTTGTATTTTGTAGTTAATGCTCTCCAAACATCTAACCAATCACCATAAATTATAGATGCCCATTCTTCAAAGTAATTTATATCAATTCCCTTATCTACTTCTACTGATCTTTCCTTTGTTCAGATCAATATAAATTTTCACTCTACTATTGTAATAGTTTTTAAATTCTTCTTCCATTTCACAATCTCTATTTCTCTATGATTAATTCATTTTCTATGAAAAATAACTTCCTCAGATATAGACATGTTATAGATTTTCATGACTTCTATGCACAATTGTGAGTAGAGCATCCTGATAATCGGTCTTTTTCACATTCTGAACATGAGTTAGAATATAGCATCTGATATTAAATGATTCTTCATTTTTGCCTCATTGTAGTGCTCATATCTTTGCATAAATGAATTTCCCTTTTCTGATTCCTGTGTATGCTCCCTGTGTTTCCCCATTTCCATTAGTCACCAAGGACTAAAACCATTGAGCCTTCATAACTTGTCTAATGAGCCTTATCTAGTAAATGGTGAAGCCTAGACTCACATGCAGACCTTTTGAATTTAAAATATATGAATCCGATACAGTGTTTCTCAAACTTTAAGGTACAAATAAATTACTTGGAATATTTTTAAAATGCAGAATCAGATTCAATAAGTCTGGGATGGGTCGTGGGTTTCTACATTACCAATAAGTTTTCAGGTTGTGTTTAGGCTTATTTACACTTATTTACCATGGCATCAGTTGCTTGAGTATTACCATTAATTATTATCTATATGGAACCCAGAGAACTAGTTCTTTGGCAGATAAGGTTCAATTCTACAGATATTTATGAAACAGTGGCTACAAGGGGCACAAGGTGGAAGAGGACCTGTCCTTTGTCCTCAAAGAGATTTAATAAAGAGGAAAAGCCAGGGATACAAACTACTATAATGCAGGGCAGAAAGTGATATATGGCAATAGACAGGCACAAAGTAGGAAGTGATATGATGTGCCAATTATGTCTAATTGAGGGAAAGCAAGGAAAGCTTTAGGATGGTTGTGGCATTTGAGAGCTATTTAGAAGATAAGTACAATTTTAAGAAGAACAATATAAATAATATGATAGGAACAATAGGCATAATGAAAAGAACATTCTGGATTGAAGAAGTTTTTAGAACATGGGCACAAAGGTAGGACATGAGAGACGTTTGTAGGAAACATCAAGAAGCCCTGTTTGGCTCTGCTGTTAGGTGAGCAAAATATAGAAGAGTACAGGAAGTAAACTGGAAAGAGATCCAAGAAACAGAGAACATTTTAAGGGTCATAAGATGTGAACCTGTCCTATATTCCACATGGGAAAGATTAGTATGATACTTTGTTCAAGGCATAGCTTAAATATTTTCAGAATGTCTTTTAGACTAGCTTAAACTAGTCATTTCTCTTGAAGCAATAGAGACATTTTTTAGTTTCTCTGTTCAACTCAGCGAACATATAATGTGTAAGATACAAGATGAAGTAAGCAGACAGTAGGTCCTAAAAAACTATTAATCAGATGAATAAGTTCTTGACCGCAGGATATATTAATGCACCAGGACTGGCATAATGACTACAGTAAGGACATGATTAATTTTATAAGTGACTTCTATGTAGTTCCTTTATGTCTAGCATATAGGTGACACTGAAGGGTATGTACAACAAGAGCTAAACTTCTTAAAAATATCTTTAAAATTCTAATTCTCAATCACATACAAGTTCTTATAACACTATTTGTGTGTGTGTGTGTGTGTGTGTGTGTGTGTGTGTGTGTGTATTTACTCAAATTTAACAAGTTGAGACACACAATTTTTGGCTTACCTTAATTCCTCGAGGTCTGCTCTGGTCTTCTTGATTCTTCATAGACAACGAAAACATCACCGTCCTAGATTGTGTTTCTCTTCTTCACTAAACATCAAATAAAGACACAATCCAAGTTTAAAACATAGTGCTTGTTAATCAAATATTCAAGCCATTCCAAATAAATATTCAATCCAATTAAAAATAGTGGTGTTTTTGTCACTTCCAGATAATCCTTTTAGCCTCCTATTTAAATTAGACTATTACCCCTTAGATTCTTCTGTATAAAATTATGGAGTTGACACTGTCAGAAGAATCCGGCATTTTAGAGAATTCCCTTGCTACTTGCTCTCAAACTCTGATAGGTTAATTGCCAGTTAATTGTATTAGGTGACTCAAGATTATACATATGTGCCGAATATATATATCCTCTGTTTTTTATTCAGCAAAAGAAGGTTCAAAAGGGCAACAACAAGGCTTCAAACTATTCATAATAATGATGTAAAAATACCAACTATGTAAGCACTTTTGGAGATGGTGACTCAGGATCCTCTCTCATGGAAGCTTAGAGCAACACTGTAACTCAAAGACCTTCTTCAGAGTAATGTATAGCACTATAATACACCACTCCATTTAAAGATCCTTTAAGATTTAAAATCTGTTTTCAGGGACTTTTCTTTCTCTACATATTTTTTATTCATCGTTTCTTTGCTATCCTGGGGAAGTAGATATTTGTGTTTCCTCTGGATGTTTTTGATATCTACAGTTATCACTAGGCAATGGAATGAGTAATTTTTTTCAAGTCAACTGAAATTTAAAAATTTAAAAGTCTGTGCTATGTCTAGGAAAAGTTGGGATGATCTTTATTTTCTCAGAAGAGATTTATTTGAGATCTTTACATTATGGGTGAGCATGCATTTGAGACCATTTTAATATTTCCCTTGGAAAAAGAGTACATTTAAAAGTCAAACTTTAGTCCAACAACTGTTTTTCATTATTAAGGAAGCTGAACTTGAAATTTATGTCTCAGGAATAACAGAGAAGAGGAACAGAATCATTAAAAGATAACTTCTTGATTATTCAGCATCTAGTCATCTACTCATTTTAATAAAAATTGTTCACCAAAAAATATACATGTATTTACAGAAAAGCATTTTCTGTCTAAGGAAGGCAGAGACTACTTATTATGTTATGGTGGCAAATTATATGAAAATAACTAAATCCTTATACAGTATAAAATAGTATATAGTTGTAAAAGTTAAAAAGGCATATCCCATTTATACATTGACAGTGAAAATTAATAAGAACCTACCTCTTTCAAAAGAATTTTGAGACAAATAATTAGTTTCTCATAAATAACTTCTGGGCACAGTGCCAGGTATTTACATCAGTTAGAAATATTTGTTACACTAATGGCACCAAATGTTGAAGGAGTGTGAACAAATATAACGTATGTTGTGCTAGCCAAACTTTCTCAACTTTATCAATCACTTTTAGAGGAAAAGGATTTTCCAAGGAGGCCACCATAATCTCCAGATAGCTGGAATTGAGAAGACTATTAAAATCATATTGAAATAAAATATATAAAAACATTTCTCCCTTTCTGAAAGCTAAAAGGAACATTCTTAATAAAGTTGTCAACATTTTAAACAAAAGAAATATATTCTCAAAAAATGTTAACCAAATTTATACTTATACATTTCAATTCTAAGAAGTTGCACCTACTCAATGTCCCTCAACCCATATTCCTTAACAGGCCTCATAGTTTGTCTGAAATAACCATCAGACACAACACCAGTGACCATTATTAATAATGAAGACCATAAAAGAGTATATGTTTAAAGCCTGATGAAAGCATATTTGAATAATCTTTATAAAATTCTAGAAACCAAGATTATGCATGTTGACAGTGAGTGAGATGGAATAATCAGAGATAAAAAGGATTTTTGATCTTAAAGAAAAAGACATACAGGCAGAATTTAGCCATAAAACATATTTTTGCAGCTACTTAAACCTGAAGAGATTTATAAGTCTTTCCCTTCCTCCTCACAGTTCACCTCAAAAGAAACCATTCACAGAAGCATGGACTGTAGAAGTCACAGGAAATATTTCACTTTTGTAATTATTTTTAGAATATCAAATTAAAATTTGCTGTGTGTGTGTATATATAAGTTAAATTGTTAAAAAATATGTAAAAGCTGATAAAGGATGAGTTCAATTTTTAAAGACTCTTTTAACAATACCACTTATAATATGTAATCAGAAAAAGCAATAAGCCCTATGAAGAAAAATGTATAGTGTCCAGTGAAAGAGAGTGATAAGGAGATATGGTTTGAATTGAGGAAATCGAGAAAGTCCTTTCTGGGGAAGGCCATATTTAAGCTGAAACCTGGAGAATCTGAGTGAAAGGAATAGCAGGCTTTAAAGCAAAGCTAAGAAAGAGCTTGGCGAGTTTACTAAACAGAGAGAGACATGTGTCAAGAGAATGGAGATTCAGTAATACAAAATCAGTTTAGAGAATCAAGCAGGTCCAGATTATACAGAGCTTTGTAGGCTCTGGACAAGAATTTGAATTTCATGTTAAATATAATGAAGAAATTATAAGGATTGCATGAAGGCAGTGACATGATCCAACAGACATTAACCCCTTGCTCCAATGTTAATTTCATTCTACATAAACATGCCCTTGAGGCGGAAGCTGTTTTTTAATGTGAAAGTAAAATATAAAAATTACTTTTGGAGTTTTTTCTAAATAGAACTCATTCCTAATCTTAATGCAACAGAAATGCATATGATGATCAATATTTAATAAGTTTTTCATATGACAAATTTTGAAGCATGAAACAAAATAAAGTGGAACATCACATTCTACACAAAAATATTGCATTTCTTGCTGGAGCTTCTTGACATTCTTGTTATTGTGCAAGCAGCAAACTTTGTAATGATCTGTTTCCCTGATGCTAGCGGTATGCTCTTGGGGAAATGTCTTCCAGATGGGCAAAGAGGTGTGACATCATCAGAGCACATACGGCCTCAAAGATGTTTCTGCCCTGGCTTGTGATGCTTTTCTAGTATTCTTTCAATCAACATCAGCCTGAAGTTACATGGCTGGTCATGTACTCTTTTTTGAACAGGATGTAAGAGTTCAGCATTGTAATGTCTAGAAGTTTTCAAAAGAATTTCTTATACTAAAACTTGTGCCTTTTGCAATCAGTTGGATAAGAAGTGAGTATCTGATCAGCTGAGTACACTGCTCCCATATTCTCATTGTAATCCACAATGAGGCATGGCTTCTTAGGTTTCTTTCCATTTCTGTTGTCTACTCCAATCACAGTATCTTTGTGGAATGTTGACAACATTGTTACTTCCTTCTTGTCACACCTTTTCAGTGCCATAATTTCGCCACAGAATCTGACTATAGTTGTCTCCTTTGCAGTCCTTTTTTTTAAGATCATTTGGCATCTGTTTTCTGTTCAAACAAGCTGTTCCAACTGCATCAGTTCTGTTTTAATGTAAGTCTCTGAAAAGTATAGGAGGTCTATGGAAAACTTGAGGGTAAGGTTAGGACTATAATATGCAAGTTATTTCAGGGTAAATGCTGCAGCTTCAAGTGCCATCAGTGAGTATTCTTGGGGCAAATGGAAAATGGGTTAAAAGATACACATGGTACTTGCTATTATGTAAAAAATGAACTGAAAGGGGAAAAATGGGGATATGAGGGGGAAAATTGGAGAGGTTAGTAAGGGAAACTAGACTAAGGGGAGATGATGATGGCTTCAACCAAGGTGGTGGCACTGGTGATAGAAATCAATGGACTTAAGATATACATTGAGATTTGGTGATGTTATGATGTTAAAGGTAGAGAGGATGTCTCAAAAATGCTTGGTTTCTGGTGTGGGAAAGTACATTGATACAGGCACCTTTAATTAAGAAGTGAAACTGTCCTTAATGCAAGCCCCATCTATTATTGAAAGTATAATATGGAACTCTTATTGTTACATTGTCTATTTCTTCCTTCAATTTTGTCATTTTTTATTTCATATAGTTTGGGGCTCTGTTGTTACATAAATATATATATATATATATAATATACTTGTTCTATCTTTCTGATGTATTTAATCATTATATCATAATAAAATGTCTCTATCTCTAGAAATAATTTTTGTCATAAAGTTTATTTTGTCTGATATTAATATAGTTTACTAAGTTTTCTTTTGTTTAACGACTTTATGTTATATTTTTCCTATCCTTTTACTTTCAATCTGCTTTTGCCTTTGAATCTAAAGTCTTTTGTAAATAATAAATAGGCAGGTCATTTTTTTTAATCTATCTTCTTATCTTTAACATTTGATTGGAATGATTACTACATTCACATTTAATGTAATTACAGATAAAGTGGAATTTATATGTGCTATTTTGCTATTTGATTTCTGTATGTATTATGTTTTATAATGGAGGAAGCAGACATGTAATAAATTAATTCACACATGACTGGTTAGTGCTGTGACAGAAGAGAAAGGGGCTGTGATCAAGAGAGGTGGTGGGAACTCAGGTTCAAGAAGTCCCCCTGCCAAAGGGACTTCTAAGATGAAAGCTGGAGGAGGAACAGGAGTTACTGAGTGAGCAGCCACCCAAGCCCAAGGGAAGCCTGTAGGAGGCCCATGGGATTGAGGAGACTGTGCTAAAGAGACAATTCACAAAGGGGCATGTGGGATTGAAGGATGGTCAGTCCTCTGTTCCCAACTTAATGCTTTCTTTAGTGTTAGATATTTTTAGTATACCATTTTGATTTTCTTATTTTTTAAAAAATATATATTTTTTCCTGGTTTATTTTGTGGTTGCCCTGGGGATTACAACTGATATCTTAAACAATCCAGTTTAGATTGATACCATCTTAATTTTAATAGCATACAAATAAATTGTTTCAATAGAGATACATTCTCTCCCTCTTCCTTTGTGATATAATTGACATACAAATTACATTTTATACATTGTAAGTCCATCAACATAGCTTTATAATTATTACTTTATGCATTTGCCTTTAAATAAGGTAGTTAAAAAAAAGTTACAAATAAAAAGACATTTATCCTGGCTTTTTATTTTTCTATGTAGTTAGACTTACTGATGCTCTTTATTTCTTCACAAGGATTCAAGTTTCTGTCTGGTGTCTTTTCATTTCAGCCTGAAGAACTCACTTCAGTAATTATTATAGAGGAGAATTACTAGTGACAGAGTTCTTTTTTCTGACAATATCTTAATTTCTTCTTCATTTTTTGAAGGATAGTTTTGCTGTATATAGAATTCTTGATTTACAGACTTTTCATCCTAGCACTTATGTTATTCCACTGTTTTCTGGATTCCATGGTTTCTGATAAGAAAACAGCTTTTAATCTTATTGAGAGGTCCTAGTATGTGAAAACTTACTTTTCGTTTGTTGCATTTAAGATTTACTCTTCATCTTTAACTGTTCTCAGTTGGACTATGTCATGTCTAGGTGTGATTGTTTTTTGAGTTTATTTTACCTGGAGCCCATTGAGATTCTTGCATGAGTACTAATATTTTTCATCACATTTGAGAAGTTTCTGACCAAAATTTCCTGAAATATATTTTCTGTCTTTTCTTTTGCTCTTCATGAAATTCCTATTATGTGTATGTTAGAACGCTTGTTGGTGTCTCTCTGGTCTCTGAAGCCCTTTTCATTTTTTTTCATTGTTTTTCTTTACTCTTCAAACTGGATAATCTCTCTTAAAATATATCAAGTTTGACAACTCTTTTGCTAGATAGACTTTGTTTTCGTCCCTCTAATAAATTTTCTTTTCAGTTATTGTACCTTTCAACTAAAGAATTATTTGTGTCTTTTAAAAAAATTCTCTTTTTGATATCCTTAATGAGACTGTTGTGATATTTCTCTTTATCTCTTTTGATAGGATTTCATTTAGTTCTTTGAACATATTTATAATTGATGATTTAAAATCTTTATCTAATAAGTCCAAAATCTGAGCCCACTTAGGGACATTATCCTTTGACTCCTTTTTGTCTTTCTATGTGGCACATTTCTTGTTGTTGTTGTTTTTTTTAATTTGTTTGGTTTTATTGCATGTCTTATAATTTTTTAAACTAGACATTTTAGATAGTATATAGTATCAAGCCCCCTTCCTCACTGCCCTAAATTTGTTGTTGTTATTTTTGTTTTTCTTATTGCTGTATATTTTTTTCAGAGACTTATCTGGACCAATTCTGTAGCTCCTGTATTTCTTGCAGTGTGAAATCACTAAATTATCCACTGGATTTTTGTTTAATCAATTAAAAAAATAATTTAATACAAAATAATTATTAGAATTTAAATTTTTAAATCTGACTTCTTACATGTTCATCCAAGATTTAGTATAATTTAGTAGTTAGCTACTGCTATGTTCAGTGAGAAGGTGTCTTTAAATATCTTGCCTGTATATCTTCTACTTTTTGTCTAGGGGATCCAGATGAGAAAGTACGCTTTCAAATTTCAGACCATTTATAAGACAGCCATAGTTTTAACTTCCTGCTTGCTCAGGGCCTCAAGTTTTTGACCAATACTTCTTCAAATATCTTTCAGACAGAAATGAATTGGGCATTCTTCTTAACTAGGTCTTCTTAGGACTGTGTATATGCTCATACAATCTTTTAGATGTCTAGAAATATGTCTGTGCTTTTCAGATTTCCCTATAGCCATGTTGTTCCCCAAGATTTCTTTCTAAATTTCTGGCCAGTCCTTTTTTTGTTACAGCTGAAATAATATTTTTGGACTGCTGGAAGTTTGCTAGCAGATTGGTATTGTCCAGTAATGACCTGGGTGTAGTACCCCTTTCTCTCCTGCCTTGGCTAAGCCAAAACCTGAGTTAAATCAAAAACTTGTAATATCTTGATATTAGAGATTTTTTATGGAGCTGAATGCTTGGATATTATATTGACTGTGTTCTGGGAATGGTATTTCTTATAGAGCCCCAACAGAGTTCAGTCCCGTCAATTGGCTGCAAGACTTTTGGCTTTTTGTGGCTAATGTACCTCTGAAGTCTGGAGGGCAGAGAAATGGAAATAGCTGTAACTGACAATGTCCCAGACACCCACTGTCTATAAAGGTTCAACAGTTTCTTTTGCATAGATGATTTTTAGTTTGTTCTTGTTCTGTTTATTTTTATTTACTCTATTGGTGAAGGAGGGCTCTATTTTTCTAAGCAGTACAAGCTGGCTAAACACATGGTATCTAACACTGGATAATTTAGCAGCAGTTTATTAGTAACATGTACTCATGACCTGTGGGAAGAAGACACCACATGTCATGCAAGGCTGCACAGAGGTTGTACTTGGAAATAAAGTAAACCAGAAGGAACTGTGGGAGAGAGGCTATGTAATAATAGGAGGGTTGGGTACCCTTGTTTCTCTTGAGAGGATATAACTGGCTTGGTTGAATACTTTCCCCGGTTAACAAGAAAGTGAAGCCAGTTAGGTTAAAGGCCAAGGGAGAGTACAAATGGTGCAGCTGATCAGGAGCTATCTGACTTCCTGGTTCAGCTGAGTATGAAGCATATCTGCCAAGAGCATCGGAACTCATGGTTAGGGCCTTGGTGCCCTCTGAGACTCAAAGATATATCAAGGCAGCATGTGGAGTTTCAGCCTTTACCATAAATTTCTATCTCTGGTTAATTTATAGAGTCCTGGAAAAGGTTATTTTTAATGTTGTATTAGTATTTTTGAAGTTTTTGTGAGAGAGTCAGAGGTTCACTAAGATTCTCTCTCTGCTCTTCTGGAGGTCAGTCACCAGGCTTTCTTGATTTGAGCATTAGAATTGGGCCATTTACTGAAGGAAGGCTCACCATTAAATGAAATTGGACATTGGAACTTTAGAAAAGAACTTGGTCAAAGTGACCTTTCTTGAAGGACTATTATTCTGCTTAGAATTTCTTAAATGTATCAGTTTTTTGTGTAGACAAGATAGGGATTAGAAAAAGATAAGGAAAAACAAACCACATGTGACATAGAAAAAAAGCTAAAAAGTATTATTCTAAAACATTAACAATGGTTTTCCCCTCTGGGTGATTAGATTAAAATGACAATTATTGTTTGTTTACATATTATACTATATTTTAGAAATTCCTTTGATAAACATGTATCAGAAGAATAAAAAATAAATTTCTCTTTTTAAAATTATTGACAATGATAATTTCAAGTCATGATAATATGCTGTAATCAGGTATTAATAATCCAGTCAGCAATAATTTATTATAGAGGGAATAAAGTTTAAGAGAGATACAATGATTTTTGGAATAATATCTGTCTTAATTTAGCATTTTACTTTACTTCTATATTTGAGTTTTAGTTTCCATGTCTTTAAAAATGGCAATAATAAAACACAATAAAATACATTAAGGTAATACATTAAAAAGTAGGTATTCAGTAAAGTTTCACTAAATGTCATTTTTTTTCTTTCATAGCAGAAAGGGAATAATGCACAGTGGTAATATTACTGTGAGTTAATGAAGAGAAGAAAAAGTTATGTGAACTACATACAGAATAGACTCGTGGGGGACTGGGTAGTGGGCACTTGTTTAGAGAGAAGAGCACGAGGAATTTGTGCCCAAACATTGCTGATTTAACTTTGGTAATTTTACCTCGACCTGGCTCATTACTGCTGTATAATAGACTAATTTTTTTTCAGAGTCATTCCATCAACCATTCTTAGTCTACAGTTTCTATGTTTGCCCCACCCTTACTCTTTTCTGTCTGATTGCTATAAATGCTTAGGTCTTAGACATTCTTATAATATCAAGATACTGCAAAATGTTTTTATACTTACAATAGTTTTATTAGCCATTTGTATTTTCAACTCATTTTATGTAATTTTTTAAATAAATAGTTTCAGGAATCCCATTGTAGATATCAGATACCTAGTGTTTAAAGGTTGGTTTTTTGTTGTTGTTGTTTTTTTTTGCCTCTTTTATTTTTGGCATCATTGTTCATCTGTGGACCATACTTTTTAGAAATAAATTGGTATTTATAATGAAATATTATATATGTATATAAACTTATGTCATGCTTTTATCTATGTAAATATGAATGTGGCTATATGTTATATATATAAATATATAAATAGGTATCTATAAATTATAATAAATTATAACATAATAAAATTCTAGTTTATGCTTTATGTAATTGCCAGCTGTTGCTTGACTTGATTTATAAGTTTTAACTTTTTATTTTACCAATAAAATGGTCAGCATAAAGAAATAGCAAAGAATTTAAAATTTATGTGTATACTTTAACAAATTATTAAGTATTATAACTAGTTTTAGTAATCAACTATAGTTTTTAAAATGTAATATATATTCTTAAGATGAATATTTCAGACTTCAAAATTCATAATACTTAGAGAAGAATGATTATCTGATGTTTTACAAAATTCCTACAATCATTGACTAATGTGAAGTAATACTTCTAACCTATCATGTACTTTAAACCTATCATGTACTGAAAATCTGCAGTTGAAGGATAGAAAATCCAGTTGCTTTTATTGCAGCAATAGATTGGGGAAAAAAGCTCTATAATATGTTTCCTCAAAGATAATAAATAAACTGTACTCTAAAGGTTGTTCCCCCCCGCCCGAAAAAAATATCCTTGGAAAAACTTGTGAATGCTTTGTCACTTTTGCAAAACCGCGAAAACACCAAAGCAGCTAGCTTACTCATTCTTGATTTACCCAGATGGCTGGGTTTCCATTAAATCACCAGAGAATGAGATGCAGACCCAAAACCTTTACATGTCTTTTTTGACAAGACATAATGTCCGATCTTGTTTGTGTATGCCTTTTCCTTTTACCTCAAGCCTGCTTCACTACTGGTGGTCTGTCTGTGTGCAAAACAGATGTTTCTCCCTCTCCCCCTGCATGCTTTATTTTTCAAGTAGCATTGAAGAGCATATGTTTCCACATGAGCCTGTTCCTTCCTTCTCCCAACACCTTCTTGTGCTACATAAACAATCTTCATCTGCCCCCTCAGATCTGTGGCACACGAGACTTTCACAGATGTCGATTTCTTTTTCAGCCTGTTTGCCTCTGGTGTACACGATTTTCAGAGAATGTCTCCTTTCCTTCCCTGTTCCAAATGACTCAAAATGCAGATTTTTCCCCTTCTTTCAACTCAGTTTCCTCTGTGACCCCAGTGTGCTTTTGTTTCCTTTCTTCTAAGTCTCTCTTTGTATTAGCTCTCCAGATGGGATCAAAGATGAGCTCTTCCTGCTCCTTGTTTTATTCTCCTCATAACTGTTTGGTTTACAGGAACAGGAAGAGGTACATTTCACACATTAGGTATTTTACCTGCACACCCACCTATATTATTCTAATTTATTTCTTTGACTTTTGATTTTTTTTCACATTTTACTTATTTATTTATATTTGGTAGCTGCCATGTTTAATTATTTTTCTACTTTTGCTACTTCATTGCAAAGAAAGACATCACAACTACATGCAGGTAAACATATATTGCATGTAATTACATATAAAAAAAGAATAACAGCTACTTTACTTTCATTTTTTCTCTTGTAAAAAGAATCTCAGCTCCTTTTTCACATTTGTTCGGCATACATTTTTTGAGCATGTACTATGTGCCAGAAATTCCTCTGGGTGCCAACATTAGGGTAGTAAACAAAATAGAAAAGGTCTCCCTTCTCAAGGAATTTATATTCTGGTGGGAGAGAGAGATAATAAACAAGTACATAAAAAATTAAGATAATTATGAGAGGATACCAATTGAGCTGAAATCTGAATGATAAATAGGATCCTGGATGATGAAAATCAAGATAATGAAAATTATGGGGGAAAGAGACAAATGCCAAGTCCCTACTAAAGGACTGGTGTTGGCATGATTGAGAAGCAGAAGAAAAGTCACTGTGACTGAAGTGTCAAGAATGCTGGAGAAAAGAAGACACAATGTTGGAGCAGAGTCTGAGGCCAGATCACTTAGGGCTTTTGAAGGTAGAATAAGAATTTTAAATTTTATTCCAAATGTCCCAAGAAGCCATGGAAGCTTTACAGCAGGAAAGTAACATTGTCTGACATGTTTTTGAAACACCACTTTGGCTACTGTGATATTTTCTTATAGTGGAGTAAGAGGTAGAAAAAAAACCAAACGTATGATATTGGGTTAAATTTTTTTTTGTTTTCGATTTTTAAAAACATTTTTAAAGGCAGTTTTAGGTTCACAACAAAATTGAAAAGAAGGTACAGAGATTTCCCATATAATTCCTACCTTGACACATCCATAGCCTCCCCCATTATTAGTATCACCAGAATGTACATTAGTTACAATTGATGAACTTACATTGACAAATCATAATCACCCAAAGCCTGTAGTTTACCTTAGGTTTCACTCTTGGTATTGTGCATCCTATGGCTTTGGACAAATGTTTAACATTTGACATGTAACCATAATTAAATATTATAGAGAGTGTTTTAACTGCCCAAAAAAATCTCTGTGCTCTGCTTATTCATCCTTTTCCCTCATTCCTCTAATGATCACTTATCTTTTTACTGTTTCCACAGTTTTGCTTTTTTCCCTAATATTGTACATAGTTGGTATCATATACTATGTAAACTTTCAGATTGGCTTCTTTCTCTCAGTAATATGCATTTAATGTTCTTCCATGTCTTTTCATGATTTTATACCTCATTTCTCTTTAGCTCTGAATAATATTCTGTTGTCTGAATATCATCTGATATCTTGTAATTAACTGCCTTAGTATAAATGTGATCAACAATAAAATGACTTTAAGAAAAACCTGCTAATTCTTGAGTTTTGTTTTTCCATCTCTTCTCTTAACCAGACTATAGTATTTTTAGTAGAAGGATGATCTCTCCATATTTCAAATCCGAATTCCTTATATTGGCACACAAAGATTATAGGTATTTAACTCTTGAACCTCATTCCTTGCTCATGGTTTTTCCTTACCATGACCAAAACATTGAATTATAAGCCTCAGCAATATTGAACCATGTCTTGGTTTCTCACCAACTTGTGCATCTTCCCACCCCCCACCCCCCACACACATGGGGAGCTTCCTCGTTGAAGCTTTCCTGAACACCTTGTATGTGTTCTCCCCATACTATGCACAGTCTTCTATAAAAGCTCTCCAAACATAAATATTGATGAATGAGTAGAGAAGACTGGGAAACACTGGAGAGCTAGCAAGGGTAAACATCACAAAGGGCATTGAGGGTTAAGGACTTGTTGCAGAGTTACAGGATCAGAACTTTAGAAAGTTCACTCTGGCAATATCTGGCAAGAAGAATGGATAAGATGACAAAGTGAGACTGGAAGCACGCTATTGCATTAGGATAGATAAGACATGATGGAGGCTTGAAACATTCACTTATACCTATGCATACAGAGAAGAAAACAATGAAAATGGAGAAGAAATGATGGGTTTAGAAAGACTTAAACAGTGACTAACTGAGGTGTGATTGTTTAGGTGAAAGTAAGTAAGAGAAAGTGAGGGAGAAAATAGAATCTAGGATTCTTCCCACTTCTTTCTTGAGCATCAGGGTGGATAGTGGCACAATTCACTAATGAAGGCATATTGAGGAAACTGTTAAGTCGTATCTTTTCACATCACCCATTTTAAAAATAATTACTGATTTTTTTTTTATGTGCCAACACTGTGCTTTCCATTTTATAAATTAACCTTTGTTCTCTATTGTTGCCTTTATTTACTTTTTTAATATAAATTTATTTTGAATCTCTTAACTACCTGAAACAATGCTAAAGTAGAAGAATTTGTCATTTCCATACTTTATTTCTATAGATGGAATAACAATAGTCCCTTGTGGACAGGGTGCTGTAGTGGGACTAAGCTGGATGAGTTGAGGATACACTGCTTGGGGACTCAGGAGAAATTAATGCAGCGCCAGGTACAGATTTTGTTTTATAACTCTTTCCTGCATCATCTCATCATGTTTCTGTCTTTCTACTACCCAATTCTTTGATTTTTTTAAATAGATACCCAAGAACTAGTTCCTTAATACTCAATATTTTCCTCACAAATAGATAAACTTTCATCAATCGGTAAGGAGGTTTAGGTCCTTCTAAACATGTAAAGATTTGCTGGATTTTTCTTGTTTGTTTGTTTGCTTTTTTAGTGAACTAACTTTTTTGCCATAGATTTTTTTTTTTAAACTGAAAAAACCTGCACAGATTTGTTTATAAAGATTACATGCTATTTTGCTCTAATTGCTGTGTATCCTCCTAACTTACTTTTGAGTTTGATGCCATAAATGGATTTGTCCATTTAAGACTTTTTACGAACAGATATTTTCAGAGTATAAATGACATTTACACTAATGGGAGAAGCAGGAGATATGATAACACAAACTAAAAGATCATTGTCAAATTATTTACATAGATTTGAAAGTGCTTTATTTAACAAATACTTATTGAGTATCTATTATGTAGCAAAGCACAAAATCACTGCCCTGAAGGAGTTTGCATTCCAAGGAGAAAAAGAAGACAGTTACCTACACAATTAAATGAAATTGTTGTTAAATGGTGATAAAGACTAAAGAGAAAAATAAATCAGGAAGGGGGACAGCCCTGGTTTATGACTCTTATGCCAACATAATCGTTAATAGTGTCCCTTTCACAAATTATGCCAGTTTGGAAAATAAACTATATAATTAATATGGGCATTGAAGATGTTAGGTGGGGAGAGGTCACAATTTTAGCTAGAGTAGCCAGGGAAGACTTCTCAGATAAAATGACGTTTAAGTAAGACTTGAAGGAAATGAAGAAAAGAACAATGCAGACATATTGTTCTCCTGGCAGGAGAACAGAGGGAACAAAGGCCCTAAAGTGCCTTTGTATCTAATGTGTTCAAGGAACATGAAGAAGGGAAGCACAATAAAAGAGAAGATTGAGGATGACAGTTGTGGATCTCAGGTCTGGATGCAATCCAGGCTCATGGCTAGGGATAGGATTCCGGATTTAAAATGTTACATTAATGTAATAAGGCGCCTGTGCCTAACTTATGCAAGTATGACCAGCTTATTGCTTATTATGCATGTGTGGCAGAATGCCACTATTGTTTTTTGACATATATAAAGCCCATGTGGGGGATCTTTGGAAACATGGCGGAATGAGAGATGTCCCCAGATCTCTTCCCTTGAAACAACAATAAGCTGAACATCTAAAACTCAACAAAAAACACCAGAACTGCACACTAGCATGTCTGAGCATGGGATCTGGGCATAGGAGCTACCACAGATCAGAGCCCTGGGTGTCTGGCAGTGGAGTAGGAGTAATAAAAAAGCTGCCTCTCACAGTCACCAGAGCTCCCTGAAGGAGGAGGGGGTGGGGAGAAGGAGCAGCAAGTTCCTGCGGCAAGTTCCCTGAAGATTCCTGCCTGGGATAGCTGTGAGCTCCCGTGGCCAGCTAGCTACAGGGCCTAGTCATCAGGGCAGAAAGCAGAGAAGCAGGACTGGACTGAAAAGGAACAACAGCTGATTTTTGCCAGCCACAGTTGCAAAACCGAGGCTGAGCCACAGCCCCCAACCCTCAACCCAGAGGGCTCCCTCCCCAACCCTCTCTAAGATCAATCACTGTGGAGCCCCAGGGGAATCTGAGCAAATGTTGCCAAGACTATTGGTGACATTGACAGGGACTGAAACTGAGGGTAGTGAGCATGATTAAATGTTTACGAGAAAATTTAAAAAGCATTATTAAGACTTTATAAAAAGCAAGGATCCAAGAGATTTAGATGCCACTTACCGGAAACCAAAAGAAAAGTGCCTTCCTTGCAACAGGCTAAAGAGAGACAATATATAAATCTTCATCTGGAAAAACAGCAGAATACACTTCCATGAATGCCCAGGTGGGGAAATAGTCCATTAAACACCGTGAACAACCAAGGTGACAAGGTATCTCAGAAAGAAAGAGAAAAATCTCCAGAAAATGAGCTTACAGACATAGAAATATGCAACTTATATGGCAGAGAATTCAGGATAGTACTTCTAAAAAAACTCAATGAGATCCAAAACAACTCAAATCAATAATTTCGGGAATTGAAAAAACAACTAGGTGAGCAGAGCAAGGAGATTGAAACCCTCAAAAAGAACCAAATAGGACTTCTGGAGATGAAGAATAACTGCAAGAGCTGAAAAATGAAATAGGATGCTCGGGAAATACAGTCAACCAAATGGTGAAAAGGATCAGTGATATCAAAGACAGAAATCTAGAAATAAATCAGAAGAAAGAAGAGAGAAACTGAAGAATGAAAAATAATGAAAGAGAAATTCAAGAACTAGCTGATACCATCAGGAGAGGAAACAGAAGAATAATGGGCACTATCAAAGGCAAGGAAAAGGAACAGAGATTAGAAAGCATTTCAGACAAATAGTGGACAAGAATTCCCCAAAGGAATGAGCTAGAGCTTGAAATTCAAAAAGTCAACAGAACACCCAATTATCTCAACCCCAAAGGCCTTCACCAAGGCACAATGTATTAAAATTATCAAACAGCAACAACAAATATAGAATTCTCAAGGCAGCCATGGAGAAAAAAATGGTATCATATAAGGTAAACCCATTAGATTATCCTCGGACTTCTCAGCGCAAACCTTACAAGCCAGGAAGGAATGGAATTGAATAGTTAAACTATTAAATGAAAGGAATTACCAGCTAACAATAATGTATCCAGCTAAGCTCTCCTTTAGATATGAAGGAGAAATTAAGACCTTTCCAGATATATAAAAAATTGAAGGAATTCTCCACTATGAGGCCTGCACTACAGGAAATACTGAAAGGAGTTAGTTCACCTAAAACAAAATGACATAAAAAAACTTCATAATTAGGATTAAAGTGACTATTATACAAACAGAGGAGTGCAACCCTTACTAAGAACAGGGCATTATAAGCTTAAATAATAATAAGAGAATTGTTATAACAAGATAGTAAGAACTTTCAGCATACATGGGAACAAATTGAGATAACAATGACTGAAAAGGGGGGGATTCAAATATCCAAATTCACAAAGAGGAATGGAGATAAGGCATGTGCAGGAAAAAAAATACATATATAACTATCCTTTACATATTCATAATAACCACATGCCAAAGATTCAGAACCATTGTATATAACATAAAACAAGAAGGACCAGAGGGAAAACCCACAAAAGCCAACCAATATAAAGAAAACAGAAACACAAGGACAAGGAAACAATGGAAACACCGAACTACCAGAAAGACCTCATATTTCAATAATCACCCTCAACTCACTGAACTCACCAGTAAAAAGGCACAGAGTTGCAGGACGGATCAAAAAACAAAATCCAATCATATGTTGCCTCCAGGAGACACATCTCAGCTCCAAAGAGAACTGTAGACTCAAAGTGAAAGGATGGAGAATGATATTTCAAGCAAATGGCATTCAGAGAAAAGTTGGAGTAGCGGTACTAATATTGGATGAAATAAATCTCAAAATAAAAAAGAAAAAGACAGATACTGAAAGATGCTTCATAATAATATAGGGAATCATGCACCAAGAAGACATGGGACTTATTAATATCTATGCTCCCAATCAGGGACTCCCAAAATATGTAAAGCAATTACTAACAGAACCAAAGGGAGAAACAGACCAAAACACTATCGTAGTAGAGGACCTAAATACCCTACTGTCAGATATGGACAGGTCATCCAAACAGAAAATCAATAAGGAAATAACATCCTTAAATGGCACATTATATCAAATGAGCATAATTGACATTTATAGGCCCTTCAATCCCAAAACAGCTGCTTATACATTCTTCTCTAGTACACATAGACCACATACTGGGACACAGAGATAGCCTCAACATATTCTCTGGTCATAATGCTTTGAAACTAGAGATCAACTGCAGAAAGAAATCAGGAATAAGCACAAATACATGGAGATTAAACAACATACTACTGAAGAATAACTGAGTCAGAGAAGAAATAAAAAGGGAGATCAATAGATACATAGATATGAATGATAATGATAGTACAACATTTCAAAACTTTTGGGACAAAGCAAAATTGATCATAAGAGGAAAGTTCATATTATTACAGGTCTATCTCTAAAAACAAAAATGAGCCCAAATAAACAACCTAAAGCTTCATCTTAAAAAACCAGAAAAGGAAGAGCAAATAAAACCTAAAGCCAGCAGAAGGAGAGAAATAATCAAAATTAGAGCATAAATAAATAAAATAAAAAACAAAGCAAAACAAAAAGACAATAGAAAAAATAAATGCAACAAAGAGTTGGTTCTTTGAGAAGGTTAATAAAATCGACAAACCCCTGGCTAGACTCACTCAAGAAAAAAGAGAAGGGACACAAATAAACAAAATCAGGGATGAAAGAGGAGAAATTATGACTGACATCACAGAAATAAAAAGGGTCATACAAGAATTCTATGAAAAAGCATATAACACCAAATTTAATAGCCTAGAAGAAATGGACAAGTACTTAGAAAAATACAACCTTCCTAGACTGAATCAAGAACTGGAAAATCTAAATAAACAGATCAGCAGTATGGAAATGGAAACAATAATCAAAAACCATCCAAAAAGTAAAAGTCCAGGACCAGATGGCTTCACCAGTGAATTCTACCAAACATTCAAAGAAGATTTAATACCTATTCTCCTCAAACTCTTCTAAAAAATCAAAGAGGAGGCAATACTTCCCAACTAATTTTATGAGACCAATATTACTCTGATATCAAAACCTGGTAAAGATAACACACACACATAAATTGTAGACCAATATCTTTCATGAACATGGATGCAAAAATCCTAAATAAGATATTAGCAAACCGAATAGAGCAACATATTAAAAAGATTATATACCACGATCAAGTGGGCTTCATCCCAAAGGCACAGGAATGTTTCAACATACGCAAATTGATTAATGTGATACACCACATAAACAAATTAAAAAATAAGAACCATATAATCATATCAATAGATGCAGAAAAAGCCTTTGACAAGATACAGCATCCATTTATGATCAAAACACTTAACAAAATCAGTTTAGAAAAAAAAAGTACCTTAACATAATAAAGGCCATCTATGACAAACCCTCAGCCAACATTATACTTAATTGTGAAAAACTAAAAATCTTCCCTTTAAGATCAAGAACAAGGCAAGGCTGTCCAGTATCATCACTATTATTTAATATAACATTGGAGGATTTAGCGATTGCAATCAGACAAGAGAAAAAAATAAAAGGCATCCAAATAGGAAATGAAGAATCCAAACTGTCACTATTTGTGGATGACATGATTCTCTATAGAGAAAACCCTGAAGACTCCATAAGAGCATTACTAGAAACAATAAGCAAATACAGTAAAGTTTCTGGATACAAAATCAATGTTAAAAAATTCATAGAGTTCCTATACTCTAATAATAAAACGTCAGAAAAAGAAGTGGAAAAAATAATTCCTTCTGCATTTGCAACAAAAAGAATAAAATACCTAGGAATAAATTTAACAAAACAAGTGAATGACTTATATAATAAAAACTAGAGGACCCTATTAAAAGAAATCGAAGAATATATAAGAAATGGAAAGATATTCCATGTTCTTGGATTGGAAGAATCAACAGAGTTAAAATGACCATATTACCTAAAGCATTATATACATTTAATGCAATCTCCATCAAAATCTCATTGGCATTTTTTAAAAAAATAGAACAAAAAAATCATCAGATTTGTATGGAAGCACAAAAGACCCCGAATTGCCAAAGCCATCCTGAGAAAAAAGAACAAGGCTGGAGGCCTCACTCTGCCTGACTTCAAATTATACTACGAAGTGACAGTAATCAAAACAGCATGGTATTGACAGCAAAACAGATACACGGACCAGTGGAACAGATTTGAGAGTTCTGAAGTAAACCCATATTTATATGGGCAAATAATTTTTGACAAAGAAATCAAAAACGCAGTGAAGAAAGGAAGGCCTCTTCAATAAATGATGCTGGGAAAACTGGAAAGCCACCTGCAAAAGAATGAAACTAGACTGTTTATTACCACACACCAAAATTAACTCAAAATGGATTAAGGACCTGAATATAACACTTGAAACAATAAAATGCATAGAAGAAAACATAGGAACTAAACTCAAAGACCTTGGACTTAAAGAGGATTTTATGAATTTGACTTCAAATTCAAGGAAAGTAAAAGCTAAAATAAATGAATGAGATTACATCAAACTAAACAGATTCTGCTCAGCAAATGAAATTGTCAACAAGGGAAAGAGAGAATCATCTGAATGGAAAAATATATTTGCAAGCAGCACCTCTGATAAGGGCCTAATATCGAAAATAGACAGAGAACTCATACAACTCAATAACAAGAAAGAAACAAATGATGCAATCATAAAATGGGCAGAGGACCTGAACACTTCTCTCTAGAGGACAAACAAATGGCCAAGAAATATATGAAAAGATGCTCAACCTTACTAGCTATTAGGGAAATGCAAATCAAAACCACAATGAAATACCATTTTACACCTGTTAGAATACCTATAATCGACAGGACATGTAATAACATATGTTGGAGAGGATGTGGAGAAAAAGGAACCCTCATACACTGCTGGTGGGACTTCATATTGGTACAGCCACTATGAAAAACAATATGGAGTTTCCTCAAAAAACTAAGAATTGATCTACCACATGATCTAGCAATTCCTCTATGGGTATTTACCCCAAAGACTTGAAAACCCATATTTGAAAAGATATTTGCACACTGATATTCATAGCATCATTATTGACAGTGGCCAGGACATGGAAGCAACTGAAGTGTCCTATGATAGATGAGTGGCTAACAAAGCTGTGGTACATATATACAATGGAATATTATTCAGCCATAAGAAGAGATGAAATACTGCCATTTGCAACAATATGGATGGACCTCGAGATAATCGTGCTAAGCAAAATAAGCCAGACAAAAAAAGTTGAAAAGCACATGATATCATTTATATGTGGGATATAAACCTTAAAGCAACAGATGAGCAGGACAAACAAACAGAGACTCATGGATATGGAATATAGACTAGTGGTTACCAGAGGACTATAGACTAGTGGTTACCAGAGAGGATGGGGTGGAGGAGTAGATGGGAGGTAGATGAGTAAAGGGGGTCAAATATAGGGTTTAGGGAGATGAAGTGGGTAAAGAGGATCAAATATATGGTAGCTAAAGGAAACTGGACTTTGAGTGGTAAACACAGAATAGAATATACAGATGTCAAATGATAATGTACACCTGAGAATTATATAATTGTATTAACCAATGTTACCCCAGAAAACTTAGTTAAAAGTTTAAAAAATTAATAAATAAGTCCATGCAGTTCCCTAACCATTTCATTTTCATGTCAGCTCCTCATGCATTCTTTCAACTGGGCTTCTCATCATTGAAACCTTCCCTTCTTGATCAGCTCGGCACTTACAACAGTAAAAGTCCATGAGATCTAAGAGGTAAGTAAAGGTTGTGTTGGACAGATCTTCTAAGGCCGTTTAGGTCTTTGTATTCTGAATGAGGTGGAAATCATTACAGGATTTTCAGTGGATGAGTACCTTGATCTGATACACACACAAATACACACAAACATATATATAATTAAATATATATTTAATTAAATTTATTGGGATGACACTTATAAATAAAATTATTAAGGTTTCACCTATACAATTCAATAATACGTATATTACATTGTATGTTCACTAGCCAAAGTTAAATTTCCTTCCATCACCATATATTTGAACCTCTTTACCCTATCTACCTCCCCCTTTTCCCTTTCCCTCTGCTAACCACTAAACTGTTGTCTGTGTCTATGAGTTTTTGTTTGTTGCCTTATTTGTTTGTTGCTTTCAATTTTATAGCCCATATTTGAGTGAAATCATATGGTTCTCAACTTTTTTGTCTGACTTATTTTGCTTAACATGATAATCTCAATATCCATCCATGTTGTTGCAAATGGTGATTTATATTTTAATAGAATAATTCTGCCTGCTGTGTGGAGAATGGACTGTAGAGGAGAAGGAGTGAAAGCAGGGAGAAGAACTTATAACTTAAAAAGGAAAAGATGGTGGACTAGGTAAAAGCATGTTTCACCTCCTCTCCGATCCATATTGAAATTACAACCAAATTCTAAAATAATCAAAGTGGAGAATCAACTGAAGTCCAGCTGATTATAACATGTACATCTGATAATGTAAAGAAGGAGCCATATTGAAGCCAGTAGGAGGCGCAAAATCTTGAATTGGGCTGGACCCACACCAGTGGGTTGTGGATGAACACTGGGAAGGAGAACAAGGCTGCAAAGACTACCCTGAAGGAGGGGTTCCTAGCCTCATTCGGGGGCTCTCCAGCCCAGAGAAGAGGAGTTTCCAAAAGTTCTGACTGCAAAAATCAGAGGGTTTTCTTGCCATCTGATTGAGAAGGAAGCAGACTGAAACCCAAGACATCCCTTTGAAGGGCCCCCACACATAGCCTCTCTCACCTGTGGACACATGCCCAGGGCACTGATGATGGGTCAGAGGCTTATGCAAGATTCATATAGGGAAAGACTGCATTACCTGTCAATGGAAAGAGGGCTGGATGGGGAGCCATCATTGCCTTAGTCGGGGAATCTACAGACCCTGCCAGCTTACCCGTGTAGATCCCTTCCACAGGGCCAATAGGCTAATACAGAAGTGCTGGCCTGAGGAGATCAGGCCGCCCCACGCAACCTGCAGATTTCCCGGGGTTTTTGTTGCTGGATGGCTGCCATGCCCTGCACCTTTTCAGTGCTAAACATTTGCACCTGGCATCCAGTGCTGTGCGTGCACATTTCAGAGACATTTTCAGGAAGATCACTGCTGCCAACATGAACTTGGGCAGATCTCAGGGATCTGTGGGCCAGTCCCAGACAGCACTTGGACTTGCTGTGATCTGTGACTTCTGTGGGAATGTGGGAATGGTTACCGAAGTTGAAGCAAGACTGAGGCTGTATTGATCTGAAGGCATTGTCTCCCAGAGATCTTGCCCCACCCAACCCACAAATTGCCCCAGACAGCCCATCGACAGTCAACCACCACCTCTGCTGCCTGCAAGAGCTGCAAAATCATGTGGAGGGATTGCAAAGGTCTGTGGGACCACCCCAGATGACAGCTGGTTTCACTATAATCTATGACTACAGTGGGAAGGCACAGACACAGAAGTTACAACAAAACTGAGGCTATATTGTCCTGATGACCCTTATCTCCCTGAGATCTCTCTTTTTCCAAGCCACAAAGTGCCTGTAGCCCATTGACAGGCAGCCTCTGCTGCCCTGCTTGGCTCTGGAGTTGCACAGTCTGCACAGGCAACAAACTTTGGCTAGCACAGTGAGCACATTTCAGGGAGAACAGTTGTTGGCAGGCCACTGCTGCCTATACAAGCTGTAATATTTCTTGAGAGGATTGCAGGGGTCTGTGAGACTGCCCCAGACAGTAGTTTGTCTCTGTGTGATCTGTGACTACTGCAGGAAAGTGCAGACCCAGAAACTGCAGAAAACTGAGGCTATTGGCCTGATAGCCCTTGATTCTCTGAGCTCCTGGCCCATCCAATATACAAAGTGCCCTCCGCATGGTGATAGGCAGCAACACCTGCCCTGGGGTGGAACATTCAGGCCCAATGTGGGCAGCAGCTGAACTTGGTATGATTGGAAACTAGTACAGGGTTCCACAGAGATAGCACTGGCATGTAAACTGACACTGGAGTGGCAGGGGGAAATTTACTCAATAGACCCAGGAGACTCCCAGGGTCCCTACACCACCCAACATGCATATCACCCAGAGGCTCATCCAGTTTCAGAGACTTACAGGCACCTGACAGGCAGTGTCAGGCCTTGAGCACTGATCCTTCTGCTAAACTGCCCTAGCTCAGGGATAGGGGATAACCAACTTCTGCCTACAGTATTGTTTCTTCCACTTACCTATAGATTCAGCATAAGCAACAACCATCTGTGGATCGCTTTGTAGTTCCCACTGGGTAGCCTTGAGCAATCAAAACAAGAAGCTGACCTTGGCCTATGGAGGAGTCCTTCCCAAGGGGCTACAAAACCAACACATCCAGAGGCTGGCACCAGACCACCACAGAGCAATTCCCGACTAGCCCCATTAGCGGTATGCACAAAGGGCGGTTGCAACAAGTATACAAGCCTGCTAGGGCAAGTCCTACTCAGTGGGGGTCAGCCCCCACACAGCAACTCTTACCCTGTGGATGCAGCCAGTTCCTACAATTAGTCAGCCTGAGTGTTAATCCCATCCACTGATGTACTAACAACAATAGAGGCTTGGTGACAACAGATCACACACAACCCACACAAAAATTACATCCAGAGCCCCTGGCACAGGAGATCAGGGAGAGTGTGCCCCTGGGCCACACAGGACACTTTCCACATAAGGCCATCTGGCCAAGATTGAGAGATGAAATGAATATTCCTAATGCATAGAAATGAACACAAGGAGGCTAATAAACTGAAAAAGCAAAGAAACATGCCACAGATGAAACAACAGGAGAAAACTCCAGAAAATAAGCTAAATGAAATGGAGGCAAACAACCTATCAGAGACCGAGTTCAAAATAATGGTCAAAAGAATTATCAACAAATTTATGGAGAGAATGGATGAGCACAATGAGAACCTCAAGAGAGAGATAATAAACATAAAAAAAGGACATATAAACCATAAAAAAGAACCAGACAGAAATGAGGAATACACTAGAAGGATTCAACAGTAGATTGGATGAAAAAGGAGATGGAATCAGCAAATTGGAAGACAAGATAGCAGAATACACTTAATCAGAACAACAAAAAGAAAACAAGAATTTAAAAGATGAGGATAATTTGAGACCTCTGGGACAACATGAAGAATAAAAATATCCGGATTATGGGAGTACCTGAAGAGGAAGAGAGAGAGCAAGGGATTGAGAATCTATTTGAAGAAATAATGACAAAAAACTTCCCTACTCTGGCAAAGGAATTAGATATACAAATTCAGGAAGCACAAAGAGTCTCAAACAAGAGGAATTCAAACAGACCTACACATCATAATTAAAATGCCAAAGGTCAAAGACAGAGAGACAATCTGAAAAGCAGCAAGAGAAAGGAAGATAGTTACTTACAAGGGTACCTCCATAAGAATGTCTGCTGACTTTTCAATGGAAAATTTGCAGGTCAGAAGGGAATGGCAAAAAATATTCAAAGTTATGAAAAACAAGAATCTACAACCACAGATACTCTACTCAGAAAGGCTTTCGATTAAAATGGAAGGTAAGATAAAAAGCTTCTCAGACAAGAAAAGCTTAAGGAATTCATCACCAACAAGCTAGCATTACAAGAAATGTTAAAAGGTCTTCTGTAAAAAGAGAAGGGATAAAAAAGAAAATCAAAATAACAAATATGAATAATAAAATGGCAGTAACAATGTACTTATCAGTAATCACTTTAAATGTAAATGGATTAAGTGCTCCAATCAAAAGACATAGGGTAACTGAATGGATAAGAAAACAAGATCCATGCATATGCTGTCTACAAGAGACCCACCTCAGATCAAAGGACACTCACAGACTGAAAGTAAAAGGATGGAAAAAGGTATTTCATGCAAATGGTAATGAAAAAAAAGTTGGAGTAGCAATACTTATATGAGATAAAATAGACTTTAAAACAAAGGCTATAATAAGAGACAAAAAAGAACATTATATCATGATAAACAGATTGTTAAATCGAGAAGACATAACCCTAGTAAACATATATGCACCCAACATAAGAGAATCTACATACATAAAGCAATTATTGACTGACATAAAAGGAGAGATCTATAGTAATACACTCATAGTAGGAGACTTTAACACCCCGCTGACATCATCGGACAGATCTTCCAGACAAAGAATCAACAAGAAAACAATGGGCCTAAAAGATGCACTAGAACAGATGGACTTAATAGATATTATCAGAGTACTTTACCCCAAAGCAGCAAAATATACATTTTTCTCAAGTGCACATTGAACATTTTCAAAAATAGACCATGTTAGGACACAAATCAAGTCTCAATAAATTAAAGAAGATTGAAATTATATCAACTGTCTTCTCTGATCAAATGGTATGAAACTAGATATCAATTACAAAAAAAAATCTGGAAAATAGACAAATACATGGAGGCTAAATAACATGCTACTAAACAATGAATGGGTTATTAACAAGATCAAGGAATAAATCAAAAGATATCTAGAGATAAATGAAAATGAAAACACTATGACTTAAAATCTATAGGACACAGCGAAAGCAATCCTAACAGGAAAATTCATAGTAATATAGGCCTACCTTAGAAAAGAGAAAAAGCTCAAATAAACAATCTAACCTTACACTTAAAAGAACTAGAAAAAGAACAGCAAATAAAGCCTAAAGAGAGTAGAAGGAAGAAAATAAAGATCAGAGCAGAAATAAATGAAATAGAGTTTAGAAAAATAATACAAAAGATTAATGATGATTGGATAAATAAATAATGGTTCATAAATACAATGGAATATTACTCAGCCATTAAAAAAATGAAATCCTACCATTTGCAATAACATAGAGGTTATTATGCTGAGTGAAATAAATCAGACAAAGAAAAATAAATACCATATGGTTTCACTTATATGTGGAATCTAAGGAACAAAAAGAACAAACTAATCAAAAACAGACTCACAAATATCGTGGAAAATTTGGTGATGGACAGAGGTGAGGTGGGATTGGGGTGCTGGGAGAATGAGGTGAAAGGTTAAAGTACAAATTCATAGCTGATAGATGGTTATGGGGCTGGGGAGCATGGCTTAGGGAATGCAGTTAGCATTAATATATTGGCTAGGTGGAAAACCAGAAGAGAGAAGGAGCAATTAGGGGGATTATTTAATAAACTGTATAAATGTCTAACCAATGTACTGTGTACTTGAAACTAATTTAAAAAAAGTTAATGAAACCAAGAGCTGGTTCTTTGAAAGGATAAACAAAATTGACAGACCCTTAGCCAGACTCATCAAAGAAAAATAAGAGAGGACTCAAATAAATAAAATCAGAAATGAAAGAGGAGAGATAACTATGGACACAGAAATACAAAGGATCATAAAAAAATACTATGAGCAATTATATGTCAATAAATTGGACAATCTGGAAGAAATGGACACATTCTTAGATGCAATCTCCCAAGTCTGAGTCAAGAAGAAACAGAAAATCTGAACTGACCAAATACCACCAATGAAATAGAATCAGCAATCAAAAACCTCCCAAAAAACAAAAGTCCTGGATCAGATGGCTTCATAGGTGAAATTTATCAAACATTCAAAGAAGAATTAACACCTATTCTTCTCAAACTCTTCCAAAAACTTCAAGAAGAGGGAAGGCTCTCTAACTCCTTTTATGAGGCCTCCATTACCTTGGTTCCAAAACCAGACAAAGACATTACAAAAAAAGAAAATTATAGGCCAATATCTCTTATGAACATTGATTCAAAAATCCTCAACAAAATATTAGCAAAATGAATTTAGCAGTATATTAAAAATATCATACACCATGATCAAGTTGGATTTGTTCCTGGGATGCAAGGTTGGTACAAAATCCACAAAACAATTAATGTAATGCACCACTTTAACAAATCAAAAGATGAAAACCATGTGATCAAATCAATAGATACAGAAAAGATGTTTGACAAAATCCAGCATCCATTTATGGTATAAACTCCCAGCAAAGTGGGAATAGAGAGAATATACCTCAACATAATAAAAGCCATGTATTACAAATCTACAGCTAACATTATATTCAGTGTGGAAAGGCTAAAAGCATTTTTCTTAAGATCAGGAACAAGAAAAACAAAATACAAAAAACAATACAACGACGCCTACTTTCACCACTCATCTTCCACAGACATAAGACGAGAAATGTATCCATAGTGGAAAGGAAGAAATTAAACTCTTTATTTGCCGATTACATGATATTATATATAGAGAACCCTAAAGATTCCACCAAAAAACTACTAGAACTAATCAATGAATTCAGTAAAGTAATAGGATACAAAATTAATATTCAGAAGTCAGTGGCATTTTTATACATCAATTATGAACTTTCAAAAAGAGAAATTAAGAAAACAATCCCATTTACAACTGCATTGAAAAAAATAAAATACCTAGGAATCGAATTAACCAAGGAGGCAAAAGACCTATTCTCAGAAAATTATGTCATTGAAAAGTGAAATTGAAGAAGATACAAATAAATAGAAGCATATACCATGCAGATGGGTAGGAAGAATCAACATTATTCAAATGGCCATACTACCCAAAGCGATCTTTAGATGCAATCCCTATCAAAATACCTATGGCATTTTTCAGAGAGTTAGAGTAAATGATCCTAAAATTTATATGGCACCATAAGAAACCCCAAATAGCCACAGCAATCTTGAGAAAGAACAAAGTTGGAGGTATCACACTACCTGATATCAAATCATATTACAAGGCTACAGTAATCAAAACAGCATGGTACTGGCATAAAAACAGATATATTGATCAATGGAATAGATCCCAGAGAGAACCCAGAAATAAATCCACATCCATACAGTCACTTAATATATGACAAAGGAGGCAAGAATATGCAATGGGGTAAAGGCAATCTCTTCAATAAATGGTGCTGGGAAAATTGGACAGATACATGCAAAAGAAGGAACTGGACCATCTTCTTACAGTGTATACAAGAATAGTCTCGAAATAGTTTAAAGACCTAAACCTTAAAATTTCTAGAAGGCAGTAAACTCTCTGATATTGCTAACGGTAATTTCTTTTTAGATATATCTTCTTGGGCAAGGGAAACAAAAGAAAAAAGTAAACAAATAGGACCACATCAAGTGAAAAAGTTCTTGTACAGCAAAAGAAACCATTAACAAAACAAAAAGACAACAGACTGAATGGGAGAAGATATTCTCTTATGATACATCTGTTAAGAAATTAATATAAAGAACTCATACAACTCAATGACTAAAAACCAAACAGTCCAATCAAAAAATAAGCAGAAGACCTAAACAGGTATTTCTCCAAAGAGGAAATACAGATGACCAATAGACATATAAAAAGATGCTCAAGGTAACTAATCATCAGAGAAATGTAAATTAAAACCACAATGAGATATTTCTTCACACCTGTCAGAATGGCTAGCATCAATAAATCAAAGAACAACAAGTCTTGGCGAGATTGTGGAGAAAAGGGAACACTGTTGGTGGGATTGTAAATTGGTAGAGCCACTATGGAAAACAGTCTGGATGTTTCTTTAAAAATTAAAAATGGATATACCTTTTGACCCAGCAATTGCACTTCTGAGTATTTGTCCAAAGAAAACCAAAAACAGTAATTTGTAAAGATCTGTGCACCCTTATGTTCATGGCACCACAATTTACAATAGTCAAGATATGGAAGCAATCTAAATGCTCTTCAATAGATGGTTAGATAAAGAAGTTTTGTTTCATATATACAATGGAATATTACTCAGTCGTTAAAAAGTGAAATCCTACCATTTATAACACTATGGATGGACCTAGAGGTTATTATATTGAGTGAAATAAGTCAGACGGAGAAAGATAAATACCATATGATTTCACTTATATGTGGAATATAAGGAACAAAAAGAACAAACTAATTGATAGCAGACTCACAGATACAGAGGACAATCTGGTGACAACAGAGGGGAGGAGAATTGGGGGGTTGGGAATATGGTGAGAAAGGTTAAAGAAGTACAAATTAGCAGTTAATATATGGTTATGGGGTTGGGTAGCAAGGCATAGGGAATGCAGTTAGCATCAATGTAATGGCTAGGTGGAGAGCCATAGGAGAGAAAGAGCAATTAGGGGGATCATTTTATAAACTATATAAATGTCTAACAATGTACTGTATACTTGAAACTATAAAATAAAATAAAATAAAATAAATAAAATAAAACACTGAATAAACCAAAAAAAAAAAAAAAGCCCATAATATCCAGACTGGAAATGTTGATGGCTCAAAAAAGAGTGGTAGTAGTTGAAAGAATGAGAAATGGTTGAATTCTTGAATATATGAATATAAGAGAAAAGTAAACCATGCCTTCGAGGCAAAGGCCACTGGAAGAACGGATTTCTTTATTTGCTTGAGAAGGAAAAAACTGTGAGAAGAGAGTAGATTTGGTGGCAAATTCAGGATCTCACTATTAGACATACTAAGTTTGAGATGTCTATTAGATAGCCATGTGGATGTCAAGTAGGCAGAAAAGAACTGGAAAATCATCACTATACAGATAACAGTAAGAGCCATGAGACTAGATGAAATCACAAACAGAGGGAGTACAAAAAGAAAGGGAAAGGTGTTCAAAGATTGACCCTTGGGACAGTCCTATGTTTAGAGGACCAGGAGATATGAAAGAATAATCAAAAGAAATCAAAGATTATTACAAACAGGTTGAAAACAATCCACAAATGGTAGAATTATGAATTTTTCTTTTTGTTATTTTCTAAAAGAAATAGGTAATACATTTTGTATTTTTTATAATTTATAATTTATACTCAATAACATATAGTTTTTAGTTTAATTCAATAAGTTTTAATAATATATAAACTTTTGTATTATCATCCAAAACAAGATATTGAGTATTTCCATTATCCTAAAAAATTATCCTATGTCCTTTTCTAATCTGCTTCATGCCATCCATATCCTCGGGCAACAATTTTCTGATATCTATCACCATAGATTAGTTTTGTCTGACTAGAGCTTCATGTAAATGATTTTGTTTTTATCTCATCATAATGTCTGCAATATGTTATGTTATGTCATGTTATGTTGCATGTATCAATACTTCGATACTTTTTATTGATGGGTAGTATTCCCTAGTATGTATAGACAGTGGTTAGGTTATTATTCTTCTGATGAGGGACATTCTAGCTTTTTCCAGTTTAAAACTATTATGAATAAAGCTGCTATATATATTATTGTATGTGCCTTTTTGTGGACATATGTTTTCATTTTGCTTGAATGGATACCTAGAAGTAAAATTACTGAAGACAGAATTGATGTAATCTAAATTTATAAGAAATAGCAGAAAAGTTTTGAAAATCAATTATACCATTTTACAATTCACATGCAAAATATTTTAAACAGAAAGTAGTTCAGACATCTTCTAAAAGATTTGCCCTGAGAATTACGTTTTTAAAAATGTTCCTTATACTCTTTAATGTAAATTCATAATCTAAAATCTTGTCAAGATATTCTAAGTGGCAGTTTTTGAAGATCTTACTATGGTAGTTAGGAGAAGTTGCAGGTTGATAAGCACTGCTGGGACAATTTGTGAAGATATTATTCATTACTTAATTAAGTATTATATGAAAATTAATTTAATAAACTAATATTGGTTCAAACGGAGATGGGAAGGAGCTTTCTCTCCTACTTGGCTTAGGTGAGAAGTTACACCCTAACAGAAGAGATCCAAGGCCATGTTCTCTACTCAATTTTTAAATTCTTCCTTTTCTTTCTTTTTCTTCCAGCTTTATCCATTTTGAATCAAAAGTATTGAAGATCTGGAGCCTAAGTAAAACAGAAAGATCTTTATTGAGGAACACAGACAGAATGTTCTCTCGTTGAAAAGGCAGAGACTGAAACAGCTGAGAGAAATTAAGCAGAGTGGCCAAGATGCGAGCCTGCCTTGCGAGTCAGAGAGGTTCCTGACAGGATAAGAATGTGCCTTCAGATGGTTTATTTAAACACTCTGTCCTGAGCTCCAATGCATTTTAATTTTTCAGTGTTTAAATTTGGTTATTTTAATGAGATTATAGTTTTGATAAGTAAGTAACAAAAAATGTTGAATATTAATAACCATGTGGTCTCAAACTTTGTACTCTGTATGAAACTCAGGAAGTGTCTGTCCTGCATAGTTTAAATCTCTAATTGAGGTTGTATTTCAACAGAGCTGAAAGATTATTAAATCAATGATTCTCGACCTGGAGGAAGATGCTTCTGCCCTGCACTCTAGGGTACTTGACATGTCTGGAGACAATTTTGATTGTCAAGCATCAAGTAGGTAGATGCCAGAGATGCTGCTAAGTATCATACAATGCCCAGGATAGCCCACTCAACAAAAATTATCTGGCTCAAACTGCAAATAGTATTACTGCTGAGAAACCTTACATCAAATAACTTGAATAGGTCTGAGGAGAAAACACTTAAAAGCTAAAATTATAGACCTGAGTTTATTTGTATATTAAGAGATTAGGATTTATAACCTATTAACTAAAATAGACCTGGCATAGAACCTATCCTCCAGGGTGGAGCCAGATGTAAGCACTAAAATAAGTTGAAAAAACAGACTCTAAATGTATAGTGAACTTTGGTTTTAAGGGGTTGAAAATGAAGTTTCTCAGAGGAAACTCTGGAGTCTCAGTCAAGATGTGAGAGAGAGACAAGTTGCTGTGTTAATACATTCTTGATAGATATGACAGTATTTTACTAGAATGAAAGAGTGAGAGAGGATATTTTGAACACTCTATTAAAGTAGCTCCTGTACCATTACTCTCTATCCTGACATATTATTTTTTCTCTCTTAACACTATGATAAATTTAAAATAAATTGTTATTGTTGTTGTTTACTATGTGTTTATTCCATTGGACTATAAACTCTATGAAGGCAGGAACTATATTGTGTCATTCAAAACTGTATGCCCAGAATCTAACCCAGTGCCTGCCATCATAACAAGCATTAATATATTTTAAATTATATAAAAAAATTAAAATTTCCAGAGTTTGCATTCTTATCATAATCTATTTATATTTAACATCAGAGAAACTTCATTTCTTCTACCACCTAAAGTGGACTTTTCCTGATAAAATTTATACATTATTTATTTTTTACTTCATTTGTCTTAATTTTTAAAAATCTGCTAAAATTTACTTTTGCTGCCTTCTTTCTCTTACTCAAAATCATTGTTTCCAGATGTTTTTGAGCAGGAAAGAGAGAATAAATTCTTGTAAATAAGGGAAGGTATTGCCATTGGAGAGGATCATGGGCAATTTACTAGCAGTGACAAGGAGGAAGACAAGATATATGGAAAGGTTCAATAGATGAGACAACAGAGGGATACAACTCATTGCATCCTGCAAGCCATAACAAATAAAAGATCTTGCCCTTAAGAAACTTAGAGCTAGTCTTCCAGTTCAAGATAGTGTCATAGAAGGCTTCTGAACAACACTTGCCTCACATGGAAACACCAAATCTACAGCTATTTATGTAATAATTCTCTCTGAAAGAAATCCAAAAAGTAGCAGAATGACTCCTACACATCAAGTGAACATGAAAAATTCAAAATGGGTTGCTATTGCCTCCATAAAGGAAGCTTGGGCATACATCTGGCACCCCTGTTTTTAATGGATGCAGCCCAGAGGTCACATCCCTGGATAGCCTAGCTCTGGTGACCAGTGGGGCTTGTATTTGTGGGTTCAGTGGGACTATGGTAAACAAAGTCACTTCTTGGCTGGCTGTGCTACCAGAGCTCTGTGCAAAGGGAAAGCACCCATCAGATGAGAGGCACTCATCTCAGTCTTTCCTTAAAGGAGATATCTTTGCATTCTTTAAAAGCATTTTTTCCCAAAAAAATTATTTTTATTTTTTAATCTTCCACTGAAGTGTAAGCTCTAACAGGTGAAGCTTTGAGGAAGGTAACTTGGTAGGGAAGAGGATCGGGAAGTTGTTAGGGTCAGTGATTGGTTCAGAAAATCTTAGCATCATCTAGTCCCTGCCCTCTTTCTCCTAAAAGCAATCACTGAATGCCTTGTCTCTGCTCAGCCTCTCTGATGTTTCTTTTCTTGGTTCCTTTCCTTTTTCATCCTTGCCTTGCTAAACTTCAGGTCTTCATTATCTTTCACCAAAACTATTGCCATAGTGTCCTATCAGTATCACTATCTCATCTCTTATTTTCTGGTCCACTATCTACGTTGTCACCAAATTAATCTTTGTCTAGCTCAGCTCTTATCATTTCATTAAAAGCTATTTTTTAAACTAAGTTGTTATCAGCTTAAAATAAACTGTTACAAATATAAGATATTTTATATAAGCTTCATGGTAACCACAAAGGAAAAACCTATAATAAACACACAAAAATTTAAAAAAAGAAATATAAGCTTATCACAATAGAAAATTATCAAATCACAAAGGAAAAAGAGAAGAAAAGAACAAAGAAACTGCAGAACAGCTAGAACATAATTAACAAAATGTCAATAGTAAGGCCATACTTATCAATAAAGAGATAAAATTCTCCAATAAAAAGACAGTGGCTGAATGAATGAAAAAAAAAAAAAAAACAGGACTCATCTGCATATTGCCTAAAAGAGACTCACTTCAGCTTTAAGGATACACACAGGATGAAAATGAAGGGAAGGATAAACCTATTCCATGCAAAAGGAAACAAAAAAAGCATGATAGCTATATTTATATCAGATAAAATAGATATTAAGTCAAGACTTCAGTAAGAGAGAAAGAAGTTCATTATATAATGATAAAGGGGCCAATTTAAGAACAAACTATAACAATTGTAAATATGCACCTGACATTGGAGCATTTAAATATATAAAGCAATAGATCTGTAGGGAGAAATAGAGAACAATATAATAAATAATATTGTGAGGGGATTCAATACCCTGCTTTCAACTATGGATTAATCAGAAAATCAGTAAGGAAATACTGGACTTACTACACAACATACCAATTGTACTCAAATATATTTACAGAATATTCCACCCAAAACAGGAGAATATATATTCTTACAAAGGTATGTAGCATGTTTGCTAGGATAGATTATATGTTATGTCACAAAACAAGTTTTAATATGTTTAAGGTTGAAATGATATAAAGCACCTTTTTTTAACCACAATGGTATGAAACTAAAAATGACTTACAAGTATATAACTGGAAAATTTACAAATATGTAGAGATTAAACAACAAGCTATCAAACAAATAATGGGTCAAAGAAAAAATCAAAAGAGAAATTAATAAAATGCCTTGAGGGAATTGAAAATAGAAATACAACATATAAATATTTATGAGATATGGCAAAAGAGTTATAGCAATAAAAGTGTACATTAAGAAATAAGAAAGATCTCATTAAGTGAGATATAGACAACATTACAATAATTGTAGGGGCTTTAATACTCCACTACTAGAAATGGATAGATTGTTCAGACAAAAAATCAGCAAAGAAACATTAGAATTAAACCACACTTTTGAACGATTTATCTTAATAGACATGGTAGAACAATTAATCAAACTGCAGGAGGATATACATTTTTTCAAGTTCACAGGTAACATTCTCCAGGATAGATTATATGATAGGCCACAAAACAAATCTTAGTAAATTTAAGATTAAAATCATACCAACTTTCTTCTTTAGCCACAATGGTATAAAACTAGAAATCAATAAGAAGAAATTTGAAAATAAACAACACCCTTCTAAACGACCATTGGATCAAAAAAGAAATCAATGTGAAAATTTAAAAAATCTAGAAACAAATGAAAATGCAAACATAAATCAAATATTGTGGAATGCAACAAAAGCAGGTCAGAGAGAAAAGTTTATAGTAATAAATGTACTTATTAAAAGGTAAGATCTCAAATAAATAACACCTCAAAGAACTAGAAAAAGAACAAATTAAGCTCAAAGTTATCAGAAGAAATAATAAGGATCAGAGTGAAAATAGATGAAATAGAGACAAAAAAACAATAGAAAGGATCAATAAAACTTAGAGCTGTTTCATTGAAAATATAAACAAAATTGAAAAACATTTAGCTAGAGTAAGTAGAAAGGAAAACTCAAATAAATAAAACTAGAAATAAAGAGGAGCTATTACAACTGATGCTACAGAAGTACATAGAATTATAAGAGATTGCTATGGATAATCATATGCCAACAAATTACATAAACTAGAATAAATGGATACATTAATAGAAACAACAAATTACCAAGACTGAATCAAGAGATAGAAAATATAAACAGATGAGGGATGAGTAAAGAGATTGATTGAATCAATATCAAAAACTCAATACAGAAAATGCCAGAACCAGATAGCTTTACTGGAAAATTCTACCAAACATTTAAAGAATTAACACCGATCCTTCTCAAAATCTTCTAAAATATTAAGGATGAAGGAACACTTTTATACTCATTCTACAAGGCCAGAATTACTGAAACCACATAAGGATAATATAAGAAAAGAAAAACATTGGCCAATACCTTTGATTAATATAGATGCAACATTTTTCACCAAAATATTAGCAAATCAAAATCAAGAACACATTTAAAGGATTATACGACATAACCAAGTGGGATTTATTCTGGGAATGCTAGGTTGATTCAATATATGCAATCAATAAATGTAATATATTATATCAATAAAATTAAAGATAAAATCACATGATAATTTCAACAGATGCAGAAGAAGCATTTGACAAAGTAAAGTCTTTTTTACCAAAAACAAACAGACAAAACCCTTAAAAGACCAGGATGAATATGATAATGGTCATATAGCAAAACCTCATAGCTAACATTATATTCAGTGTAAAGAAATTGAAAGTGTTTCCTCTCACATCAGGGACAAAGTAAGAATGCCTTTCACTACTTCTATTCAACATATTACCAGATGCCCTAGCTAGAGCAATTAAAATAAAGAAATAAAAGGCATCTGAATTGGAAAGGAAGAAGTAAAATTGTCATTAGTCACTGATGATATAGTTCTATGGAGAGAAAATTTCAAAGAATCAGACAAAAACTGTTGGAATTGTCAACAATTTTGGTAGAGTGGCAGGATAAAAAATCAACATATAAAGTCAATTGAATTCTTTTACAGTAAGGATTAAACATCTGAAAAAGAAATAATCAAAACTCTTCCACTTACAATACCATCAAAACCATTAAGATACTTAGTAATAAATTTAATAAAAGAAGTAAAAGATCTGTAGAATGAACACTACAAAACTTTGCTGCAAGAAAATAAAGAAGACACACAAATAGAGATGCCCTGTGTTCATGGATCTGGAGAATTAATATATTTAAAATGGCATTACTACCCAAAGCTATCTACAGATTCAATACAATTCCCAAAAAAAGTATTCTTCACAGAAATAGAAGAAAAATCCTAAAATTTGTGTGGAACAACAAGAAACCTTGAATAATCTAAGATATACTGAGTTAAAAAACAAAGCTGCAATTATCACACTTCAGGAGTTTGAACTATACTACAAAGTCATAATAATATATACAGCATGATGCAAGCACAAACATAGACACATCAACCAATGCAACAGAATAGAGAACCCAGAGGGAGCCAAGAATACTCAGTGGGAAGATGATAGTGTCTTCAACCAATGGTGCTGGGAAAACTGGAGCAAAAAATGCAGAACAATGAAATTGGTTGCCTATGTCACACCACTCACAAAAATTAACTTGAAATGGATCAAAGACTTAAACATAAAATCTGATATCATAGAACTCCTAGAAGAACATAGAGAAGAAGCTCATCAATATTTTTCATTGCGATAATATTTTGGACATGATGCTAAAAGTATAAACAACAAATGAAAAAAAATTAACAAATAGGCCTACATCAAACTCAAAATCTTTTGCACTGTGAAAGAAACAATTAAAATTAAATGACAACCTACAGAATGAGAGAAAATTTTGTAAACCCTATATTGGATAAAGAGTCAATATATATAAAATGTGTGAAAAACGCAGTCAACTCAAAACAATAAAAATATGATTTAAAAATGAGCAGAAGAACTAAAACCACAATGAGATATCATCTCATACCTTTAGCATGACTATCATCAAGAAGACAAGACACCACAGGTGCTGGCAAGGACATGGTGAAAAGAAATCCTTATACATTGTTGGTGAGCATGTCAATTGGTCCAACAACTATGGAAAACAATATGGAATTTCCTCAAAAAATTATAAATGGATCTACTATACTATCCAGCAATTCCACTTCTGGGTATATACTAAAAGGAAGTGAAAACAGAATTTTGAGAAGATATATGCACTCCCATGTTGATCACAGCATTATTTACAATAGCCAAAATATGGAAACAACCCAAATGACCATCAATGGGTAAATGGATAAAAAAGATATATACATACACAATGAAATACTATCCAACCATGAGAAAATAAGATATCTTCCCATTTGTGACAATATAGATTGAACTTGAGCATGTTATTCTAAGCAAGGGAAGCAGATAGAGACAAGGATAGTGTGCTATCATTTATACGTGGAATCTAAAAAATTTAAATTAGTAAAGACAGAGTAAAATGGTTTTCATCAGGGGATGAGGAATGAAATAAGAGCAATAGTGTTTAACTATACAAACATGTAATGAGTAGTAAATAAGCCACAGAAATTTAATGTACAGTATAATGAATATTGCAAATAATATTGTACAATATTTATGTAATGTGTTAAATATTACTACAATGGCAATCATATTACAATATGTGAATTTATCAAAGAAACACACTGTACATCTTAAACTTACCCAATGTTACCCATCAAATTTATTCAATAGAAAAAAGAAATAAGAAAGATCTCAAATTAACACCCTAACTTTATACATCAAAGAACTATAAAAAGAACAAAGTCCAAAATTAGTATAAGGAAATAATGAAGTAATTAAAATATAGACTAAATAAGACAATAGAAAAGATCAATGAAGCAAGGAGCTTGTTGTTGTAAAAATAAACAAAATAGACACATCTTTAGCTATACCAACCAAGAAAACAAGGAAAGAGGACTCAAAAAAAAAATGTAAAAAAAGGAGACATTGTGATATGACATGAATACAAAGATTTATAAGAGAATACTATGAACAATTATACACTAACAAGTTGGACAACATATTAGAAATAGATGTATTCTTATAAACATAAAACCAACTAAAACATACAACCATTTCATGAAGAATTAGAAAATCAGAACATATCAATTAATGGTAAGGAGATGAAATCAGTGATCAAAAACCTCCCAACAGTGAAAGTCTAGAACTAGATGACTTCACTAGGAAGTCTACTGAACGTTTAAAAAACTATTGCCAATCTTTCTTAAACTCTTCCAAAAAATAAAAAGAAGGGGAAAGTTCCAAACTCATTTTATGAAACTAGCATTATCTTGATACCCACATCACATAAAAGGTACTACAAGAAAGGAAAATTAATAGGCCAATATCTCTGATAAACATGCATGCAAAAATCCCCAACAAAATACTAGCAAACCAAATTCGACAGTACATTTAAATAAATTTACACCATAATCAAGTGGAATTTATTTCAGGGACTCAAGCATGGTTCAACATCCACAATCAACCAATGTGATACATCACATTAACAAAATGAAAAATGAAAATTTCATTACCATTTTGATAAATGCAGAAAAAGCATTTGACATAATTCAAGATCCATTCATGATAAAAACTCAACAAAATACATATAGAGAGAACATACTTCAATATAGTAATGACCATGTATGACAAGCCCACAACTAACATCGTATTCAATGGTGACAAACTAAAAGCTTTTCCTCTAAGATCAGAAACAAGACAAGAATGTCCAATATCACTGCTTTTGTCAACACATTACTGGAAGTTGCAGCCAGAGCAATTAGGCAAAAGAGAGAAAAAACAGATAAAATGGAAAGAAAGAAATAAAACTCTATCTCTTTGTAGTTGGCATGATATTATGCATGGAAAACATCGAAGGCTCTATTAAGAAACTATTAGAACTAAAAAGAAATTTAGTAAAGTTGCAGGATACAAAACCAACATACAAAATTCTGTTGCATTTCTATATACTAACCACAAACTATCAATAAGATAAACTAAGAAATAATCTCATTTACAATTATACTAAAACAATAAAATACTTAGAAATAAACTTAACCAGGGTGGTGAAAGACCAATACATCGAAAACTCTAAAGTTTTGATAAAAGAAATTAAGACACAAATAAATGGAATGATATTCTGTGCTCTTCAAGTTAAAGAATCAATTTTGTTAAAATGCCATACTACCCAAAGCAATCTATAGATTTAATACAATTCCTATCAAAATTCAAATGACATTTTTGCCAGAAAGAGGAAAAACAATCCTACAATTTGTATAGAATCACAAAAGACCATAAATAGCTAAAGTGATCTTGAGACAGAAGAACAAAGCTGGAAATCATCATAAGATATTATTTCAAACTATATTATAAAGCTATAGCAAACACAACAGTACAGTATTGACATAAAACCAGATATACTGATCAATAGAACAGAATAGAGAACACAGAAACAAGCCCACATAAATGTCAATTAACTTATGACAAAGAAGCTAGGAACATACAAGAGGAAAAGGATAGTTTCTTCAGTAAATTTGTATTGGAAAACTGGACAGCCACATGTAAAAGAATCAAGCTGGACCTCTATCTTACAGCATACACAAAAATCAACTAAAAATGGATTAAAGACTTGAACTTAAGACCTGAAACCATAAAAGTCCTAGAAAAAAACATAGGCAATAACCTCCTTGAAATCAGCCATGGCAATATCTTTTTTAAAAATTATTTGGCAACAAAATCAAAGGCAATAAAAGGAAAAGCAAAGGATACAAGTGAGATTACACCAAGCTAAAAATCTTATGGACAGGAAACAAAACCATCAATAAAATAAAAGGCAACCTACAGAATTGGAGAAAATATATGCAAATCGTACATCTGATAAGGATTAATATCCAAAATATATAAAGAATATATACAACTCAAAAACAAAAACAAACAAACGATATATTAAAAATGGGCAAAGAACCGGGATAAACATTTTTTTTCAAAGAAAACATACAAATGGCTAACAGGTACATGAAAAGGTGCTCAACATCACTAATCATCAGGGAAATGCAAATAAAAACCATAATGAAATATCATCTCATACCTTGTTAGGACAGTTCTCTTCAGAAAGATGAGAGACAAATGTTGGTTAGGCTGTAGAGAGAAAAGGAAACTTTTGGCACAATTGTTGAGAATTTAAATTGGTGTAGCCACTATGGAAAACAATGTGGAAATTTCCCCCAAAATTAAAAACATAACTATCATTTCATCTAGTAATTTCATTCCTGAGTTTATATCCAAAGAAAATCAAATCACTATCTGGAAATAATTATGCAGTCTCCTGTTCATTATAGCATTATTTAGGATAGTCAAGACATGAAAACAACCTAAGACATCAGTGGATAAATGGATAAAGAAAATGCGAGGTCACACACACACACACACACACACACACACACACACAAATATACACACATAAATAAAGAAGGAAATCCTGACATTTGCAACCACTTGAATAGACCTTGAGGGAATTATGCTAAATAAAATAACTAAGAAAGAGAAAGATAAATACTTTATGATCTAACATGTGGAATCTAAAAAAACTAAAATCATAGAGACATAGAACAGATTGGTGGTTTCCAGATGCAGGGAGTAAAAGACATGGGTAAAGGAAGTCAAAAGGTATAAACTTCCAGTTATAAAATAGTCTAAAGAAGGTATTATACAACATGGTAACTCAGTTAACAACACTGTATTGAATATTTGAAAGTTAAGAGAGTAGATCCTACTATTGTAACTGTGTGATGAGGTATGTTAACTAAACTTATCATGGCAACCATTTTTCAATATTTAAATATATAAATGTGTCAAATACCATGTATATCTAAAACCCATATAATATTAAATGTCAATTATATCACAATGAAATTGAAAAAATAAGTAAAATATCAGGAGTTGACAATGTAGGACAACTTTACCTGATATAGTTCTATTGATAATAATCTATTAATTATATGTTGCTATGCTTCATTATTGAATGTTACATATTTTCCTTTTCTTGAAATATTTGGAGAATGGAGAATATGAGTTTAGATTTATGAGTTCTAAGGATCACATGAGAAGCATGTCTCAAACTGACTACGAGAGGGTAAATAATGTAGGAAACAGAAATCCTGATTTGAAGCTTAGAGGTGAAAGTTTGGGGGAGTAATGAAAGCAATGAATAAGTTAAGGGGAGAGAAGACATTCTGAATAAATAATGCTAAAGAGTAGTTATAAGCATGGCTGAGATTAACCATGGCAAGTTTAAAAATATTATTTAGAGAGGACAAATATTTATATAGCCATGAACAAACAGAAAAGAAAACCAAAACAAAAACTCAGACAATTTTTTCATCATACAGGGTGTTCATACGTTTTCAATTGTGATATTATTTGTAGTTCACTACCAGTTTTAATGAAAAATATAATTACCAAATCAGCATCTTTTAAATTGGAGATTACATGTAGAAGTATATGTATATATGGATTTTAGGTACCTGAATAGTATGTGTGTTTCATCTCCATAGCCCTAAGATCTCGGACTTTTTTTTAGATCTTTTAAAGACACTACGCACATTCAGCTGGTAAGAGAAAACCACCAATATCTGCCAAAGTGAAGAAAGAGAAGGTCAGAAAAGTATCATCAGAGCTTTTGTATGTTTCTTATCTAAGGAATTAAACAAAGTCAAGTACATTTGGTAACCTTAGTGAAATGTATAGCTACTCATTTATATATTTTATGATTTAAATTACTTTGATTTGGGACCTTATTTATTTATAAAGCCTTGTAAAGTTACAGATAGAAATCACATTTGGTTATACATTGAATAAACCATTTTAATCAAGATCACCATGTTATTTTCTCTTATTGCACTTACCAAGCTCTGTTACAACAAAAATATTTTATTTGTTTAATATTTTTGTTTCTTACTAGAATGTGAGTTCCATGAAGGCAGAGACCATGTTTTTTGTTGACTACTGTAAACCTAGGAAAGTTTTCAGTACTCAATAAATATATAATAGAATAAAAAAATATATAAATTTGAAAGACATTTAAAAAAATTGGCGGTGACTGAAAATCTAAGATATATAGTTATTATACTTACATATCAAAGTGAAATTCATTTGATACTTCTGGAAATTTCTATTTTAGAACACTGATAGTTTTCTGAGGTGTCAATGGCCTTATAAATGATGTTATTGCCTGATAACTATGGCCTAAAACTTTTTATACTCAAAAAACAGTGAACTTCTTTGTTAACCTTTCACAAAATGTAGTTAACACTGTATGAGATACTGACCCTCAAAATTTTTGCATTTAAATGCTGGGAAAGTTTTTAAAAAACTCTTTTGCTGAAAAGTTTACCCTAATTTTGCCCTAATTAGACATTCAAACATAATATTTATATAGATTTTTTTTTCTCCATAGCTAGTAAGTATTCTCTGCTTGATTGGCTAGTGGATAAAAATAATAGGCACGTGTGGAACATTCCCCTCCCCAATTTCCAGCAGCTCTTAGTAAAAGTAATACATAAAGCACGATGTTTAACCTTAAGAGCCTTAAACATCCATTTAATCTGAAATACTCCCAGTCCTATCATCCCAGGTGACCCTGGTGACTGAGGATTCTGGAAAGTGGGACCATTGACAAATCTAGTACAGGATTTCTAGTTTACAGTTGATTTCTCTCTCCACAAATATTCTTGTTGTTAAAGTGGTATTTGTGGCCTTTTAAAGAGATATTTGTCAGTTTCTTGTTGATGTTATCTTAGAAAATTATTCTAAAACTTGGAAATAAAAAATGATTGCAAGTCCTTTCCATATGATGTTAGAAAAGTGCTCCTCACATTTTATTGTGCACCTAGATTACCTGGTTGTTTTTTAAATACAGATTTAGACACAGTGCATCTGGGGTAGGGACCCAGATTGGGAACTTCAAACAGCTTTCAGGTGATGATGATGCTGCTGGCCAATGCTACACATTTTGAATAGCAAGGTACAAAATCAAATTGTTGAAAGCCTTTGCCTAAGACCATGTCATTTTCTAGGGCGGTGTTTCTCAAACTTGGTTGCACATTAGAATCACCTGAGGAAGTTTTAAAAATTCTACTGCTCAGGCCTTACCCAGTTTCCAATTAAAACAGAATATTGGGGGCAACACCTAATTGTCAGTATTTTTGAAAACTCCCCAGCTGTTTCTAATATGCTCTAAGGGAATATAGCTTTGTTCGCACAACTGATTAGGGCTGTTTTACAGTTGTGTAAAACTGGTAAGGTGTGATGGTTTTATTGCCCTGTAGAACTTTAACCAATTTTGTGCCTAATTTAGTCCTTTATTTCAGCTTTTCCCCCTACGGATGAAAAAATCAGTTTCTTAAATTTTATTTTGAATTCCCTTTGCCATCCTTCTAGTTCCCTCATTAATGAGTTAAATAAAACTTTGACACAATGCTTTAATGGTTTTTTGTGTGTTTAATCTATTACCATAATTTCTCAACTAGTTGCTTTATTTCCTCTTTTGTTTGAGCAGCAGCCAATATTTTGTGGAAATTGGTAACAAATACATTATAAATAAATGTATACATTATTTTGGGGTTTCCATACATTTCCTACCATGATTGGTACAGCTCTCATCAAACCGACAATTGATTACTAGTTCAGTAATTGTTGACATACTTGATCTTAAAGTACATTTCTGGAGATTAGATTTACACTCTGCCCTGTGCCAATTCACTCTCGTTTGGAAGATAGTTCCCTCCTTTATTTACAAGAGAAATGCCATGGCATAACCACGAGCTGGTTTGGACTTGGAGTTGTTTTCCTACAGTGAAGATTAATTGGCTTTACTCCACCCACACATTTTCCCTAGCTTCTTTTTATGATTGATGGCTCCCATTTGCAGGATGTCAGGCCAGGGTCTGAGGGACTGCCTGTAGCAAAGTAAATTGGCCCACTTAGGGATCAAACCTGTGAACTTGGCTTTAGCAGCACAGTAATCTTAGCAGAGGCATGAACCTGCCACTTTATCAACTGATTGATTTCACTGAAAGTTAGGATTCTGAAATTGTCCTGTTTCTCAGCTAAAGAAAAAAAGTTGTGTTAGAGATAAAGGTAAATATATCTTTGACTTAAAAATATATTATAAAATTTAGTATTGAATAAAAATAGCTAAAAGGATATTTAAATATTAAAAAATCTCATACAAATAAGGGCAGTTAGCCTAAGGTTGAGTTCATATTAGCCCTTAGTTTTAGACCTCACCTTTAATATGATCTTTCAACTTTAAAAATAAAGTATTTTTTACCTAAATAGCTATATTTGTTGTCAAGTTCATAATGTACAATAAATACATAAATATTAAGGGTGACTACAAAGTAATGAAATGTTCCAGATGGAAGTCTTTCCCTTCAGTTTTGTCTCTCAGAAACCACTTCATACTGGAAAATTACCCACTTATTCTGAAGGTGTAATTAATTAAAATATTTTTTGGATAATTTTGGATTTAAAAATATTTTTTATTTGGAACAGATTTTATATGCTCCATTCTTTGGATGTCTTCCAGTGTAACAAGTCTTTATCTTTTGGTATCTGTATGATTACAGGAAATAATTGAGAGACACTTCAAATCAAATCTATTGAGGAAGATATGGTTTTATGTAGTTTTAATTAACTGTAGATAAGATATGTAATGTGATAATTAATAACAAAGCTGTTTTACTCAAGTGACTTATAAACTGGTCTTGAAGGTTCTTCTCAAAAGGGAGTTTCAAAATGTTTTAATATAATGGAAAATTAATAGAATAAGTAAAATCTGTCATGGTGTTGAGTACTATGAGGGGTATTATGTTGATATTAAATTTCTGGGAATATTTATATTTTGGTCTGTTTCATTTTTGACTCAATATTCATAGGTATATTTTAGCATCTTTTAAAAGATAGTATTACATGATTGGTTCCAATTAAATAAAAAATTTCTTTTTGCTTTAATTGATTATTTTAAAAGAAACAAAGTTCACATGCTAAGTCTTAGCAAGAAAGAAAAGAAGCTACAGAAAGATGGTATGTTACAATTTAATACTTGAATAACTGGTTTTTATTTTTTACAGAAAATATATATTACTTTTTTTGTATATTATTTACTTTATTCTCATGACTATAAAACACAACACCTATTTATGCATCTTCCATGTACCATAAACAAATATTTATGATCAGCGAATTAGTACATTTACTTTATATTGAAACATTAGCTATTCATCACATGGTTAGCTTCAATGTCTTTTAGGATTAAATATATTAACTTTGAAAATATAACCGCATGATATAAAGAATATGTCAAATTATATTTTCCCACTAGCAGTAAAAATAATTGCCTTTTCAAAGCATTAACTGCCACCAATGAAAACTATAATCATCAACTAAATAAGCAAAGTATTTCACAGAGAACACAGGTCATAACTGGCACAGTATAAGAAGCTAATCTGAGATCTCAAAAACCACTTCTAACTTTCATTTACTCATCTTCCCACTATTTTGGTAGCAGTATCCCTTCTTTTGTCTGACAAAAGATCTGTCATTCACTGATCACTTTAAGGCAATAGGACTTTGGGCAAATCTGGGCATAACCATCTAGCCAATCAGAATATTCTATCAGTACTAACTATAATAATTGGCTTGGGAATGGATCTATGAAGCTGAGCCAATTGAGTCAACTCCTGAATTTCTGCCAGGCATTTGGGGCATGTGGTCTTTTGCATTTAGGTTAGTTAAGTGTTTGAAATAAGAGATTGGCTGGCCATTTTTTGTAACCAAATCAGGAAAGCCAGTCTGAGAAAAATGCCAACCCCAGAAAAGCAGGATTGGAAGCAAAAGAGAGAAAGATTGTCAATGCATTTTTTTGAACACTTGGATGCAACTCTGCTAATGGCTCCCTTAGCCTGTCTTTTTCATTTAAAAAGCAATACAGCCATTTTTTATTAATGTAGTTTAAGTTGGATTGCAATCACTGACAACCAAGACCCTTGGCCATTAAAATGACTAGTCATCTTATTATTCATTTTTAAATTAAACACTTAAAAATGTAAGTATATTAATTTGGATAGTGGGGAAAAAAGGACCAAAACAGTAAATGTAATAAAAGACTAATTAATTTGCTTGTCAGTTAATATTCATTAATTGCAGCTGATAGTTAGAAAGAGATAGGAGTGGTGCTTATAATGCTCAAAGAGATAGAAATAAGAAAAACTTATAGTACAATAAAATAAATAAAACCAAGAGTAAGAAGTATTTCAGAGAATATTCTGGCATTGTCGGGGAAATTATATTCAGTTATTACTAAGATTCCTCCTAATGATGAGGTTCTGTGATTTTTTTAAATTTTAAAATGACAAACAAATGCAATTATGTTAAAAAATATATAAGTAAATTTAAATAATGTAAGTAATCAGAGTTTTGTAGACTAGGGAATATAAAGAAATGGTAGCATTCAATTGGATTTTGGAGAAGGGAGGTCTTTGAGTTGTTAGAGAAATTATTTTTCTTCCAAGTTACTTAGTATTTAATTTTATTAAAGCTTTAACTTTCATGGATTGATATACTCTCTGTTAGAGTATCTAATATTACATTACAAATATTCTTGTTAAATATACCTGCACATGCTTTAATTTAAAACTTTCTAGAATATTGCTATTTTAATTTGGCTTTTAAGGAAGGACAGTTAAGCTACAAAATATAGACAGCATGATTAGATGGATATAGAGATAAGTGAAGGTAAAACTTGGAGACAAAAGTAACATAATATTTACATCAGTGTTTCTTAAACAGAGATTCACTTTAGAATCATCTATAGAGTTTGTGAAAATCATACATTTAAATACTCTAACCCCATTGCTCCTCTCATCAAATCTGAGGAGTGTTCCAGGCATTTTTATGTAAGCTTTCTGGTGGATAACATTATGTTGTTTGAGAATAACTGGGCTAGAAGTAATTAAACATCTTAACTTGGATTAACCTTCATAGTCAGCAATACTACTAGATGTATATATATAATATCCTAAAGTATACTTTTGAGGATCTAAAGAAAGCATCACATGATCATATATATATATATATATATATATATATATATATATATATGCACAGTAAAAACTACCAAACAAAAAAGCATTTTAAATGTTTAATCTTCTGTTTTTAAAACTTGATTATAAAACCTTTTAGTAATGTTATACTAATTATCATCCTACTGAATCAGGTTCCACAGAAACAAATGCGTATAGAAACTCATATTAGAGGCTCTCAACTATAAATGTGTTGACTTGAAAATTAAGGTGTTTCACACTTCACCACTTTTAACCTAGCAACTTAATCATTAATTACAGAGTCAAGATAGTTTTGAAAGATGTTTATTTTTAAAACTTTTTCTCTTCCATGAGTATATGCTTTTGAACTAGCCACTAGAATGTTATCTTCAGTGACAGAATGACTGAAAGACATTCAAAAAAAGCAAAATTACAGTTGCCTCTTCCAGCTTTTAGCTAACAGAAAAATTCAGAATATTAAAAACAACATATTCCCCACATAACACATAGGTAGAACACAAAGGACTTAATGAAAAAAAAATTGATTTTTTTGTTGTTGTTAATGTTTTATTTAAAATAGCAGTTTTTACAAACTTACTAAATTAGAAATATATGACTTTTTAATAGTTACATGTATTGTAAAGGATCAAAACTAATAGGCAAGAAGCAGGATATTTCTGAAGTGTCAGGAAAATGATATGGAAATGAGTTTGATACTGATCCACACTCCCCAGATAGCAAAGATCTTACTACTTCCTACCAGCAATACTTCCATGCTGTCTCATCCTTGATGCAGTATTATGTAGTGTTTCAAAGCAACATGTTTTGAAGTTTCTGCTATGGTCAGAAGGTTTCATGTGGGTTGCTTTTAAACGTACATCTCTGAGTCTTCTTTGGCTGTATTTGTTTTTTTGTATATATGGCTTCCAGTTTGGCACAGATATTTGAAGGTTACAGTTTTCTGGGTGCCTGTGAATAAAGGTGATGCTCTATCTCCTGCTGTCTTACAACTTCCATGAAAGAGATGTAACTTCAAAGCACTATCTCCAGAGTATATAGTTCTTCCTTTTTGAGGAAATAAAATTTTTGCCATCTGATCAGTTTTTGGTGTTTTTTTTTTTTTAATTTTGTATTTTTGGAACCCAGATATTATTAATTAGGGCTTTACCTTATTTACAAAACTTCCAAGATAGTCAGAGATCTTCAAATATTTAGTTTGATGACAATATAGTAAAATGACGAAATCACGGTTACATATGGTAAAATACTATTTACTAATGCCGTATATATGTTATTATGATAGTATATTTCCCAAATGCTCATTTTAATTCTATTACTTTTTATTAATACCTGGCTATTTATTAATGAGATAGACTAAGCTAGTGTTTCATCATTCTTACTTCTGCTTTTCCCAAGGATAGCCTAGGATTCCAATGCACTATTTACATGTAAATAATTATGCCTTTAAATATCTTGATATTCTCTCTTGCTACACACACACACACACACACACACACACACACACACACACTGTTTAAAATCCTGGCTATAACAAAGACAAATAACAGGACAAAGCAATAAAAAAAAAAAAAATCTCCACCAGGCTATTACCAGTTCTCTTAGAAGATTCGGAAGGTTTCTTTCGGCTTCTTGTTGCTTTCATATTCCAATTTTCCTGAATTATTTTCCATAACTGAATGTCTCCAAAGTATAGGAACTGTGAACCATAATCTCTAATTTAGCACCATTTTCTTATCTATACATTATTGTTTATATTAAATGTAATATCTTTTGCAATCAATTTTAATGGGCAGATATTAACTTTCAATAATGGACCGCAATAATGACAGTGATGAAGAGCATTGCAACAGAATGCTCCTAAATTAATCTGCCAGTTTGACCCAGTAATCGACATGCATACTAAAACACTGATGTGAATTGAAAATAAAATAACTACACTTGACAGATATAATAGTTTAAGTGATTTCAAATTAACCACATCCCACTGACCACAAGTGAAGAATGTGTACTTTCCCCTGCAATGAAATGTGCCCTGGGGGCTCATTATACAGAGTGGAGTAAGTAAAACTAGAGTAGAGTAATTGATGCTGGGGAAGAGAGAATGACAGCTACTTAATGATTTTCAAAGTTATATACATAAGGATATCATAAGTGCTTCATATGTTATTTTTCTCTTTTTAGTTTTGAAACATTCCAAGCTTAAAACTGGATCACATAGTAATTTCAAAGCATAATATAACTCTTAAGAAAAATGCATCACAACAAGGATATATTTACTCTTTAAGAGTAAATAACAAATGCCTTTTTACATTAAAAGCAATCTATATGTAACACTCACAATCTTGGTTCTCTTCTATTTCTTTAAGAATTTATGTGATAATTATCTGAAATATTAAACTGCCTTAGTTTTTATATTAAAAATGCTTATTAAAAAATAAACCAAAATAAGATAGATTTTTTTTTCCAGAAAAAAAATGGCTTACATCAAGTTCATGCTGAGGAACAAGTGAGTAGTCTAATAAAGAAAGCCCTCAACCTTTCATTTCATCTCATGTGAATATAGCTGGCAGCAAAATTTCTATTCAGTAAATGAACTTAACAAGACTATTTGGCTTATTCAAATCAGGTAAGATTTCTCAAGGGTTATGATTTACCACTCATTTCTGAAATATAAATCATTATTTTTATTAACTATGAAGAAATGGTTCAACAAAATTCTCCCTAAACATGGAATGTGAAAGACACTAGTATGTAATTTTTATTTTATTTAATTCTCCATTAGAATTGACTTACAGGCATTTTAGTTTCATGGCTTGATTTATCTGTTCTCATCAGGCCACTGGAACAACATACAAGTGACTGTGATTGTTCTTTCCTTCTTTAATTCAGTAAGCAATAATTGGTTCTTAGTATTTGCTAGCTAATCTTCTAGATGTTTAATAAAAAGATATACCAAAATATTTCCTAGGTTTAAGGAGAATCCTGTTGGTACAGCACTGAAAAGTGGTATCATAGAGAAATGCTCCCATAGGTGTTGGAAGTCCAGAGGATGACATGTTAGTTAAATCTTGGAAAAAGTAGTTCTATAGAATTGAAGGCTCAGATGAGTAATATATGGGAAGTGGGTATGTGGGGGCATTCTAGAGAGGGGGTTTGGGATATGTAAAAGCATAGAGGTAGCAGGGACTATAATCCATTTGGAAAACTGAAAGTGCATGTATAACATACCATATTGGGCTGTGTGGAGATGTAAAGGCCAGAAAGAGAGGCAAGGTGAAGAATATAAAGGTGTTTTTTTCCCAATGTTTTCCAAAGAAATTTTTAATGCATGTATTCATTCATTCATTCATTCATTCATATTTCAACATATATTTATATGCCATGCATTGTTCCTGGCACTGGGGACAGAATCACAAGCAAAGTTATGGGTACTATATTCATACTGTTTATTTTTATAGGAGAGCCAGGTAGCATGTACTCATACAGAGAAATTGTAGGGTGTAAGAGAAGTACATAGGATAGGACCTCCAGATGACACAGGGGATTAAAAAACATTTCCATAGAAAATTAATAAATGAGGAGAGTTCTAAAATCTACATGAGGGTTATCCTGATGAATGGGGATGAATAGTGGAGAGAGTGTTCTAGAAGGAGGGAACAGCACATGAGAAGGCTTGGCGGCAAGCAGGCAGAATACATGTTCTGGGAACTGAAAGAAGTTCTGTATGGCTGATTCTTAGAAGAGTAGTGGAAAAAACAAATGTGAGAAATAAACTTGAAATAGTAGGCAGAGATTAAGCCAAACAAGCTTTGTTAACTTATGAAAACTCTTTAAAACAACATTGTGTTGAAAGGGCCAAATGAGGCAGAAAGAGCAGTTGGTACTTACACTAGTATTATTTAGTTAGGAGGTGACAATAACTTTGATTAAAGGAACAGTGATGGAGATGAAGAAAAATGAATAGAGTTGTAAGATATAATGGATAAAGAGCTGACTGATTTTACTTATTGATTAGACATGGAGAAGAATAAGAATGAGTCATGGATTATGCCCTAGGATTCGGATTTAAGTAACTGAGAGTATGACTGTGACATTCATTTAGATGGGGGACAAAAGAGAAACTGCAGCCATGGACAAATGGTAAGTTTACAGCCACCTCAAGCTCATCAAATTCTAAATTAAACTTAGTGTAAATGTCCAGTAGACATTTGCATACATGAGTTTGCAACTCTTGAGACACTTATCAAATAGGGAAAGGGATTTAAAAGCACTATGGAGATGACAATTGAAGCTGAGAGGGAAAATATTGTTTATAGAACTGGATGAGGGTCAAATCTGAGGGAACACAAATATTTAATTAGAGAAGTAGAGAGGTCTGTGAAAAGAAATATTATAGCCAGAGGTAGGTTGAGAATTAAAGCGACACAGACTCAATCCTCGAAGAAGTGGGTATTTCAACAGTATCAAATGCTACCAAACAAATAAACAAACAAAACGCATGAGAAAGGAACACTGGATTTATTGACAATGATCTTGATAAAAATAGTTTCTATTTTATAATGGATAGGAATGAATAGTGGGGAAAATGTCCAAGAAAGAGGAAACATGAGAAGCACATGAGAAGGCTTGGAGCAAAATGGGTATAGTCCATGCTCGTGGAACTGAAAAAAGTACTGACCGGCTAATGCTTAGATTAGTGTAAGAGGCAAATGTGAGAAATAAACCTGGGGCAATGACCAAGAGAGTAGTAAATAGGTGAATGTATGTGGAGTGACTGAAAACTACAAAGGAAATTCTTTCAAAAACCTGTGCTATAGAAGGGGAAAGAAGCAACAGGTAACAGGCATCCCATGTGGGTCAATAACATTTTACTGGATTTTTTTTTTCAGATGAGAGAAACTTAAATATGTATACATATCAATGGGAAGGAGCAAGTAGAGAGAGAAAAGTTAAAGATAAAGGGTCAACTTATAAGTTTGGCTGCTTTTGGAGAGAAGAGATTTGAAGCTAGATAAAGAGAGACATATGTGCCTGCTATTAGTAGGAAAATGAGAGGCTCCTCCCACGAAACGATGTGAGCATGTTTCCTCCCATCTGGAAGGTTCAAGCAGAGGTACTCCCAGTTTATTTAGGTGGAAACTTGGCTAGAAGATGTGTACTTTTCAGCATTATGCAATTATTATTTAAAAAATACTAGTGTAAAAGTCATATTAAAGGGTAGAATATTGTTTTTTTTCCCCATCAGCCTCGTGTAGACTAAATTGGATGATCTCTAGGGGAAAAAAAATCTCACTTTTTTGTGTGAATTTGTGATAGTCATCTGATAATTCAAGAAGTAATCTGGCCAGAGTAGTGGTATATCAACAAAAATACTCATTGCCCTGTCTCTAAGAAAATCAGAAGTCACTCCCTCTTGTTAATAAATGTGAGTAGGCAAGGATTTCATATGGAACCACTTGAAACTAATGCAGAAGTTTGTGATGCCCAAGGAAAGATGGAAACTTGTATTCTAATTTCCTCTGGTCAGATGTTTCGTCCTTGTGGGGAAGGAGAACTCAGATAGAGAAGAGCAGAAATGATAAAAAAATAAATAAAATGCAATTGGGAGAAAAGTTAAATGTTGAGGAAGCTTTCACATAGGATTGCTTTCTAAAGCCTTAACCACCATGGCAATTTGTGATATAAAGTAATGGATTAGATAAATAAATGCATAATTTTAAAACAAAAGCACAAACTCTATTATTTTAGAACTAAGTATTCATTTAATTCTAGCATTTATTTGTTCTTTAGAAGTTGACTGAGGTAGAATTTATTAAAATTGTTGGTATTCCCACCTTGACTACATTTATCTAGAGTATACTTGCTTACCACATTGTAGAAGATCAAAAGGAGAGAAATACCAACTAATAAATTATTGCTTAGCCCAGATACATTATTTAATTTAATTTAATAAATTATTTAATTTTCCTCCTTATTGGAAAATTTTCCCTGGGGAAAAGAATACAGGGACATGGTCACATATGTGACAGTCATGGTAGTAACAATTTGCCTGGGTATATTATTTTTATTTGATCACAGAAGCCTGGAGTAAGTATGAGTAATAATAACATTTGAGTTCTTTCATCTTATATTAATTTATTTAACTTTTATTAGAACTTTTAGATTTAGAGATATCATGAACTACATTTTATAAAATGGAAAACACAGGCACAGAAAGACTAGGTAACTTGCCCAAGTATTACAATTCAGAAGTGGCCACAGCACGACTTGAGCCTATGAATGCTATTTCAAAAATCCATGTGTTTAACCAATATAGATAAATTACTTTTGCCATCTGTTTCTTAATAAATAGATTGGAAATAACATTAAGAATACTATAGAAAAAAATAGTTTTGGCCACGAGGAGAACACACATGAGGTATTGGACTTGCCTCCCTGTCTAAAATAACTATAAAATTAGGGGATCACACACACACACACACACACACACACACACACATTCTGGTCAATATATATGAAGTAAATATTTTTAGCCATTGGACAGACACTGTAGAACAGTCCCCTTGGGGAAAAAGTACATGAGGTAAGCTCCATATTTATACTGCCTTTCTGCCTGGGGGCTTTTAAACACTATCATGGCACAGGAAAGTAGACCCAAATACAAATCTTCAGTTTTGCTTGCTAAAAGATAAGGCAGCAGAGGTTTCAGGAATTTGTAGGTTAGCCATACAGATTACAGGTTGAGGAAGAAGCTATGCCAAGAAGGAACTCCACAATCTTTATGAAAGTGCCATTGAGTGTATGGCTAAAGAGTGAAGCCTGGTAGAAAATAGCCACTGGTGGATTTTGAGCTGAATAGAGATCACACAAATTATCCTGTACTGGAGAATGTTAAAGACTTTGCCAAATATCCTGAATGGACAACTGATTTCCCAGAAAGGCCATACATTAAAATTAAGGCTACCCTAACCCAAGTATAACACCTATTCTAGAGCTCCCTAAGTTTACATAAAAGTTAAAAGAAAATTGGGTTGAGTAAATCTAATATGCCAGTAAACTGACTCTCTTTCAGGACAACTCTTAAAAAAAAAAAAAAAAAACACACACAAAAAAAACCCCTCATGGTGACCAGGCAATTCAAAGTGGTGCTGTAGGAAGATCCTGAATTCACCTCTTCCTGTACACACTGAATCTATAACTACATACAGAATAATTTTCTCTGAAAAAAAACCTTAAAAACTAGCTGAGCTGCTCCCTCATACTGATAAACAAGAAAAGGGCTGCATCAAGGCAGGTAGGAGAGACCAACTCTCAGTCTTGCCATAAAACCCATTCTCATCCCAGTAACCCACACCTGATAGGAAACTCACAAACCTAGAACTTCCATTCTCAGAGAGGAGTAAAGGATTTTTACTCCACATCAAGCATTTCATCTTTTAAGACCTGCACCTGAAAGACAAACCCCCAAAGTATCTTGCTTTGAAAACCAATGGGGCTCATGCCCAAGAGACACAAAGGGCTGTAGCAAACTGAGAAATTGCTCTTATAGTCTCATGCACATACTCCCTCACTCCAGGGCCCAGTGCAGAAGCAGACATTTGAAAAGCACCCAGACTTTATGTCAAAGTGTTTCATTTGCTAATCTTAAATCATCAGCCTGAGGGTCAGGGATATGTTGGGATACTCTTCAGGAATGGAGGTGCTGATGGGTGCTATTTTTGCACTCTCTCTCTACGTCACTAAAGCTGACAAGAGCCTTTATTATTATTTTTATTTTTATTCAGCAGATTCCATCTTCATGCTCTCCCCCTACCATGCTCCACAGTGCCACTATCTCCCAGCGAAGACACATGCCTGGTACACCAATTTTCACATCTGGTGGCTCAGATTTTGTGACTGGTGACTGCAGGATGCCCCTTGATTATCACTTGGCTCTGGAGGGCAAAAAGACTTGTGTTCTTCGGTCTCATGGGACTGTAATAATGGGAGGGACAGTTCTTGGCTGACTACCACCTTCAGAGCACTGCACAGATAGCCAACTAAAATATACCCTACATTTTTCTGAGAAAGAGGCCTATTTACTTGTTCAGGACCTTTGGCCTGAGAAGCAGGCTTCTGGTCTAGCAGGCCTAGGGAGTTGCACTCAGAGAATGAAGGCTTGTGGGCTCATGACCTCTGCCTTACTCCAGCTCAATAGTATCTCCCTGAAAGGAATTTATATCCTTGACTGGCACCCAGATTTTCTAGCTACTACCAGGGGCAGCCTCCATATTACCTGGCTCCGGTGGCCAGCAGAGCTTATGTTCATAAACTCCATGTATAACCAATGGAGAAAGAGTTCTTAAAGAACAAACACACTCAGGTTATGGTAAGAGGCAATATATCCAAGAGATCAGTATTTTTGTAAAAGAGACCTATAGATTTACCATCGTAGCTGCAGACTGAGGAACAGGCTTCTAATTAAACACATGTCTAAGAGCAGAATATGAACCTTTCCAGAAACTTTGGAATGCACATGCTATCTTTGTGCTCTTTATCTGCAACACATTAGAGTACAAGTATCACCTTAGAGCTCTTACACAAATCTGGTGACCTATTTTTTTACATATGATGCCCTGGCTTTTGCTCTGAAACCTAGGGGAAACCTCATGAATGCCTGCCTCTGATAGCCAGAGTTCCTGGGTCCTATAGGGCTGTAACAATCAGAAAGATAGTTCATGACAGGCCAACACCACCAGGGCACTGAACAGACAGGATAATAAAATACATCTTCATCTTTCTATGAAAGAGGCTTATTGCTTGTCTTGAACCTTCAGTCTAAGGGGCAGGTTTCAGGCTTGGTACATATCTTGAGGCCTACAAATGTGCTCTCAGAAAACATAGGCTGAGGAACAACATTTTTTTTTACTCTTCTTCTACCTCACTACAGTTTGCCAGTATATCCCAGAAGGAAGCTTAAACACTCACCTACCACCATGATTTTTGCAACTGTTGACCAGAGGTTACCTCTAGGTCAGCAGGGTTTATGCACATGATCCCACATGGCTGTACATATTTTTATACTGTACAAGCTGCTGCTGAAGGTCTGGCTTCTGATTTCCCTGAAGCCAGGACCTACCTGAGATTTTTCCCTTTGGGACACTGATTCATCTTCGCACACCTTCGACAACTGGGAGGTATTAAAAATAAAAAAGACTGCTTGGACAATAATAAAGTTTTAAGAGATAACCAAGAAGTAGGGCAAGGTCAAAAGATAAGGTTCATCTCTTATATGAGGCCATTCCCTCAAGACTGAGAGATGTAGCTGTTTCATCTAATATGTAAAAATAGACATAAATTCAAGCAAAATGAAGAAATAAATATATTTTAAATAATATATATTTTTTAAAAAGGATAAATATCAGGGGGATAAAATAGAGATAAGCAATTTACCTGACAAAGAGTTTAAAGCAATGGTTATAGAGATGCTCACTGAAACTGGGAGAAGAGGTAAACACAGTGAGAACATCAACAGAAAGATATAAAATGTAATAAATACCAAAAAAAAAGTCACAGAGCTGAAGACTACAATAACTAAGTTGAAAAAAAAAATGTACTAGATGGATTCAACAGCAGACTAGATGAAGAAAAAGAAAAGATCGATAAACCTAAAGACAGGGCAGAGGACCTCATCCAATCAGAGAAGCAAAAAGAAAAAAATAAATAAATTAAGAGATTTATAGGACAACAAGTGGACCAAAATTCACATTATAGAGGTTACAAAAGGATAAGACAGGAACAAAGGGGAAGGTAACTTATTTGAAAAAATAATAACTGAAAACTTCTCTAACTTGGAGGAAGGAAACAGACATTAAGGTCTAGGAATCCCAGAGTTCCAAATAAGATAAGCCCAAAGAGGCCCACACCAAGCCACACTATAATTAAAATGTCAAAAGTCAAATAACAAGAGAAAATCTTAAAAGCAGCAAGATAAAAACATCCTGTAATATATAAGGAAAATCGCACAAGACTATCAGCAGAAATTTTAGCAGAAACTTTGCAGGCCAGAAGGGAGTGGCACAGTATATTTAAAGTGCAGAAAGAAAACAAATTATAACTGCGAATACTCTATCTTGCAAAGTTATTCATAATTGAAGAAGAGATAAAAATTTTCCAGAGGTACAAAAACTGAAGGAGTTTATTCACCACTAAACTAAATTTACATAAAATGTTAAAGGAACTTTATTAAGCTCAAAAGAGAGGGTGCTAATTAGCAAAAAGAGAACATATAGAAGTATAAATGTCACTGTTAAATGTAAACATATAGTAAAGGTAGTGGATTAATCACTTAGAACACTAGTATAAAGGTTGAAAGACAAAAGTGGTAAAAATAACTATAACTATAATAATTAATTAATGGAAACACAAAATTAACAGGTGTAAAACGTGACATCAAGAAAACAAAATGGGGGAAGTGTAAAAATATAGAGCTTTAGAATGTGTTCAAGTTTAAGTTGTTACCAACTTAAAATAGAATGTTATAAATATATGTTGTTATATGTAACAACAAAGATCAGAGTGGAAATAAGCCTCATGGTAATCACAAAGCAAAAATCTATAGTAGATACACACATAAACAAAAATGAGGAAGGAATCTAAGCATATCACTAAAGAAAGTCATCAAACCACAAAGGGAATGACCAAAAGGGGAATGGAGGAACTATAAAACAGCCAAAAAAACAAACAAAAAACAACTGACAAAATGGCAATAAATACATACCTATCAATAATTACTTAAAAAGTAAATGGAATAAATTCCCCAATTAAAAAACATAAGGTGGGGAATGAGTAAAAAACAAGAACCATCTATATGCTGTCTACAAGAAATTCACTTCAGCTATAAGGACACACAGAAACTGAAAGTGAAGGGATGGAAAAATATGGTTCATGCCATGGAAACCTAAAAAAAGCTAGAGTACCTACACTTATATCAAACAAATAGATTTAAAACTAAGACTATAATAAGAGACAAAGAAAGGCATTACATAGTGTTAAAGGGGTCAATCCAACAAGAGAATATAACATTTGTAAATATTTACGTACCCAACATAAGAGCACCTAAATATATAAAACAAATATTAACAGATTTAAAGAGAGACATAGGCTACATACAATAATAGTAGAGGGCTTTACCACCTCACTTACATATATGAGTAGATCATTCTAACATAAAATCAATACAGAAACATTGGTCTTAAATGCCAGGTTAGACCAGAAAAACTTAACAGCTCTCTCTATATACATATATATATATATATATACATATATACATATGTATATGTTCAGAGCATGCTACTGAACATCCAATGAATCAACAAAAAAAATCAAAATAGATATCAAAAATACCTTAAGACACATAAAAATAGAAATACAACATACCAAAATTTACAGAATGCAGTGAAAGCAGTTTTAAGAGGAAAGTTGATAGTGATGAATATCTGCCTCAAGGAACAAGAAAAATCTCCAATAACAACCTGATTTACACCTCAAGGAACTTGAAAAAGATGAAGAGATGAAGACCAAAGTTAGTAGAAAGAGGAATATAACAAAGATTGGAGTGGAAATAAGTGAAATAGAAACAAAACAAAACAAAACAAAACAAAAAACAATAGAAAAGGATTTAAACTAAGATCTGGTTTTTTTGAAAAGAAAAACAAAATTGACAATAGTTTAGCTAGACTTGCCAAAAATAAAAGAGAAATGACTCAAATAAAATAAAAATGAGAAAGGAGACTTTACAACTGATACTTCAGAAATAAAAGTAAGGAACAGCTATGAACAAGTAGATACAAACAAATTGGACAACCTAGAGGAAGTGGATAAATTCCAAGAAGCACACAACCTCCCAAGACTGATCACGATGAAATTAAAAATCTGAATAATTACTAGTAAGAAGATTGAATCAATATTCAATCTCCTTCCTCTGACCTCTGCCACCCTCCACTTCAAACAAACAAAATCTAACACCAGACAGCTTCCCTGTTAATTTTACCAAACAGCCTAGAAGAATTAGTACCAATGCTTATCAAATTCTTCCAATAGGTAGAAGAGGGAACAAATATAAACTCATTTTATAAGGCTAGTGTTAGTCCAATATTGAAAACAGACAGGGACACAAGAAGAAAAAATTATAGGCTACTATCTCTGATGAACATAGATGCAAAAATCCTCAACAAAATATCAGCAAACTGAATTTAACAATATATTCAAAAGATCACAAAACATGATCAAATGGGATTTATTCCTGGGATGCAAACCTGATCCAACATTTGCAAATCAATAAACATGATAAATTACATTAAAAAATGAAGGATTAAAATCATATAATTATCTCAATAGATTTAAAGAAAGCATTTGAAAAAATTCAACATCCATTTATGATAAAAACTCTCAACAGACTTCTGGTTACCAGAAGTGGTGGACTAGGGGGTTGGCTAAATGAGTGATGCCAGCCAAATGGTACATAAAATAAATCAGTTATGAAGGTATAATGTATAGCATAGTAACGGCAGTCAATAGTACTGCATTGCATATTTGTAAATTGCTAAGAGCGCAGACATTAGAAGTTCTTAAAAGGCAAAAAAATCAAACCTGTAACTGTGTGTGGTGAAGGATATTAAGTAAACATATTTTGGTGATCATTTCACAATATAGACATGTGTTGAGTGTATTTTATTTAGGATTTTTGCAAATGAGTTGGCAAGTTTTGCCTTTTCCTCATTTTTTAAGAAAACTTTGAGAAGAATAGGTATTAAATCATCTTTTAATGGTAGAATTCATTAGTGAAGCCAACTGACCCTGGACTTTTACTTTATGGGAGGTTTTCTGATGATTGTTTCAGTTTCTATATTGTTGATCATTCTATTTAGATTTTCCAGTTCCTCATGATTCAGTCTAGTGAAAATTGTATATTTCTAAGAACTTCTTCCTTTCTTCTAGGTTATTAAATTTAGTATCATATAATTTTTTCATAGTATTCTTGTATGATCCTCCATACTTTGATGGTATCTGTCTAACTTTCCTTTTACGTTCCTGATTTCGTTTGCGTTTTTTCTCTTTTTTTCTTTAGTGATCTATTAATTTTCTCAAAGAACCAGCTCTTTGCTGCATTAACTTTTTCTATTGTCCTTTTGTTCTCAATTGCATTTAATTCTGCTCTAATATTTATTGTTTCCTTCTTTTTGCTGTTTTCAAGTTTAATTTATTCTCTTTTTTTCCAGTTTTTTAACATGCAATGATAGATTATTTATTTGGGACCATTTTTGGTTTTTGGGATAGGCTTGTAATGATATGAACTTTCCTCTTATTACCGCTTTTGCCATGTCATAAAAGTTTTGATATCTGTACTTTCATTCTCATTTGTTTCTGTGTATGCCTTGATCTCTTCTTTTATTTCTTCTATGACTTGGTCATTCTTCAGTAGCATGTTGTTTAATATCTGTGTATTTGAGGTTCTTCCCTTTTTCTTTTTACAGTTGATCTCTAGTTTCACAGCATTATGGTCAGAGAATATGCTTGGAATGATTTCAACTTTTTTATATTTGTTGAGTCTCGTTTTGTGTTCCAACTATGGTCTATCCTTGAGAATATTCCATGTGCAGTAGAGAAGAATGTCTGATTTAGTGTTCTGGGAATAAAACCTCTGTAAGTGTCAATTATATCTAATTGGTCTAATGCGTCATTTAAGGATGATATTTTCTAATTGATTTTCTGTTTGGATAATCTACCCATAGCTGACAGTGACATATTTAGGTCCCCTATTATAATTGTGCTTTTGTCGGTTTCTTCCTTTGGTAATGTTAGTGGTTGCTTTATGTATTTTGGTGTTCTCTGACTGGGAACATAAATATTAATAAGAGTTAGGTCTTTAAGAAGTGTCCATCATTGCCTTTCATTTTTACCTTAAAGTCTATTTCATCAGATATAAGTACGGCTACACCCGCTTTTCTCTGGATGACATTTGCTTGAAGTATCATTTTCTAGCTTTTCACTTTGAGTCTATATTTGTCCTTGCAGCTGAGAGGGGTCTCTTGAAGGTGACATATGGTTGGGTTTTGTTTTTTGATTCATTCTGCTACTCTGTGTCTTTTTATTGGTGAAATCAGTCTATTTACACTTAGGGTGATTATTGAAATATGAGGCTTTCCTATAGCCATTTTATCTTTTGTTTTCTGATAGCTCAGTGTCTCCATTGTTTTTTTGTTCTTGTGCTTCTATCTGTTACTTTAATTTGGTTAAGTTTTATGTTTTTTTTTTCTCTGTTCCTTCTTGTTTTATGTTATGTGTCTTAGCTATGAATTTTTGGTGAGCAGTTACCATTAAGTTTATGTAATGGATAGTTATATATATATATATAGTAGTCCAGAGGTCCCCAACCTTTTTGGTACCAGAGACTATGCTCCTATGAGACTCTAATGCCTGATAATCTGAGGTGGACCTGAGGTGGTGACGCTACTGCTGTGGAGTGACTACAAATACAGATGAAGCTTTGCTTGCTTGCCCACTGCTCATCTCCTGCTATGTGGCCCTGTACCCAATAGGCCCAGGACTGGTACTCGTCCATGCCTAGAGGTTGCAGACCCCTGCAGGTGTCCATTTTCTTCTGCATGTGCCTTATCTCCATTACTCTTTGCAGATTTGGATCTTTACTCCCTCTTGTTTTCTGTTTTGTTGTCTCAAATTATCTCTATGTGTGATGAACATTCATTTCTAAGTTGCAGTAGATGTTGTCTTCTCTTTACAGTGTCTTTTTGCACAGTGAGACTTCAAGCATTTTGTAAAATTTGATCTTGTAATACCCTGTTTTTAATAAGGGTCGCACCTTCCTGCTTCTGTCTGCCTGCTAGTCATCTTACTCATAGTTATGTATTTTTTTGTTCTTTGTTTCAGATCCCCTCCAGTATTTCCTGTAATACAGGCCTTATGGTGGAAAATTCCCTCGGCTTTTGTATATCTGGAAAGGTCTTTATTTCTCCTTCATATCTAAAGGACAGCTTTCCTGAATATAGTATTTTGGGCTGGTATTTTCTTTCTTTCTATAGTTTGAATATTTAGTTCCACTTCCTTCTTGCTTGTAAGGTTTGTTCTGAATAGTCTGATGATAATCTAATGTCTTCTTTCTCCTGGTTGTCTTGAGAATTTTTTATTTGTCATTAATTTTTGACAATTTAATTATAATGTGTCTTGGATAAGACCTTTTTGAGTTGAGATAATTGGGTGTTCTCTTTGCTTCTTTGATTTGAAAATCCAGTTCTTTTCATAGGTTTGGGATATTCTTGCTGATTATTTGTTTGAGTATGTTTTGTGTTTGCTTCTCCTTCTTTTCTATTTCTGGTATACCCATTATTTTTACATCACTTTTTCTGATGCCGTCAGATAGTTCTTGTAGAGTTCTTTTATTTTTATTTTTATTCTCAAGTCTCTTCTTCCTTCTGCATCATTTCCAGATTTCTGTCTTTGACATCACTAATTCTTTCTTCCATCTTGTCAGCTCTGTTTTCTAATCTTACTATTTTACTCTTTATTCTTTTAATGTATTCTTCATCTCCAGAAGATTTTTTTGCTCTTTTTTAGGGTTTTGATCTCCTTTGAAAAGTATTTCCATTGTTCGTTGATTTTGTTTCTAATTCCTTTGAATTGTTTATCAGAATCTTCTTACATTTAGCTGTTTTTCTTTCCAAAAGTGCAATCTTGAATTCTTTGTCACTTAAATGGCATATTTTTATAAATTTAAGCTTATTTTCTGGATTTCTTTTTCTTTCTGAGCTGTCTTGTTACCTTAGTTTTTCATGGTGTTTGATGGACTATTTCTCCACTTGGATAATAATGGGAGTGTATTTTTTTATTTTATTTTGTTTTTTTTTTTTTAAGAAAATATACAATGAGCTTTTTTAGCAGGTTGATAAGAAGTGGTTTTTTCCTTGATTTCCAGTAGGTGGCGTCCAAGCCTCTTGGATCTTTGCTTTGAGGTTAAAAATGCCCTTTCCTCTCTGGTGGGCTGTGTGCCTCCTAAGCACTCAGGTTGCCATGGTCCCAGGGCTCCATCCCCATGGAAGGATGTTATAGGCAACGGGAGTCTGAGCCTCTGAAGAGGCCTTGAAGTCAGGTTACATCCCCACCATTCAGATGCAATTTATGCTGTTTCCTTCTGAATCAGACTGAATGGGTGGAGTGAGGATGATTGGAAGAGGTCTGCAGTGAGTGTGGTTGTTTCTCTTCTCGAAGTGCTCTCCTTCAGATTTCAGCTGTTTTGCTTTGCTATCACTGAGCCTGCCTCTGGTATTGGCTCTCGTGTATATTTCAATACTGGCTGGGCGAATTTCCCTGAGGCTTGGTGGAGGTAGCTCTGAGAGGATGTGGGAAGGTTGGAGGGCAGTTTCTGGGTTGATGGTGGTGGTGGTGAGGTGCTGCCATGCTCTATGACTCAGCTTTCCCCTTGGCAATGGCGCTTGCTAAGACACTGTCCCCCTTCCACACTTGATCTCTGCCCTTCTCTCTGCCCTGATCCTGGGGCTCCACTACATGGAATATGCTGATCACTCAGACTCCACTGCTCAGTGCTTCAAAGAGCTGAGACCCAGCTGCAAAATCTGCTCACCCCCTCTTCCTGCAGGGAATCTGGCTGCCTATAGCAGTTTCTTTGTTTCTCTCTCCATCTGCCCCACAGACTCAGCAAAATTTGCCCACTTTCTGATGTTCTAATGTGCTGGTCTCTCAGTTGTGCTTGTGTGCAGGTTGGGTGTTATTCATTCAATTGTATATGTTCAGCTCATGGTTATTTCAAGGGGAAACATCCAGAGAGATCCCTCACACCACATGTGATGTCACTCTTCACAAATTGTCTTAATGGTATGTAGAATAGTGAATCTTTTACAGGTTTTCAATTGACTGTGCCCAGATCCATCAGAGTAATCACTATCTATGGAAGCAGTAGCCTAACAAAGTGTATTTCTTAAACAATCAGAGTTGAAAGTCAAAATTATTCAGGCTTTATTGTGCCATTTATAGAACACAAACAGAGTAGGTTTAGCATAATTCTTAAGAAACCTAAGATTTTCAGAATGGTAAATGCATATTAGCTTTCACTTAGTCACCAACTGCATTAGCTCCTAACAAGAGAGTCGACCTGTACTTTGAAGATTTGAAGCAAGGCATTGGCTTCTCCTCTCTAACTGTGAAAGCCCTAGACAACATCTTCTTCAAATATAAAGCTACTTTATCTGCACTGAAAATCTGTAGTCTAATGTAGCTACCTTCATTAATTATCTAAGCTAGATCCTCTGGATAACTTCTTGCAGCTTCAACATCAGCACTGTTACTTCACCTTGCACTTTTATGTTATGGCAACAGCTTCTTTCCTTAAACTTCAGGAACCAGCCCCTTCTAGCTTTAAACTTTTCTTCTGAAGCTTCCTCACCTCCCTCAGCATTCATATAATTGAAGAGAATTAGGGCCTTACTCTGGATTAGCATTTAGCTGAAGGATATGTTGTGGCTGACTTGATCTTCTATCTAGGTCACTAAATTTTTCTTCATATCAGCAACAAAGCTGTTTGTCTTTCTTATCATCCCTGTGTTCACTGAAGTAGAATGTTTAATTTCCTTCAAAACTTGTCCTCTGCATTCACAACTTAGCTAACTGCACAAAAGGCCTAGCTTTCAGCCTATCTAGGTTTTTAATATGCCTTTCTCACTAAGCTTAATAATTTTTAGCTTTCAGTTTAAAGTGAAACACATGTGACCTTTTCACTCGAACACTTAGAGGTCTTTCTAGTGTTATTAATTGGCCTAATTTTAATATTGTTTTGTCTTAAGGAATTGGGAGGCCCCAGGAGAGAGAGAGATGAAGAAATGGCCAGTTGGTGAAGCAGTCAGAACACACACACAATTTATTAATTATGTTCACCATCTTATATTATATGGTTGCAGTTTGCAATTCTCCAAAATAATTACACTAGTAACATCAAAAAATTACAATAGTAATATTAAAGATCACTGATCACGGATCATCATAAATTAATAATAATAAATAAGCTTCAAATATTGCAAGATTACCAACTATTACACAGAGACATGAAGTGAGCAAATGTTAATAGAAAAATAGTGCTGATAGACTTGGCATCAAATGGCTTGCATCACGTGTGGTGCATTTATAAAAAATATCTGTAATGGGCAATAAAACAAAGTGCAATAAAACTAGGTATGTCTTCATTCTTTTGTTTTAACTTTAAAAATTTTGCCTGAATGTTAATAGCCATGGCCTTAATGTAAGCTAGGTTCTTCTCTAACCACTAAAGAATGCATTACTAAGATACAACACTTCAGTTTATTGGCAGAAAACTCAAATTTTAGCAATGCTACTCTCCAAGAAAAAGGTTAGTACTGAGATAAGATTGTAGGGTACTTTCATCTGTACTTGAGGTGCATTGTACAATCATGTACTGAAAAAAACAACAACAACATATCTCGAATTCTAGTTATTGCTCTGATGGGGAAGGTGGCATTGTTTTATCATAAACACAAGGAATGTAATTTAAAGATTTTTCATATTAACAGTATGCTTGATATTGATTGTCAAATCTCCCTAAAAATATATACAATAAAGTAGGAATCAGAGAAATAGTCTTTTCTATTTATTTGTATTTAATTCAGAGAAATCAAGGTATGCCTTTCACTGGGTTGTTATTCCCAATAATTCAATGTAACAGCTTACGTGAAGGGCAAATGGCTGAATACGTTTGGGTTTCTAGAGTAAAAAAAAATCTATTACATTAAGACTCATGATTGAGTTCATACTCTCTAATACAAGCACACATTTCAGTGTCACTGTCTGCCACCTTATAATAACAGAAAACATCTGTATAATAGCCTATAACATTACACGGTGCATTACAATTAGAAATGTGCTGAAGTGGTGGATTGGGAGTTTATTTATGATCCATGAAACAAGAGATTCCATACGCTTCTCATGAAAACTTAATAGTTCAAGAAAATAAAATAAGTATTTGAGTGCAACAATTACATTTTAAATAATATTATCACTAGAGAAACTTAGAAAAGTCAAAAAGTTGGGATAAGAGTTAAAAGGAATCTATTAGTAGTTGAGTGGAAGTCACTATTATTGAAGAGGCAAAGAATGACAAAGAATTATTAAAAACACATAATGCCTTCTAGGTTAATATAATTTTTATAATTGAGTAAAGTTTTTCTTAATTGCTCATAAAATCAAGTCTCTGAATGGTGAGAGCAATCAGATTTCAAAACCTTGAATGTTTAAAGAAGAGATAAAAATCTTTTGCCATGTTGTCATAAAAACTGGCAAGTCTGAGTAGGAGCAATTCATGAACTGTTTCTAATAGGAGTCATCAAAGTTACCACACAAAAATCTCCATGTGTGAGAGCAAATAATTACAGTTCATGAACAACATGTACTTCATTGCTAGATTACAGGTAATTGTATACACATTTAAATTTGTTTATTTTGCATGCATAATCTTATATTCATGAAGATAATTTAATCATTTGTACCTATGTGTGGGAAAAATTATAGTGTCTAATCATGCACCTAGAATTTTCAAAGTTTTACCCTGCTGTGGAAAAAATCTGTGTCATACCAAACAAAATGCTTTAATTTAGCTTTCAGAAATATTGAAAATCAAAATAACTGCAATAGTCAATGACTTTTTTAGTTCATATAGTATCCACATTTATTATAGAGAAATCCAATAGATTTTATCACATCTGAAAACTTTGTCATGAACATCTATGTTATTGTAGCCATAAAAATCTATTCTATTTAATGTCCTAAAGGCTAGATTTGTAAAACTGATCTTCTATTTTTTATTCCTTTAAAAATTCAAATTTTAATGGTCTACTTTTTGATATTAAAATAAACTATTTTTATTCATGTATAATTTAAAATATACATTTATAAACAGTGACTGTGTTGAAATTCAAAGCTTTTAGACTGCTTTGTATTTGTGGTAGTTATTCAAAACATTTCCACAGGAGACTTATATGCTATTTTAGTACTGACTGCTGGTTGGGTTTCAGAATAAGTTTAGGTTTCCTTTAAACCAACCTGAAAGACACCAGAATTCTGGCAGCCCCTCGATTAAACATGCATAATTTATAATGATTTTCCACATGATTATGCCAAATAACCACAGAAGAGCACAAAGCTGTCAATCAACAGACAATGGAACAGAGTCAATGCCACAGTACTATCTGCTGGCAAGAAGAACTACACAGTCCAGTTTCTTGTAACATACTATTTCAATAACTTGTGTAATCATTATGTTATTGAGACTTGATTTCAGAGAGAACAATGAGGCTACAGGAAGGTTTCTGGATTTAGATATGTAGTTGAAGAAAAAAGGACTTTTTAAATTACTTTAAAACATTTTAAAGGAATATTACTGGACAGGTAGTAAATCTGAATTGACCATCCAATAACGTGGATTTTGAAACTTCTTTTTATTCTTTTGAGTTGGAAGTCATACAAGCAGACTATTATTTTATATCACTGAGACTTCTGAATTGTTTAAATGAGGAAGAATCATCTTCCTGACTTAGAGTATAAAGAAAAGAGAGAGAAGGAAAAGCATTTAAAAGATAGATGGGGGAAATAAAAATGCGGGGGAGAAAATTATTATAATTTAATTACTTCACAATCACTTAAATGAGCATATAGGAAATGTGTCACAAAAATCTCATGGCACTACCAATCTAAATTTATCAATGCCTGAAGAAAATAATGTGTTGATGAATTGGAAACCAGACAATCACTGTCCCACATCATGTGTGAGGCAGTGGTGTTAGGTAAGGTCTTCTAGAAGTTGCATGCCTGTAGTTAGAGGCATTGGAGGTAAGAAGTAGATACTGCTTTATGGTAATAAATCAAACATTCAGTAAGTGTTTCAAGGATCAGTGACTGCAAGGACTTAAGATATCTAGTATATTTTCTTAGGAAAATGCTGAAATAGCTTCCCAGACTCACCAAATTGCTTCATCATTTATAAAGTAAATAAAAAAGAATACATACACATAATTCAGATGATAAAAATGCTAAGAATTTGAGTTGACATATAAATTGAAACATTAGTTAAATGAGATCACTGTATTTAAGATTCTACTCTATTTCCTATATTCATATTCTTGATTCCTATTATCCTGCTTATTTATATAAAAATGTTTTTTATATAAATAAATATGTTTTCAGCTAGTATGCACATTCCTGAGGTTTTTATTTGTGCAATAATATGTTGTGTGTGACTAGTGTGACTTAATGCTGCATGACTACAAGAAGCAGATTATGGTGAACAGAGTGGTAACAATTGGGTATGCTTTGCCATTTTAGTATTGTTTCTTAATTAGATTTATTTCTTCTCAAAAAAGCTGTATATCACATTTTATTTTTCAACAATGTGAACCCTATGTTCATCACCAATCAGTCCCAACACAGTGTCTAATATATAGTAGTTCCTCAATAAATACTTATTAAATGAATAAAATAAAATACCAAAGTAAAACTGTCAAAAGTCATTATAAAAATATAGGATTGATTAAATAAATGAGAATTATAGTCAATGAGTTTAATAATTCATAGAAAAGAAAGATAGTTTTTCATTAGAGTGGTTTAGAAAGCCTTCCTGGAAGAAGTAAAGTTTTTCCAGAATAAATTTTTCTATAAAACTTTACATGCCTTCTGGGATTATTTTTTGCCTTATTCCTGAAAAACTCATACTATTATTTGCACAGAAATTTTCTTTAGTTAATCCAAATTTGTACTTAAGTAAACTTAATAAAAATCAGTTCTGTAACTGAGAGATTGATATCACTTACTTTAATATGAGGTAAGAGTAAAATAGACATACATGGTAAACAAAATGCATCTACTATGTTCTAGCTAGATACTGTTTCTTTCAAAGATCCTGTGAGGAGGATTAGCCAGTATTAGAGACTTGTTAAAAATAAGCTAAGGTTAAATTTGACATTAGTCAGAAAGACTGAAAAGAGATTTATATTGTGAGTGAATGCTGTATAATTTCATTTTGTTTTGTACCACATATATGCAACTCCTGTGCAATCTCGAATAATCTAATCTTGCATTTCACCAAACACATATGCCGAAACTTCAGGAAAGTCTATAAAGCAGAGATTGATAAGATTGTGAAGTACCATACAAAAATGAAGAAGAGAAGAAAACATTTATTAACATCCTGCTCTGTGTCAAACATTTTTTAAATTAATTTGTTCTATAATCCTTCCCTGATCTCATGATATCTCTTGGTATGTGTAGCACATCTATAGAATTTCTGCAACTAAATATGATAGAAACAATGGAGCAAGATCATTTATTGTTACATTTTATTATTTTCTAATTTAAACTCTAATTTTTACAGATTGCATATTCACATGATACAAAATTAAAAATCCAAGTGTTTTCCATGAATGCCATTTTGGAATGGTATATAATGATTTTTTTCTTCTGTCCTTGTCTGCCAGTCATTCAATTCCCCCAGCCTCCCAAATATTAGCAATAGTTTTAAATATATGGCAGCATATATAGTACACATTGTTCTCTAAATTTCTTTATTCACTTTATCTTGAGAACACTCTCAAGGGAAATAAATTTTAGGAAGGTGTTTTAGTTAGGGTAGGATAGACTACTTAATGACAAAGAAATCTCCAAATAAGTTATTTCTCATTTAAGAACATTTCAAAGCAAGCGCTCCCTGCACATTAGTAGCTCCATTCTTCAGAGAACTTCTATAACTATACCATCTTATGTACATGACTTCTAAGCTATTTTAGTAGGTATGTAATGATGGCTGTTTAATTTGTATTTCCTTAATACTAAAGATATTAAACATCTTTTAATGTGCTTATTTGTTATTAATGTATCTTATTTGATAAAGTAACTATTCAATATTAATTTTTAATATTTAAATTTTTAAGTGTAAAAATATATAAAGAATACCAAGAATTAATAGGATTTTAAAATCTTCTTGAAATTCAGTATTAAGATCAAGATCCATATTGATATATAAATAAATTCTGGTTAAATTTTGGACTGTCTTATGGTAGGCCATAAGTAAATTCTTATTTTATAATTACTAAGCAGAAGATATTTGGAAATACAACATACAAAAACTTATGGAGTGCTGCAAAAGCAGTTCTAAAAGGGAAGTTCATAATGATTAATACTTGCATTAAAAAAAAGGGAAGGGAGTCTCAAATAAGCAGCCTAAATTTACACCTCAAGGAATTAGAAAAAACAAACAAACAAACAAAGCCCCAAATTAGCAGAAGGAAAGAAATACCTAAGATCTGAGAGAAAATAAATAAAATAGAGAATAAAAAGTTAATAGAAAAGGTTAGTAAAACTAAGAGCGTTTTTTTTTTTTTTAAGAAAAACAAAATACACAAAGCTTTAGCTAGACTTGCCAAGGTAAAGAGAGACTTGAATAAACAAAATTAAAAATGAAAGAGGAGACATATAGCTGATATTACATAAATACAAATAATCTTAAGAGACTACCAAAAATAATCAAATGCCAACATATGATAACCTAAAAGTGGAAACATTCTGAGAAACATACAACCTACCAAGAATGAATTATGAAAAAATAAAAATCTGAACATACTGATTACAAGTAAGGAGGTTAAAACAGTAATCAATTCAGTAAAAGGATGCAAAATCAACATACAAAAATCAATTTTGTTTCTATACACTAACAACAAACTAATAGACAGAAACATTAAGAAAACAATCTCATTTATAATTGCATCAAAAAGAATAAAATATATAGGAATAAATTTAACCAAGGAGGTGAAAGAACTGTATACTGAAATCTATAAGCCACTGATGAAAGAAATTGAATAAGACACAAATAAATTAAAAGATATTTTGTGCTCATGGATTGGAAAATTAATATTGTCCAAAGCAAGCTATGAATTCAATACAATTTCTTTCACAATCTCAATAACATTTTTTTCACAGAAATAGAACAAACAATCTTAAAACTTGTAGAAAAGCACAGAAGTCCTTGACTATCCAAGGCAATCTTGAGAAAGAACAAAGCTAGAGGCATCACACTCCCTGATTTCAAACTATATTACAAGGCTATAGCAATCAAAAGAATTTGTTTTCATGTTAAAACAGACACATAGATCAATGGAACAGAATATAGAGCTCAGAAATAAACTCAACTATATAGAGGCAATTAATTATGATAAAGGAGCCAAGATTACACAACGGGGTAAGGTTAGTTTTTTAATAAATGGTGCTGGAAATCTTAACAGTCACAGGCAAAAGAGTGAAATTTCACCTCTACATTATACCATAAAAAAATATAAATGGATTAAAAACTTGAACATAAGCCTAATACAATAAAATTCCCAGATAAAAACTTAGAGGCTAAGCTCTTTGATATTGGTCTTGGTAATGATTTTTTTGGATTCGATACTAAACGCTATGGCAACAAAAACAAAAGCAAGTGGGAACACAACAAATTGAAAAGTTTTGCTCAGTAAATAAAAAAATTAAAAAATAAAAACAAACAAACAAATAAATAAATAAATCTGTTAATGCAATGAACAGGCAACCTATGGAATAGAAAAAAAAATTTACAAATCATATATATGATAAAAGGTTAATATCCAATATATGTAAATAACTCATACAACTCAATAAAATATACAACAGTCTTTTTAAAAAATGGGGAGAGGCAATGAATAGTCATTTCTTTCCAAAGAAGACCTACAAATGGCCAAGAGGTTCTTAAAATGCTCCACATCCCTAAATATCATGGAAATGCAAGTCAAAACCACAATGAACTATCATCTCACATCTGTTAGAATAGCTATCATAAAAAAAGACAAGAGATAGGAAATGTTGGCAAGAATGTGGAGAAAAGGGAATCCTACTGTAGTGTTAATGGGAATATAAATTGATGCAGTCACTGTGGAAAACAATATGGAAGCTCCTCTAAAACTAAAGAATAGAACTACCATTTAACCAGCCACTTTTCGGTATATATATATATATATATATATATATATATATATATATATCTCCAAACAAAATTAAATCAGTATCACAAAGAGAGATCCATACTCACAATACTCACATGTTCATTAATTACAGTATTATTTATAATAGTAAAGATATGGAAACAACCAAAATGTCCATCAACAGATGAAGAGATAAGAAAGATGTGCTATACATACACAATGAAATATTACTCAGCCACGAGAAAGAAATTCTGCCATTTACTACAACATAGATTGACCTTGAGAGCATTTTGCTAAGTGAAATAGGCCAGACAGAGAAAGAAAAATACTGCATAGTATGACTTTTATGTGGAATCTAAAAAAAGTCAAACTCTTAGAAACAGAGTAGAAAAATGTTTTCCAGGGGTTGGGAGTGGGAGGGAAATTGGGAGAGGCTGGTAAAAGGGTATAAACTTTTAGCTATAAGATGAATAAATTCTGAGGATCTAATGTAAAATATGGTGAGTATAGTTGATATCCCTATATCATGTCATTGAAATTTCTAAGGAAGTAGAACTTTCTTAAAAAAATAAATATGTGATGAATGTGTTGATTAACTAGATGATGGGAATTCTTTCACAAGATGTGTGTGTGTGTGTGTGTGTGTGTGTGTGTGTGTGTGTGTGTGTGTATATAATCACCAGAGTGTACACTAAATATCCTATAATTTAGTCAGTATACTTCAGAAAAGCTAAAAAAAGAAAATATGTATGTTAAACACATTTGTAACACTAGTAAATGCTAAGTTTTAACAAAACTATTTTCACCATGATGCTAAGAATTTTATTTAACCTTCCACAGTTTCGCACTAGAAAGGTCTCTCTGATTAAGAACATGACCATCTGTCCTCAAATGCTTACTGCTCTCACTTATTGTAGTACTTTCTTAAATGAAATATCTAATATTCAGAAGCTCTTATTAAGAATGGTTTACCACTGTAATCTCCCTAATTTAATTTAAATGTTCCTATACATTTTATGAGAACCTGTCTTAGATATAATGACTAGGAACTAAAAAACTAGTATATTTTGCCACATGCATATGGAAAATACCTCAATATCTGAACAATGTTTAAAAAGCTTACAATTATTCTAAATAGGTAATTCAATCAGCTAATCAAAAACACATATTAGATTCTTTTCTATCTTACAAATTAATACTACATTTGATTTTAACCAAAAGGCCAAGAAACGATCTATCTTATAAACTAAGGAAACATTTTTAGAACATACTTTTAAGATAGGAGCCATTCTGTAAAAATGTAATAATATTGAGAACATAGTCATGCCTTGGTTCTATCTATTCCATGGTTTTTAACACAGTTAAATCTTTCCTTCTTTATTGGAAAGCCAATAATGTGAAATATTTATTTTAATTTTTAAACAATCAGTAAAAAGGCAAATCAAAGATTCCAAATAAAGTAATTGAAACTATATGATCCAAATCCCAGGTCATCATCTAATTAGCCAGATTATCTCAGCAATGTCACTCTAGCTGAATTCAATTTCTTTAATTGCAAATGAAGTTTTTGGATTGTTAGAGAATCTCTAGAGACCCATTTAATTCTAACATCCCATAATTTGAAGAATGTCTTTTAGCAAGGGTAGATTTCAGAAATGTATGTGTTTTCTGCGTTTAGCATTGATTTTCTTTTCCTTACATTATCGTATTCTAGTATAAAGTTTTGAGATTAATATATATTCCCCTTTAGACATTTTGGAGAACATGGCCACCACTCTCTCAAATAACACTGCAATATGCAACCTTGTTCTTCTTGAGCTTGGCCATACCAGAGAAATTTGGGTAAGAGTTTCCTGTGATTAAGTGTGAGAAGTTTATGTGTGCAATTAAGAAAACATAATACTTTCTATTTAAAATGTCCCTTAATATGGGTTTGTCCGATGTTTCACTATGATTAGATTCAAGATACATGTATTTTTGGCAGAAATACCATGGAAGTGATGCTGTGTTCTTTTTAGTGCAGGAGGCTTCTAGTGTTGGTTTATCAGTGATGTTAACTTTGATTACTTGACTAGTTTTTTTTTGTTATAAGTTTTTTTTGTGATAAGTGTAAAGTTATTATATTTTTTTGAGCAGTAACTAATTTGTGGAAGAATACTTTGCAGTATGTAAATATTTTCACTAAACTTTTCTCACTACTTTTAGCCATCACAGATTCATGGCTAAATCAATAATTTCCATCATGATTGCAAAACAATGATTTTCTGACTTCATTATCTCCCCATTTATTTATATATTTGTTTACTTATTTATAGTAGTATGGACTCATATAAATTCTTATTTTATTTCATGAATGTTCTGTTATTCCCATTATCCATTTTCATGAAGTTGTCCAAAATTTTCCCTGTAAGAGCCCCTTCAAGCTGGCCTCACTGTCTTTTTGACATATTTTTATTATTTTATTTAGGAATTTTTCTCCTTATATCACAGGGCTCATCTGTACTTTCTCTGCCATCATTCCAGACTCGGCCATCTCTCTAAAGAGCCCCAGCTTCTTTTAGGAAGCTATAGTGTACAGTAACTAATATTTAAGAGCTAGGTTTGCTCATTGCTATAGGGGTAGCTTACTTCTAGGCCTTTTCAGTAGGAAGAGCTACTAAATTTTATATATGTATAAATATATATGTATATATTTATATATATATTCTTGTATACATATATGTGCGTGTATATATATATATATATTCTTATCTCTAGCTATAATTACTTTCTATGTCTCTATATTAAAAATTATGCACTCATACCACTACCTTCAATTTTAATTCATTATAACAGAGTTCATTCTTGTCTTCTCCCTTTCATATTTCTAACTCCTTTCTCCAACAGGCAGAAATACAGCTTTCATTATTCCCAATATCTTTACTCTATGCTTAATCCTAAAAGCCACAGGTAGTAATTTTAGAATTAGTAAACATACCACTGTGAACTTCAACCCCATAGTGATCTTCAATTAGGTGAGCTTTAATTTTTATGATTCAAAGAATCAAAAAATTAGACATTCAGCCCAATTCTTCCCTCACTCACTGTACTAAATGTGTAGAAAATCTGTTTGTTCACACTTCCTTTTTATTGCTAAGAATTTTCTCTGAAAAGGTGCCATTTGATTTAGGAAAAGGATATATGCCTTTGTTATCTGTGTGCAAGTTTATTTCCTTTTGTTAGGAAATGACAGTTGCTACATTAATATCATTAAAAACATTAGTAACACTAGTTTTGTCATATGTAGGAAATAACTAAATAGTATTCAAAGCTTGTAATTCATCAGCTACAAGTATAGTGCATACTACTGGGCAATTTATATACTAAACGTCAGCATAACTTATGTGTATTTCTCTATTGTCATATATAATTTTTGAGAACCTAACTTAAATTAAAGCTTTATCATGTTGGAAGGCAGAGGGAGAAGGGCCCCTTAGTATTATTCAAACCTGATAGCTATGGATTTCAATACCTCTAAGCAGGTGTTCTTCTCTTACATGCAAATAAAAGCTAATAATTTACTAATGTACAAAACTTGATAATAGTCACAGCCTAAGACTCCCTTTATTAAGATACAATATGGTCCTGGCATACCCTCTACACATAACTCAACACAACCTGTGATACTTTATTTAGAAACTGCTTCTCTACTCTGTCACATCTTAGTTGTCCTTTACTACAACTGGATTAAACAATTCACAAATAAGTGCTTATATCTCCCAAAGCATTCTTCCCTGAAATCAGCCTCCAACTTGCTTTAATCTCATTCAATAAGTTTTTCATTTCTGGTTGCTATGGAAGTGAAATCAAAATGGCCAACAGAATTGTCTATGCAAAGAGCCAAATTCTATTGCTTATTGGACTATACAATAAGGCAGGAGCAGCTTTATTGAGAGGATAAGACTCACACACATGAACAAATGACAGTTAGATTGTTTTGAGGCAACTGTTTTAGCTTTCAGGTAGACAAATGTGTGTGTGTGTGTGTGTGTGTGTGTGTGTGTGTGTGTGTGTGTGTGTAATGACTGATGGTTGAGACTTAGGCTGTAAATTGGGTAAGATTTAGAGAATGAAGGACAAGGAGGATACTATAGGTGGAGGGACTATTATGGGTAAAGGAAAGAGAAGAACAATTAATTGAACTTCTGAATTTGTATTTCCCTCTGACTGCACAAACTCAGTATGTCTCAAACTGAATCTATTCTTCGAACTCCCTAAGCCTGTTGCTACTTTAGTTCCCTATGTCTGTGGATCCATCATCTACTCTGTGGGCTATATGAAGAAACTAGGAGTTATATTAGTCAAAGTGATTTTGTTCCTTTTACCTCCCCAACTCCCATATTCTATCATCTAGGCTTCCAGGTCAATTACATAGTCTGAAATTTTCACTCTTTTGTTCTTGATATGATTCTGCAACTATCTTCATGTTTTCTCTCCAGCCTCATCTCTCAGCATTAATCCAAATGATACAAACAACAAGAACGACAACAACAAAATGATAGTTCTTTGGTCATAATCCTAAACTGTACCCAAGTAGCAAAGCAGAACTGGGATTAAACTCATCTCAGTTGCTCTGTGACACTTTGCATTGAAATCCATGCCTCTGGAAAGTCAGACAATGGTGATAGGACCAGTCAACATCATCATCTCTCCAGTTACCATGCTCCTGTGGCTCAAAGTCATCTAATCCCTAACCCTTTCACTTCTGAAAGTCTTCCAAATCCTTAACTCCACACTTCTCAAAGTGGTATATATAAGATCATCTCTGAGACACTGTGATTTATAAGTATATCCTGTGCATAAGCAAGCAATAAAGCCAGATTTTTAAAATTTTAGATAATAAGTGGTCTCTTCCTTCAATGGGTGCAAATGTCTCCCAAATGCACTTCAGGTGAGAGGGTAAATTGTTATGGCTTTTCTGTGAAGAGACTTAGTAAATTCATTAGAGATTTTAAAAGTTTGCATTCTTTGATCCAATAGTTTGATTCTAGGAAATATCTCTAGAAAACAATCAGAAATAAAGTTTTAAATAGAGAAATATTTAATGCTGCATTATTTATGTTAGTAAAAATTTTAAATGACTTCAATGAATAAGAATAAAAAGGATTAAATTATGAAATATTATTTGAATATGATACTATACACACTTTAAGCAGTGTTTTAAAAAATTTTATTATGCAATTAGAATTGACATTTAATTGTAATTTATATTAGTTTCAGGTGTTCAGCATAGTGATTAGACATTTATATAATTTATGAAGTTATCATCCCTTATTTGTCTGCTACCCACCTGGCACTATATATATTTATTAAAATATGATTGACAGTATTTCCTATGCTGTACTTCACATCTTCATGACTATTTCATAACTACCAATTTGTACTTCTTAATCCCTTTACCTTTTTACCCATTTCCTCAGCCTCCCTCCCATCTGGCAATCACCAGTTTGTTCTCAATATCTATGTGTCTGTTTCTGTTTTGTTTGTTCATTTAGTTTATTCTTTAGATATTACATGTAAGTAAAATCATATGGCATATGTCTTTCTCTGTCTGACTTTGTCACTTAGCATAATAACCTCTAGGTCCATCCATGTCATTGCAAATGGTGAGGTTTTACCTTTTATGGCTGAGTAATATTCCATTGTATATATGTATCATGTCTTTATTCAATTGTCTATTGATGGGCACATAGGTTACTTCCATATCTCGACTATTGTAAATAATGCTGCAGTGAACATAGGGGTGCATACATCTTTTTAAATTCATGTTTTGGTTTTCTTTAGATAAACCTTCAGAAGTGGAACTGCTGGGTCATAATGTAGTTTTATTTTGAATTTTTTGAGAAACCTCCAAACCATTTCCCACAGTGGCCACACCAATTTGTAATCCCACCAACAGTGCACCAGAGTTCTCTTTTCTCCACACCCTCTCCAACACTTGTTGTTTTTTGATTTATTGATGACAGCTCTGTTTTCAAAGGCTTTTTAATAACATTGGACCATGGTCATGTAATAAATAATAATAGAATAATAGGAGAGAATTTAAAATACTTGTGCAATATGATCCTAGTTATGGGCATGTGTAAATCTGTAAAATACCAGAAATATATATATCCCATGAATTTTTATCTTAATAATCCTACATATTTTCTAAATCTTTTTACAGTGAGTATATACTTAACATCTTAAGTATATACTTAACATATTATTTTGAAGGATTATAGAATATTCTTATTTAAAAAGATTCTGGTTTCTGATTCCTCATGTAAGGAGCTTGGAAATTGCCACTCCACCCTAATAACAAGTAAAAAACAGAAAATGTTGGAAGATTAACTCTTTTTGGATCCATAAGAGAGGAGAGAATACAGAGCAAACAGCTATCTCTAAGATTGAAGAGACAGACAAGAAAATATAGAGTGTCACAACTTATCAGAGCAGAGACTCACAAGTAGAAATGCTGCTGGAGCCAGTGCCTGGGTATGAAAAAAAAAGAGTTGTAATTGACAATTTGCTGGAGGTTCAGCATGGACAATTCTGAGAGTTAAAGACTAAGGGAACCCAGTCATAGGTGGGCACCCACAATATTGTGAGATTTACCTCCAGTAAGCCTGATCAGATTCTCATAGTAAATATTGGAGGAACATCCCCTAGGTTTCCTTTAGTGGTGAATGCAAAAGAAGTCATTTTGAAATACACAAGAGTCCTCTGGTCTTCTTAATAAGGTCCTCCCTCTGTGAGTATATACTTAATATTTACCTACCTTAATGAGGTATTATCAGAGCCCAACTGACCCGGGGACAGGAAATATCCAATTCCAGCTGGCTCTAGTTTTGCATGTAAGATAAGTGAAATATTGAACTCCAGACAACTCTAGACATCTTGTCTCATCTAAGGAAAGAGAAAAAAACTAAGAAACACTTGTGAAGTTTATAATCCAAAGGCATAAGTTTCACCAAAACATCAAGACATAATCATACAACAACAGAATTCTTCCCCTCCCACACACCTTATTATCTCCTTACCAAAGGCCTGTTTATAGCACTTTCTTTTACGTTTTACATCATATCCCATTCTCAAGAAAAAATACGGGGCATAACAAAAGGCAAAAAGAAAAAAAACACCACCATTTAAAGAGACAGAACAAGCATCAGAACTAAGCATGTTGGAATTATCAAACCAAGAATTTAAAATAACTATGACTAGTATGCTAAGAATTCTAATGGATAAAGTAGATAGCTGAAAGAACAAATGGACAATATAAGAGATGGAAATCCTAAGAAAGAATAAAAAAGAAATGGCAGAAATAAAAAAAACCCGTGACAAATAAAGATTACCTCTGATGGGCTTATTGTTAATTAAATACAGATGAGGAAAAAAACTGAGCTAGAAGATTAATACATTTCTCAAAACCCAAAAGCCAAGAGAACAAAAACTGAAGAAAACAGAACAGAATATCCAAGGACTATGTAATAACTACAAAAGATATAACAGGTATGTAATGGAAACACTAGAAGGAGAAGAAAGAAAGAAATAGATAAAATATTTGAAACAATAATGACTGAGAATTTCCCAAAATTAATGCCAAACACCAAACCACAGATCCAGAAATCTTGTACCCAGAGAGAAACCAAGTCCAAGACTTGTGCTGCGTGGGTTGCTCAGCCAATTGATGACACAGGAGTTGGGATATTTAGGATAAGCATTTATTGTCAGAGCACTGGTTATCAGAGAAGGCAGTAGGTTAACACTTTTAAAAATTGCCTTCTTTTCTCATTAAATACCAGCTTAGGGTATTTAATAGAAAAACTGAGCATTATTCTAGGGGCTATGTGGCAATTCCAAGGGTCTGGCATGCTTCTTGGAGCCATTCCTCTGGCAACGTGGTTCTCCGGTGCCATCAGCAACCCAGGAACAATAATGGGAGTAGTCTGGAAAGAATGCTAGACCAGAAGGATTGTGATCAGTAAGCATAAGGGCATTAATCATAAGTTTCAGGGCAACTTACTATGGCAGGGGACATTTCAAGCTCTGGGTCAAGCTGCTGAGAACAATCCATTGTTAAGCTTTAGGGCAAGGGAAAGTGAAGTTCAGGACACTGTGAGGCCTCTGCTAAAGGGGTCTCAACCAGGCCCTTCTTTGATCTCAAAGAACATTAAACAGGATTAATAATAATAAAAAAAGCCACATAGATGCATCATTTTCAAATTACAGAAAATTGAAAATAAAGAAAAACATCTGAAAGAAAGAAAGCCAGCTAGGGTTAGGGGGAGGGGAGCTGAAAGTTACATATCGAGGAACAAAAGTAAAGGTTACACACAACTTCTCAGAAATGATACAGGAAAAAAGAGAATGGACTGAAATATTTAATGCATTGAGAGAAAATACCAACCAAGAATTCTCTACCCTGTGAAATTATCCTTCAAAAAATGAGGGAGAAATAGACTTCCTCAGACAAACAAAAATTGAGAAAATTTGTTTCCAGCAGACCTACTTTGCAAGAATGTTAAAATAAATTCTTTAAAGAGAAGGAAAATTATATACACCAGAAACTTATCTCTACATAAAAAAAGGAAGAGAACTGGAGAAAGAATAAAAGTGAAAATAAAATAAAAACTTTTTTATTCTTAATTGACCCAATAAATAAGTTTGTTTAATATAATATTAGCAATGTATTTATTATGTATACTTATTAATATATTATATATATCACATATATGTTTATGTATGCTTATATATAAGTTAACTGAATGACAGCAATAATAAAAGGAATGGTAGGAAAGAATTAGAATTATTTTGTTATTATAAGGTACTTATTCTGCCTGTGAAGTGGTATAGTTTTATTTGAAAGTAGACCAGGATTAGTTGTAACTGTATATTGCAAACTCTAGAAAAATCACTGAAAGAAGTAAATAAATAAATATATATATATGTGTGTGTGTGTATATATATATATATATATATATATATATATATATATATATATATATATATATAAAAGTGATATTGCTAAGGAGGGAAAATGAAATTATATAAAATGCAGAATTAAAACCAGGAAAGGCAGAAGAAAAGTGGAAAACAAAATAGAAACAAAGAATAATTGCAACAAATATAAAAGAGTAATGAATATGGTAGATATTAACTCAAATATATCAATAATCACTTTGAATGTCAATAGTTTATATATACCTACTAAAAGACAGAGATTGTCATAGTGGATTGAAAAACATGATCCAACAATATTTTGCCTACAAGTGATCTACTTTACATATAAAGACGCATATGGAATGAAAATAAGAGCTGTAACAATTCTTAACATGTATGTGCCTAATAACAGATTGTCAAACTATGTGAGGTAAGAATTAATAGAATTGTAAGGGAAAATAGATGAATTCACTGTAATAGTTGGAGACTTCAACACTCTTCTCAGAAATAAGCCCAACAAGCAGAACATGAGTAAGGACATTTTTCTTGATCAACTGAATATAATTGAAATCTATATATATTCCATTTAACAACATCAGAATACACATTTTTCTCAAACTTCCATCAAATATTCCCCAAGATAAACCACATTCTGAGCCATAAAACTCATCTTAACACATTTAAAACAATAGAAGTCAAATTATCCCCATTCTTAGACCACAGTAGAATTGCACTAGAAATTAATAACAGAAAGATAACTTGAAAATTTCAAGCTACATGGAGATTAAGCAGCATACTTCTAAATAACATATCAGTTAGAAAAAATTACAAGATAAATTTTAAAAATGTTCTGACTAAATGAAATAAAAATACAAGTTATCTAAATTTATGGAATACAGCAAAAGCAGTACATAGACAAAAACTTATAGAAGTAAGAATGTATTTCAGAAAAGAAGATATAAAGTCAAAAATCTAAGTTTACTCCTTAGGAAATTAGAAAGAGAAGAGCATATTAAACCCAAAGTGAGCAGAAGAAAAAAAATAATGAGAAATGGAGCAGAAATCAATAAATTTGGAAACAGGAAATCAGTGAAGAAAATCAACTAAATCAAAAGCTGATTATTTGAAAGATGAATGAAATTTTAAGTGTCTAGCTAAGCTAACAGAAAAAAAAGAAGAGAGAGGATACAAATCATTAATATCATAAATAAAGAGAGAGTTTATCACTACCAAGCCCATGAAAATTAAAGAGATAATAAGGGAATACTATAAAGAATTTTATGCCTACAAATTTGATAACCTAGATGAAAGCAACCAAATCTTTGAAAGATACAATCTGACAAAAATCACATAAGAGATATATGATATGAATAGGGCTATAGCTAATAAAAAATAAAATCAATAATTAAAAACCTTTCAACATAGAAAGCCTCAGGACCAGCACGGTTTGTTGGTAATTTCTACCAAATATTTAGTGAAAATTTATACCAATTTTCTGCAATCTATTTCAGAGGACAGAAGCAGAGGGAATATTTCCTACCTCATTCTATAAGACCAGCATTACTGTAATATCAAAATCAGAGAAACACATTGCATGGAAAATAAAAACAAAAACTAAAGGCCATTATCTCTAATGAATGTAGATGCAAAAATTCTCAATAAAATATTAGAAAATTTAATTCAAAAAGGTTTAAAAAGAATTATACACTATGACCACATGCAATTTATCCCAGGCATATAAAGCTTCTTCAGTGTTCAAGATTAATTAATGCAATCTATCACATAAACAGAGTAAAAAAAAAATCACATAATTGCATCAATAGACGCAGAAACAGCATTTAGTAAAATTTGACATGTATTCATGATAAAAACTCTCAGTAAAGTAGGAATAGAGAGGAACTTCCTCAACTTAATAAGAAACATCTCCAGAAAACATACAGCTAATATTATATGTAATGGTGGGAAACTCAAAGCTGCTCACTAAGATCAGGTACAAGGCAAGGTTGTCTTCTCCTACCACTCTTTTTCAACATTGTACTGGAGGTCCTTGCTAATGCAATAAGGTGAGAAGGAAATTAAAGTTATGCAGAAATGGGGAAGAAAGATATAAAACTGTTCACAGATGACATGATTGTATATGTAGAAAATCAAAAAGATTCAACAAAAAACTTCTAGAACAAATAAGTGATTATAGCAGTTTCAAGATACAAGATTATAGTAATTTCAAGATACAAGGTTAAAAGTACATTGCTTTTCTACATATCAATGAACAAATAGAATTTAAAATAAAAAAAACCACAATACCATTTATATTAGCACATCTGAAAATAAAATGCTTTGGTACAAATCTAACAAAATATATACCTGATCTATATGAGGAAAAGTATAAAACTGATGAACAAAGTGGAAGAACTAAATAAATAGAAAGATATTCCATGTTCATGGGTAGAAAGACTGAATATTGTTGAGACGTCTATTTCTCCCAAACTTACTCTATCAATTCAAAAAAATCCCAATTAAAATCTGAGCAAGTTATTTTATGAATATAAAAAAAATGATTCTAAAATTTATATGGAGAGGGAAAAGACCTAGAATGGCCAACACAGTATGAAGGAGAAGAACATAGTTGAAGGACTGACACTAACTGATTTAAAGACTTACTATAAAGTTACAGTAATCAAGACAATGTAATATTAGAATAACATCAAGTGCCCAGAAATAGACCACCATAAATATAGCCAACTGATATTTGACAAAGAAGTAAAAACAGCACAATGAAACAAAAATTAATTCAAAATGAATCACAGACATAAATGTAAAAGACAAAACAATGAAACTCGTAGAAGATAATATAGGAGAAAACTTTGATGATGATCATAATGACTTTTTAAACAGAACACCAAAGACATAATCTATAAAAGGAATCATTGATAAACCAGACTCCATTAAAATTAAACACCTCTTTTCTGAAAGACTATATCAAGAGAATTAAAATATAAGCCATAGACTGGGAAAAATACTTGTAAAAGACACATCTGAAAAGAACTGTTATCCACAATATAAGAACTCTTAAAACTCAGCCATAGGAGAACAAACAATTTGATCAAAAGTGAGCCAAAGATCTTAAACAGACATCTCACCAAAGATATACAGATGGCACATAAGCATATGAAAAGATGATCTCTATAATATGTCATCAGAGAAATGCAAATTAAAATAACAAGACATACCACTACGCACTTATTAGAATGGCTGAAAATCCAGAATGCTGACAACACCAAATGCCTGTGAAGTTTTGGGGCAACAGAAACTCTCTTACATTGCTAGTGGGAATGTAATGATTTTGGCAGACAGTTTGGTGGTTTCTCACCAAAAAAAATTATAAACATACTCTTATCATACAATCCAGCAATTGAATTCCTTTGTATTTACTCAAAGAAGCTGTGCATACAGAAGTTTATAGCAGCTTTATTTATTATTGCCAAAACTTGAAAGCAACCAAGATGTTCTTCAGTTAGTAAATGGATAAACTGTGGTACTTCCAGATACTGCAATATTATTCAGTGCTAAAATGAAATGAACCATCAAACCTGAAAAAACATGGAAGAACCTTAAATGCATACTATTAAGTGAAAAAAGTCAATCTGAAGAAGGTATATATTGTATGATTCCAAATATGTGACCATCTGGAAGAGACAAACTTATAGAAACGATAAAAGACCAATGGTTGCTAGAAGTGGGGATGGCGATGGAGAGAGGAATAGGCAGAGCACAGAGGATTTTTAGGACAGTAAAAATTGTATGATGTTACTATATTGAAGGATATATGTCATTATACACTATAAATTTGTCCAAACATATGGAAACCTGGACTTTGGATGATTATAATATGTCATTTTAAAGTATTTTTTAAAAGATTATAGATTTAATAATTGAGTGTGAAATGCTGAGCAGAACGGTAATTCCAAGATGATTAAACCACAAGGTTCATAATAAGTAGTAATGTGTGAAAAGGGAGCTGGTTTCTGTGGAGGATGATTGATCAATCTCCTCCATTCTCTTATTTTTTAGATGTATGTTATATAACCTTGGGCTGTTATTTGCTGATTGGTGTTTCTCTTCTAGAATTTCACAATGAGTCCTACAGTAGTCCTTCAGGTATCATGGCTGATGGCAAGTGGAGGGAGAAGGAATGCTAACAATTTTCCAAATACCACTACAATATTCTTCACTAGAGCAAATATTCACATCAATAAATGTTTAACAGCTCTTTAACTTGAAATTTTCAGAGAAAAGTTCACAACCAATACATAATTTGTCTTTCTCTAACCCATGGCTTTGCCTTTAGAGTTTAAAGATGTTGTAATATAGATTCATAAAATCTTCCATTTACCTTTCCCATCTTTCTGCTTTTTCTGCTGTCCTTTGTTTAAATCTCTCACTTAGGACTCAATACCTGTGCCCATAGAACAATGGAATTCAGATCCCCATCTATTCTTGTTCCTTGCAATCTCTTCCTCTTTAGGTTTACAATGGCTCTGTTTGAAGCTGTCACTTGCATTGATGTCTGGGAATCCTAAAGGAGGAAGGTGCTAGCATTCTCCTTTTGGAGAGGAGGCAGTTGGTTCTTCCTTTCATGTTTTGGTACAGTGACCAAGTTTTCTACTAAAGCACTTCAAAAAATCTATATAACTTTCCACCAAAACAATGAGTCTTGATTTTAAAGACTGCCTGGTTGATTAGAAAAACAGAATTCTACTCTTTGCCAATACTTTGTCTCTACTCCTTATATAATAATAATCCGGGCATTATTACATACAAAACAATGTGCTCTTATCTGGTCTGGCTTCTTCTCCCAATTAATTAATTAACTGACTTTCCTGTATCTTCCAAAATTCCCTTGAATCTTCCAAATGAGAAAAGAGCTATACCCAGATAGTTTCCCTGAGAAAGAAACATGCTTCTCCCCGAAGAACAGAGGTGACTATTGTAGATTATTCCATTTTAGACTCATCCAATTTCAATCATGCCCTAACTTTCCCAGATAATTTCTTGAAGTTAGTTTATTGACTGAGTCTTCAGAGAGATAGTAACTTCTGAAGCCAGATTTCCTGGTTTCAAATTCTGACTCTTAACTTACGAGCTGTGCAAATTTGGGGAAACTACTTAATCATCTCTATGACTATGTTTTCTTATCTATTAAATGAAGATAATAATACATCCTAGTATGGAATAATTTTGAGTAAAGTACTTAAAATGGAATTGTACATAAAGTGAATATAATATTAATATTATCTTTTATTATTAACCTTAAATATTTCCTCTCTGGCTCTTTCCCACTTACATTTAATTATACATATATTTCTCTCACCTAAAAAACAAACAAACAAAACAAACAAAAAAACATTTTTTTATTCTACATCTGCCTCCGGTGACAATACTATCTTCTTTCCTCTTTTGTAGCCTAACATCTCAATTTCATGTCTTTACAATCCTTACTTGCTTAATTTCTCCCATTAACATCACTTGTGCACAAACACACACAAACAAATACACCCTTAAAACATTTCAATCTGGTTTCTAAGTCCACCAAACTATTGCATAAACCTTATCTAAAATCAGCAAAATTTCTTTTTGGCTAATAGAATTTTTACTTTACTCATCTCACTGCATCATTTGACACTGTTGAAATATTATCTTCTGGCTTGTTGTCTTGGTTTTCTTACTATATCCCAGACCGTAGTCTATCCTCCTTCATGGGTCAGTTTTCCTCTTTGTCTTGAGTATTGGTGTTCCCTGGTTTTCTTTCCTAGGCCCCCCTTTTTTTATAATCATTTGCTGATCCATTTGTTTGCATGCCTTCTAAAACCATCTATAGTTGACTTCTAAATCTATATCTCAACTCTATTCTATAATCTCTTTCCAGAGGGTATTATTCATATATCTACATGCCTACTGGGTATCACTATTTTTATGACTCTCAAGCTCAAAGTTTCAGAATTCATTGAAATGACCATTTTCACTTGTCAGCTACTTTCCTTGTGTTCATACATCTTAGTGAAAGTTTTATTCCATGTAAAACCAGAACCTTGAATATAATCTGTGACTTATCTTTCTGTTTTCCTACTCCCCGTATTTAATCAATAACTAAAAAAAATTCAATTCTTTCTGAGAAAAACATATTTTCAATTTTTTCATCTTTATTTTTTTTCTTAGTCAGAGCCATCATCATTTCTTAAACAGTTAAGTGCAGCAGCTTTTGATTGATAATCTTTCCTAAAGCTTTGTCTCCCAATCCATTCTCCATTCCGCTATCAGGGGACTTCTTTTTAAGTGAAAACTTGTTCCTGTCATATCCTCCTCACCTACTTAATATACTTCAGTGCTTTCTCACTGCTCTAAGGAAAAGTCCAAACCCCTTTTCATGCTCAGAGTCTTGCATGACCTTGTCCCTGGAGACTAAAATTCTTTAGTCTTATTTCTCACTATTTGCTTCTTTCATTTATTCACTTAGCATATAGAACATTTTTTAGTCCCCATACATACTTACTGCCAAACCTACTCATATATCACTACCTCATTCTAGAACAGTTTTCTTATTACCCACCTCCTTTGTCTGGCTATTTTAGTTTGCAAGGGCTACCATAACAAAATATCATAGACTGGGTGGCTTAAAAAACAGAAATTTATTTCCTCACAGTTCTGGAGGCTAGAAGTCCAAGATCAAGGTGCCAGCAGATTTGGTCTCCTTGCCTTGTAGATGGCCAGTCTTTTGATGCATCTCCACATGGCCATCCCCCTGTACATGTACAATCCTGGTTTCTCTCAGTGTGTCCAAATTTCCCATAAATACACCAGTCTGATTGGATCAGAGTCCAACCTAATAGCTTTATTTTAACTTAATCACCTCTTTAAAGTCTCTGTCCCTAAATATAGTTATGTTCTGAAGTATTGAGAGTTAGAAATTCAACATGCAGATTGTGGGGGATGGAGGACACATTTCAGCCTATACACTGACTAATGCCTATGTAGTCTTCTGATTTCTTCTTAATGTTAATTTTTTTTTTGGAAAAGTGTTCATTGATTTTTCACATCTGACATATGTTTGCTTCTGGGCACTCACATAACACCTTGGAGTTCCCCTTTAAAGAATATGTTGCATTGTTTGACTCTCTCACCATGTTTTAAACAATATGTTCATAAAACACATACATTTTGGTCACTGCAGTGTTCCTCAGAATCTAATACAGTGTACGGCATATAAAATTCATTGAATTAATGCAAGAATAAATACATTTATGTGTACAACCCCCTTGTTTTCTTTCCTTGCCTCGTTTTCTAGTCTTATCATTTGTCAGACTGCATTGTCAATTGCAAGAGAAACCTAACTTGTAGTTCTCCTAATAGATTACATCTTCTACTAATTCTCTGCCTTTGCTTATTCTTTTTGTCTGAGATTCCCTCTCTTAATTCATTCTTAGCCTTTATAAGATTTGCTAATTCATCAAGGCTGAACTCTTCTAAGAAGATTTAGAATCTACAATATGTATTGATTCATCCTCTTCTGGGCTCATAGCTCTCTGTACTTATCATTTATCATCTTCACTAGACTGTTTGATCCTTCAGGAAAGTGATTTTTTCCCCATATTTGTATTTCATAAGCATAACAAAGTAGTTGGCAAGTAGTAGGAGCTCAATATGTATTTGAACAAATGTGAGACAAAGCTGACTCTAGTGACATTATGAGGTTCTGTTTAATCTGATAAGAAAAAACAAATTTGGTTACTCCTTTAGATGCAGAAGTGTTGAGTGGGGAGCAGGTCTGGTGTGCTACAGGAAAACCCAGTTCAGCGTGGCTGAAGTAGGAGTAAAGGGAAGACTGGTAAGAAATAAGGTCTGAGAGGCAATGAGTGTCAGATTATTCACAAATATTTGAACAATTGTTAAGACTTTATTGCTAAGTGAAATATGGAGAATGAAGAAAATTTTGATTTATGTTTTGACAGTAAGGTGATAATAAACTATGGGGGTTGGGGGGTGGTGGTGGGCAAGGACAAAAGCAAGAGACCAGTTAGAAGACCCTGATAATAACTCAGGTGAGATGATGTGCTGGTAGTAGTGGTAAATGTGGTAGAGATGGTGAGAAATGTTTGGAGTCTGGACTTTGGAGTGTGTGTGTATTTATATATGACATGTCTTTCAGGATCTATTAAATTTTATGTATTGAAACTTTTATATATATACAAACAGGCCTAATTACAGTTGAGGGGAAAAGTGAAGGAAAAGAGGATAAGAATTATTTAAGAAAAATTTTTTTTAAAGATCCTTTATAATGCCATATCTTTCACAACTTAAAGGAATAGTAATTTGAAAGAAGAAATAAAACTTGGTATATAAAAAAAACTGAAATAAAACTTAGGAACTAAAGAAATTGTATGTTATTATTTGTGTGAAGTGGAAAAAAATAGTATCTGGAACTATTACAAGAATACTTAAAAAATGTTTTTCTAGTTTTCAATTATAGTTGACATACATTTTATTATTTTCAGGTATATAACACAGTGATTACACATTTAGTGATTACCTTGATAAATTTAATATTTACCTGACATCAAACAATTACAATATTATCGACTATATTCTTTATGCTATAATTTATATCCCCATATAAATTATAAATTTTGTAACTACCAGCTTATACTTCTTAATTCCTTCTCCTTTTCCACCCCTGCAACTGTCCTGTCATCTGGCAACCATCAAAGTGTTCTCTGTATCTGTTAGCTTCCTTCTGTTTTATTTGTTCATTTGTTTTCTTCTTCAGATTCCACATATAAGTGAAAGTATTCACCTCATAAACGAAATCACATGACACTTGTCTTTCTCTGTCTGACTTACTCTACTCAGCACAGTACCCTCTAGGTCCACCCATGTTGTTGCAGATGGCAAGATTTTATTCTTTTCTATGGCTGAGTAGTATTCCATTGTATATATGTACCACATCTTCTTTATCCATTCATTCTTTGAAAAACACCCAGTTTTTCTTCATTTCTTAGCAATTAAAAATAATGTTGCAATAAACATATGGACTCACATGTCCTTTCAAAGTAGTATTTTGTGTTTCTTCAAATAAATACCCAGAAGTAGGATTACTGGGTCCTTCTCTGTATCTGGTTATTGTCTTTATTTCGAAGTCTATTTTGTCTGATATAAGTATTGCTACTCCAGCTTTTTTGTGTCCTTTTTTTCCTTTTCATAAACATTTTTTCCATCTCTTTACTTTCAATCTTTCCATCTGAAGTCATTCTCTGTCAGCAGCATATGTCAGAGTCTTGTGTTCTTATCCAGTCAGCCACCCTATCTTTTGATTGCAATATTTAATCTATTTATATTCAAAGAACTTGTTGAATTTGTATAGAGTTTTGGATATTAAGGTCATTTTAATTATGTTGATTTTTCCAATCCAAACATATGAAACATCTTTCTATTTCTTTGTGTCTTCTTCAATTTCTTTTAATCATGACATAATTTTCAGTGTATAGGGTTTTCACATGCTTTGTCAGGTTTATTCCTAGTTATTTTATTCTTTTTGTTGCAATTGCAAAAGGATTTTTTTATTTCTTTCTCTGAAAATTTATTGTTAGTGTATAGGAACGCTATGGATTTTTGAACATTGATTTTGTATCCTGAAACTTTACTGTATTTGTTTATCATATCTAATACTTTTTAGTGGAGTTTTTAGAATATTCTATATAGAGAATCATGTCATCTACAAAAAGTGACAACTAGACTTCTTCATTCCGTATTTGGATGCCTTTTATTTCTTTATCTTGTTTGATTGCTCTAGCTAGGACTTTCAATACTATATTGAATAACAGTGGTGATAGCATACAACCTTCTCTTATTTGTCATCTTACAGAGAAGGTTTTTAGTTTTTCATCATTAAGTATGATGTTAGCTGAGGGTTTGTCATATACGGTCTTTATTATGTTGAGGTACTTTCCTTCTATGCTCATTTTTTAAGTGTTTTCGTCATAAATGGATGTTGTGTTTTGTCAAATGCTTTTTCTGCATCTACTGATGTAATTACACAGTTTTTATCTTTTATTTTGTTTATATGACATATGACATTAATTGATTTACATATGGTAAACCATCTATCCCAGTGCCCCAGGAATAAAGCTCATTTGATCATGATGTGTAATTTTTTTATGTGTTGTTTTGGTTGATTTACAAGTATTTTGTTTAGAATTTTTGCATCTATATTCATCAGAGACATTGATCTGTAGCTGTGTGTGTGTGTGTGTGTGTGTGTGTGTGTGTGTGTGTGTCTATTACATTTCCCAGGTTTTGCTATAAGGATAATGTTGGCCTCATAAAATGAGTTAGAAAGTATTGTCCCTTTTTCAATTTTTTGGAAAAGTTTAAAAAGAATAAGTAATAAATTATCTTTGAATGTTTGGTAGAATTCAATTAGTGAAGCCATCTAGTCCTGGACTTTTACTTTTGGGGAGGTTTTTGATGATTTTTTCAATTTCCTTACTGTTGATCAGTCTGTTTAGATTTTCTAATTCTTCATGAGTCCATCCAGGAAGGTTGTATATTTCTAAGAACTTATCCATTTTTTTCTAGGTTATTAAATTTGGTATTGTATAATTTTTCATAGTATTCTTGTATAATCCATTGTATTTTGGTGATATCTGCTGTAACTTCTCCTCTTCTTTTTCTGATTTTGCTTATTTGTGTCCTTTCTCTTTTTTCTTTAGTAAGTATAGCCAGGGGTTTGTTAATTCTATTAATCTTCTCAAAGAACCAGCTCTTTGTTGCATTAATTTTTTCTATTGTCCTTTTGCTCTCACTTGTATTTAATTCTGCTCTGATTTTGATTGTTTCCTTCTTTCTGCTATCTCTGAGTTTAATTTGTTCTTTTTTTTCTATTTTTTTTAAGATGTAATGTTAGGTTATTTTGGATCATTCTTGTTTCTTGAGGACTGTGGTGATATGAACCTTCTTCTTATTACCACTTTTGCTGTATCTCAAAAGTTTCAATATGTTGTATTTTCATTCTCATTTGTTTCTATGTATGTCTTGATCTCTTCTTTTATTTCTTCTATGACCCAGTCATTCTCTGGTAGCATGTTGTTTAACCTCCACATATTTGTAGTTTTTCTTGCTTTCTTTTTGCAGTTGATCTCCATTTCAAACCTTTATAGTTGGAGAGTATGCTTGGTATAATTTCTATTTTTTTAAATTCGCTGAGGCTAGTTTTGTGCCCCAACATACGATTTATTTTTGAGAATGTTTCATATGCACCAGAGAAGAATGTCTAATCTGGTGTTCTGGTAATAAACCCCTGTAAATGTTGATTATGTCCAACTGGTCTAATGTGTCATTTAAGACCAATACTTCCCTATTGATATTCTGTTAGGATGATCTATCTATAGCTGTCAATGGGGTATTTAGGTCTCCTACTATAATTGTGTGTTTGTTAGTTTTTCACATGAGTTCTACTAGTAGTTGCTGTATTCATTTTGGTGTTTCTTGATTGGGTGCATATATGTTATGTCTTCTTATGTATGTCTTGTGTATGTCTTCTTGTTATGTCTTTTTGATGTATTGTCCCCTTCTTATCATAAAATGCTTATCTTTGTCTCATTGCCTTTTTTATCTTAAAACCTATTTTGTCATATATAAGTACAACTATACCTGCTTTTCTGGTCTGTTTGGAGTATCTTTTCCCACCCTTTCACTTTAAGTATATATTTGTCCTTGTAGTTTGGGTGTGTTTCCTAAAGGCAACGTATGGTTGGGTTTTATTTTTTAATTCAATCTGGTACTCTGTACCTTTTTATTGGTGAGTTCAGTTCATTTACATTTAGATTGATTATTGACATATGAGAATTTCCTACAGCTATTCTATCTTTTGTTTTCTGGTAGCTCTGTGTCACTACTGTTTATTTTCCCTTCCTTGTGTTTTTGTCTGTTATTTTAGTTCAGTGATATTCTATGATTTTTTTGTTTCCTCTTTTATTTTCTGTTACGTGTTTCAGTTCTAGGTTTTTTTTTTTTTTTTTTTTTTTTTTGCATGTGTGTGGTTACCATTAGGTTTATGCAAAGAAAGTTTTATTTATACAATAGTCCTTTTCTTTTGACTGCATCTTATCACCAATTCATTGTGCAAATTTAAACCTTTACCCCATTTCTTTTATGTTTTTTTCCTCACAAATTATCCCTTTTTGTGCTATGAGTTCATTTCTAAATTGCATTAGCTATTATCTTCTCTTTTTAATTATTTTTTACCTCCTTTAACCTCTATGTTATATTCAGTAGCTATGTCTTCTCTTAAAGTTTTTTTTCCCCCTCTGTAACTTCTGTTATATTAAGTATATAAAATCCTATTCTGAATAAGGGTTGCACTTTCTTGCTTTTGTTTGTCTCTTATCATCTTAGTCATAGTTTGGTATCCTTTTTTCTTTTTGTTTTAGGTAGCATAATCTCCTTCAGGATTTTCTGTATTGCAGGACACATGAAGGCAAATTCTCTTAGGTTCTGGATATCTAAAATAGTCTTTATGTCTCCTTCATACCATAACTTTGATGGATATATTATTCTTGGTTGGTAATTCCTCTCAATAGTTTGAATATTTGATTCCACTCCCTCCTAGCTTGTAGGTTTTCTGTTTAAAATCTGGTAACAATCTAATAAGATTTCTTTTATAGGTTACCATCTTCTTTTCTCTGGTTCCCTTGAGAATTCTTTCTCTGTCATTAATTTTTGACAGTTTAATATAGAGTGCCTTGGAGAAAGCCTTTTGGTCTGAGATAATAAGTTGTTCTGTTTGCTTCTTGGGCTAGAGGATCCATTTTATTCCATAGATTTGGGACATTCTCATTTACTAATTGTTTGAATAGGCTCTTTGTTTCTTTCTCTCTCTTTTCTCTTCCTTATATTGTTCTTTATAATGGAGTCAGATAGTTCTCATAAAATTCTTTCATATATATATATTTTTTAATTCTCAAATCTCTCTCTTTTTCCATAGGTGTCATTTCTAGATTTCTATCTTTGATATCACTAATGCTTTCCTCCATCTGGTCAGCTCTACTTCTTAAGCTTGCTATTTCATTCTCCATCTCTTTTATTGAGGTATTTCTTCAGCTCCAGAATTTCTATTTGGTTCTTCTTTAAAGTTTTAATTGTTTTGGTAAAGTATGCCTTTTGTTCATTGATTTTATTTCCAAGTTCATTAAACTGCCTGAGTTTTCTTACATCTCGTTGAATTTTTTTCAGAACTGAATCTTGAATTCTCTGTCATATCACATATTTCTACATCTTCAAGTTTATTTTCTGGAGATTTTAAAATTTTCTTTCTGAGCTGTCTTGTTACTTTGGTTATTCATGGTATTTAATAAATTATTTCTTTGCCTAGGCATTTATGGGAATGAAATATGCTTTTCTAAAGAGTGCTTAGTGCTTCCCTATTTAGCAGGTATATGGTATATAAGAAGAGGTCTTTTTCTATAGGCGGTAATAAAGTGCAAGTTTTTAATTTCTCTTTTACTGCTCCGACTTCTCAGATCTCTGTGGGATGAGGAAAAAACCCTGTATTCTATGGGAAGGTGGGTGTCTGCTCTGTAATCAGGTCACTTCTGACTCAGTGCACCACCCTTGTGGGAAAATGTGGTGGGTGATGGAAATCTGTGCCAGTGAAATCCTAGCACTACCTCTTGCAACCAGACACTGCCAGTATTGCTGTACTGCCAGAGGTATCCCAGGTGCTAGCACTGAACTCAGCTGCAATGGGTGGAAATGTGGTGAGCTGGGAGAGGCCAGCTTATACATTTGTGGCTTTGTTTTTCTGCCAGCAATGGTGGCTGCCAGACCCCATCTGCCACATCTGTATCTCCACCCCTGTCATTGTGATTACCTGCAACAAGTGCCTGCTGCTCAGGAAGAAATGCTTTTGCCTCTCCATTTCTCAGGGCTGCAGGTAGTGTGCTGGGTAACCTGTCACTCACTGCTACAGTTTCTTCTGGAGCTTGATGCTTGCTTGGGGTGGGGTGAGGGGGGAGGTGGCAAGGGTGAGTGAAGGTGTAAACCTTCATGGATTTGTTTTCTGCTTGGCAATGGTGGCTGCTAGACTATAGCTGGCTATATTCTGTGTTCCATCTCTGCCCCAGTCACTGGGTACAGCCACAGTATGTGCTGACCATTCAGGCAGGAATGCTTATTCTATGTCTCTGCTCCTCAGGGATGCAGAGTGTGCATTTTACAGGTGATTCTTCCCCTGCTCTCACTACACACAGTGAGCTCCTGTCCTGCAACTGTGACATTAATTTGGATTTTCCCTTTTCCCTCCTTCCCTATTTGCCCCAACTCATTCGCTTCAGATGTTTCAATATGCAGATCTCTCAGACATGCTTCTGTATTGAGCAGGGAATCTTTTGTTAAATTACAACTGTTCTACTTGTTGAAACTTCAAGGGAAGACCAGGAGGACCTCTAATGCCACCATGCTTTTGATCTTAATTTACTATTAACATATTGCACAAGATCCATCTCTCTATATACACATGCACACACTTCCCTTTTGTCAAACCATCCAAAGAAGGCTGAATGCATTATAATACTTTATCTTTAAATATTTTAGTATAAATATATCTTCCAAGAATAAGACATTTCCCTGTATAACCATGACTCCATCACCCTTCAGAATATTAACATAATTCAATAACATTTTCCAATGTATACACCATCCTCATATTTCCATAATTCTCTGAAAAATGTCATTTATAACTAGGAGACAATGTGTCATAGTTTGCCTGGGACAATCTCATTTTTTTTCTGATGTCATTATTAATGGTATCCTTATTATCTTAAAGATGTACTATATGAGATGATATGTTAGAAATTATATATTATGTTTTCCTATACAGGATCCAATCAATTTTCCTTTAAAATGGAGCTTTATGTTTTTCCTTTGTCCCAGTCAAGAAAATTCTCTCTCCCTCACTGTTCTTTATTACATGGAATCCTCTGAGCAATATTGTCCAGTTGTCTTGAAGAATATCTTACATTCTGAGTAAGTTTGACTCCCAGTGTGTCACATAATAGCAAAACGTTAACAGTACTGATGATCACCACTCCATGATTTGATTCTCAGCCTCTTCTGTCACCTTTGTAATCATTTTGCTGAACTCAATTTTCTCCATTTATGACTATGAATGGCTTTATTTTCCTGATGATATATGTAATCCTAGTTGACAAACTTTTTGTTATTAAGAGTAATCCCAAGAGTTTTGTTTTCAAAATGGGTTGGTAGGATTTAGTTCATTTTCTAATTGAGCATGAATATAATCATCACCTCTTACAGGTATAAAATAAGATAACACTAATATCTGACATGCAGTAACTTAATTTATCTAAATGAGCTCATGATTTCTTGGAATGAAGTGCAAGTCAATGGCAAGGCTTTGGGAAAACAAGTAACAACTGCTCCTTATCAGTGTAGTAGTAATGATAGTTTTAAGCACTGTCCTTAGAATGACTGCTTCTGACAGCTTTGAAGAACTTGCAGGAAGAAGATTATGGACTCAGAGCTTTGAATTCTTGGCTCATGTTAAGATTAGGGAACCAAGAGATATATCTAATCTATGGTAGCAGAGAAGACATGACAGAGGATTAGGTCCAAAATTCAATTGTACAGATTGTAGAGTTATAATTTAAGTTGAATATGCAAACTTGAAAATTGTCTTATGTTAAGTTTGAACATGTTCAGCAGCAGTACATTACAAAATGGAATTGGTATAGAAGATTGGTTTTGAGCAGATTCTAAAGACACAGTAGCATGAGAAGTTGACTCATACTTGCATGATACCTGCTTCTGCTTTGTTGCTGCTCTTCTATTAAGCAATGACTAGAGCCTCATGTGGATTTTCTATGACCAGTTGATGGAAGAAGAAATGGCTGGTTTCAGTCAACATAAAATTTGCACAATATCCTGGGACAGCCTGCACAGTCCCACTCAACAGTGATTCTGGAGGATATTGGTGAAGATCAAACTTCCCATGGTTAAGACATTGGACAGTACACTTGATTGTCCATTCTTTGTGTGAAATGAGAGAGCTGGGTTGAGGTGAAGATCTACTGTGATTCATGACAGTAATTAATATATACTTTCATCTCTCAGAGACTTGAGAAGAACAAGATTGGAAGATTGATGGGAAGCAGGTTGAAAGGAGTTATATAAACAGACTTTGCCATATGGGCATGTGTGTCCACCTAAGGGAATCTACCACAGAGAAAGTCTTTGCTAATTATGTGGGCAAGATACCTTGCCACAGAACTGGCAGCCTATTCTCTCATTTCTTCTGTCTGTTTGTTGGTTTGTTTATTTTTTAATGGGCTCATGACAAAAATGGCCATGTCAGAAAGGACTATATATGATCTCAAAAACATATACTTTTCCTCATCAAAGTTGACCTTATTGTCTTTGATAAGTGTCCAGTTTCTGAATCATGATGCCAATACTAAATGTTTAATACAGCACCTTTCTCTAGAGGTATTGGTTAGTCTACCTGTTTCAAGTGGATGCCAGTGGACCTTTTCTATTGTGAATGTAAATTTTCCTATTTGGTGTAAACATTTATTATTTTTTTCATAATGTCCTGGAGGTTCATTCATGTGGTAATATGTGATAGAATATTCTTCATTTTTAAGACTGCATAATATTCCATTGCATGTATATACCACTTTTTCTTTATCTATTCATTCATCGATTTACATTTAGGTTGTTTCCACATCTTGGCAATGGTGAATATTGCTGCAATGAATGTGGAACTACAGATATATTTTTTGAGATTCTGATTTCAATTATTTTAAATATATTCCCAAAAGTAGGATTGTTAGATTAAATATCTATTCTTGATATGAATTTTTCTTCCATATCTAAATACTTCTGTCAGAACAGCCACCTGTAGACTTAGAGAATTCCCTATGCATCGTGATGTTATCCCACATAACATTATTCTGACCAAGGAAAGTATTTTTCTGCAAGAGATATGCAACAATGGACTCACACCCAGGGATTTTTCTGATCTAATTCTAAACCACATCACCCAGAAGCAATAGGCCTGAAAGAAGGTAGAATAGCCTACTGAAGACAGTTATGGTATTTGATGGAATACCAGGCAAAGCTGAGATGTTCTGTGGCAGTAGGTAAGAAATGCTTCAAATCAGCCACAGCTATGTGATGCTATTTCTCTCATAGCCAGCATTCACAGGTGTGGAATCCAAGAAGCTGAAGCGAAAGGGTCCATCTTACTATTACACATAATAACACATTCCAGACATTTTTTTTTTCAGTTCCTGCAACCTTGTTCTTGTGTCTACAACAATGGACCCATTAAACTAAAAATTAAAACTACCACTTGACTATTTTTGAGGCATGACTTTTTACACTTCTGAAAAAAAGAGGTTATAGTATTAGTATGGGTGACTGTTCCAAATTATCAAGGGAAAATTAGGTGGCTGCTATAAAACAAGAACAAGAAATAATTCATTTGAAACTCATGGGATTCTCATAAACTCATTACTTTTTTGGCTGATAAAAAACTGTCCAATAAAGGCAAAACCATTAAGAGTGCAGAATTAGGATTTGGGACACCTCCCAATGTAAAAATCCCTGAGCAACTGATCTGAGAGCAAAGGTAACATGAAATGAGTTGTGGGAAGAAAAATTAATAAATGTCAATGAAACTTTCATAACCACTTCCAGAACTGAAGACTGTAGTAGCTGTGCATGCTTGTGCATGTCTGGGTATGTGTACACGTGTGTGCACTTCAATGACTTCCTTCTCCTCACTTATTATTTTGTATGAGGAGTGTTAATGGTACTTAACTTTACAATTTCATTTCCTATGCCACCAGGCCACATGAGGTATGACATCTGGACCTGATAGGGGCAGGACTAGAAATTTCCTGTAGATCCTGGGTATGAGAGGAGTATATCTTTGGACACAGGGCAAGATCATCTGTGTGTATGATGGATAGTTGCCTTATAGTAGACAGAAACATGACATCATTATATGTGTTTTACATATGGGACAGCAATGAGAACTGCTGTTGAGTAACAAAAGAAGAGACTAACTGGTTCTAAGTCTGTTTTCCTTCAGATCCAGCACTGTTTTGTTTTTCAGGTGGAGTAATTCCTGAATGTTCAACTTCCCAAGTTCCACTGTAAACTGCTATCTGGCTGAATTCAGTCAGTGAAAGGCACAGTTAGTAGACAAGAGGACTGAAGAAAGAAATTAAGATCAGAATATTTCTCCATTCCTAACTCAGACATCTCTAGCAGTACTGACCCCAGTTCCCATATGATAATTTCTGCTTCTACTTGGTAACTCTTGCTGCTGAACTGTGGTGACACATTGTTTCTTTTTCTCTCTCTAGCCCAGGAGGCAGTGGCTTCCAGCTGTTGCTAATCTCCATGGTAATTCACTGTCACTTGTTTGGTTTCTCAGTTTCTTTCCTCATGTGTAAAACCAATTCTCAGCATTAATTTATGTCTATTTTAAATTTCTATTTTTTTTCCAGTTGGAAACTGAGACACAGTCCAGTGTCTACTACTGGGACATTGAACATTTTCTTGTAACCTTAGTAAAAGTTATATATTCTCACAATGAGGACAATATTCTGCTGTATACAAGTCCTGCTCTGATAGCTTCATTACCTTCAATGCTTTCTGTTTGTGTTGTTTTCAGAATATATTTGTATTAGTTATACTTATTTTTTTAAGTAGATAATGCATGTATTTGATACATAATTCAAGTAATACAAACAGATATGTGGTCAAAAAAACACTCCCCCGCCAGCTTCCTATTCACGCATTTTCCCCAATAGTAGTGTACATTGTCATCAAATTTTTGTGTTTTCCTCCAGAGAATGAATGCATGCATACTCAGACCCATACACAGATTAATGAATGATGCACATTCTTCTGCACCTTCTTTTTTTTACTCTACAATGTATTGGAAAATTTTCTAGATCACTGCAAAAAAAAATCTGCATCATTCTTTCCAATAGAATTGCACACTATTCTATTATATTTAACTTTTCCAATATGTAGTGGATATTTAGGTTATTTTCAGATTTTCCTCATTGCTAACAATGCTGCAGGTAATATCTTTGCTTATTAGACAAGTTGTATGAAAAGAGACAATATGTCTGAATTATCATGTGGAAAGGTACAAGCCCCATATACTTTTCCAAACTCTTTCTAAAATTAAGGGTTCAGTTATGACATGAGTCAAAAGTAAACTTTTATCAATGTTTTCTGGGTTATTTGTTAGGCAGCTAGAGGTAATTAGCCCAACTAATACAAGTGGGAACAGTGAATATCTCCTAATACAAGTTTTGTAAGGAATTGTGGTCCTCTGAGACAAATCAGTTTTAGTTGAAGAAGAGAATGGAAAGAGCACTTGAGGAAAGAGTTCAACTGAACAGGATATAATGTAGTGATTACGACCATAGTCTTTTAATATTGCAGACCAAGATTGAGTATCATTTACCATGTGACCATGGGCAAGTTACTTTAACTCTATAAAGCTCAAATTCCTTATCTCCAATCTAAGATAATAATAATATCTACCTAATGAGATTTATTTATTTATTTATTTATTTATTTATTTGATTTTTATTTTTTATTTGTTTTATTGTTATACCAAATGTTTTAATAGGAGTCTTTCCTAACACAGTATGCAGGAACGCATCTTCATTTTTTTAATCTCCTGATTATGAGTTCTTTAAAAAAAGTAGCAAATGGGCAAAACAGAATTGCCAAAAGCTCATTCCAGTGGAAAATATATGTTGAAAATAGATTGGTTACCATCTTGCCACATGAAGTATTTTCTATTATTATCCACTTATGCGATTAAAAAAATCTTTCCTGTGGTTTGACAAGAGTACAAAATATTTCTCTTTTTATTTAGTCCAAGTAGAGTTGGTATAATCTTTTTTTTTAGTGAGTTTTGTTTTGTTTAGTGTTGCTTTTTTCTTTAAATTAAGTTTATTGGGGTAACATTGGTTAATACGACTATATAATTTTCAGGTGTACATTATCATTTGACGTCTGTATATTCTATTGTGTGTTTACCACTCAAAGTCCAGTTTCCTTCAGCTACCATATATTTGATCCCCTTTACCCACTTCACCCTCACCCTAAACCCTATATATGACCCCTTTTATCCCATCTACGTCCTTTCTCATCCCCCAATCCACTAGTAACCACTAGTCTATAGTCCTCTGGTCTATATTTCATGTCGATGAGTCTCTGTTTGTTTGTCCTGCTCATTTGTTGCTTTTAGGTTTATATCCCACATATAAGTGATATCATGTAATTTTCAACTTTTTCTGTCTGGCTTATTTCACTTAGCATGATAATCTCAAGGTCCATCCATGTTGTCGCAAATGGCAGAATTTCATCTCTTCTTATGGTTGAGTAATATTCCATTGTATATATGTACCACAGCTTCTTTAACCTATAGTAGGACATGTTGGTTGATCCCATGTCCTGGCCACTGTGAATAATGCTGCTATGAACATCGGTGTGCAAATATCTTTTCGAATACGGGTTTTCAAGACTTTGGGGTAAATATCCAGTAGAGGAATTGCTGGATCATATTGTAGTTCAATTTGTAGTGTTTTGAGGAACCTTGTTTTCCATGGTGGCTGTACCAATATGTAGTCCCACCAGTAGTGTATGAGAGTTCCTTTTTCTCTGCATCTTCTTCAACATTTGTTATTACATGTTGATTATAGCTATTCTAATAGGCGTGAGATGATATCTCATTGTAGTTTTGATTTGTACTTTCCTAATAGCTAGCGATGTTGAGCATCTTTTCATATAATTGTTGGCCATTTGCTTGTCCTCTAGGAAGAAGTGTCTGTTTAGGTCTGCCTATTTTTTGATTAGATCATTTGTTTTCTTTTGTTGTTATTGAGTTGTATGATTTCTTTGTATATTTTGAATATTAGGTTCTTATCAGAGGCGTTGCTTGCAAATATATTTTCCCATTCAGATAGTTGTCTCTTTACCTTGTTGATGATTTCTTTTGCTAAGCAGAATCTTTTTAGTTTGATGTAATCCCATTCATTTATTTTCGCTTTTACTTCCCTTGCTTTTGAGGTCAAATTTATAAAATCCTCTTTAAGTCTAAGGTCTTTGAGTTTAGTTCTTATGTTTTCTTCGATGCATTTTACTGTTTCAAGTCTTATATTCAGGTCCTTAATCCATTTTGAGTTAATTTGGGTGTTTGGTGATAGAAAAGAGTCTAGTTTCATCCTTTTGCAGGTGGCTTTCCAGTTTTCCCAACACCATTTATTGAAGAGGCTTTCCTTTCTCCACTGAATTTTTTTGACTTCTCTGTTGAAAATTTTTTGCCCATATAAATATGGGTTTACGTCTGGACTCTTGATTCTGTTCCACTGGTTCGTGTGTCTGTTTTGCTGCCAATACCATGCTGTTTTGATTATTGTTGCTCTGTAGTATAATTTGAAGTCAGGCAGAGTGATGCCTCCCACCTCATTCTTTTTTCTCAGGATGGTTTTGGCAATTCGGGGTCTTTTGTGCTTCCATAAAATCTGATGACTTTTTGTTTTATTTCATTGAAAAATGCCAAAGGGATTTTGATGGAGATTGCATTAAATCTATATAATGCTTTAGGTAATATAGTCATTTTAACTATGTGGATTCTTCCAATTCAAGAACATGGAATATCTTTCCATTTCTTTGAATCTTCTTCGATTTCTTTTAATAGGGTCTTATAGTTTTCATCATATAGATCCTGCACAAGTTTTGTTAAATTTATTTTTAGCTATTTATTCTTTTTGTTGCAATTGCAAAAGGAATTATTTTTCTACTTATTTCTCTGACACTTCATTATTAGAGTATAGGAAAACTAGATTTTTGAACATTGATTTTGTATCCAGAGACCTTACTGTATTTTCTTATTCTTTCTAGTAGTGTTCTTGTAGAGTTTTTAGGGTTTTCTCTATAGAGAATCATGTCATCCACAAATAGTGACAGTTTGATTCTTCGTTTTCTATTTGGATGCCTTTTATTTCTTTCTCTTATCTGATTGCAGCAGCTAGGACCTCCAGTGCTATATTGAATAACAGTGGACAGCCTTGCCTTGTTCCTGATCTTAGAGGTAAGGTTTTTAGTTTTTTACCATTAACTGTAATGTTGGCTGGGTGTTTGTTATAGATGGCCTTTATTATGTTAACGTACTTTCCTTCTATACCAATTTTGTTAAGTGTTTTGATTATAAATGGATGTTGTATCTTGTTGAAGGCTTTTTCTGCATTTATTGAAATGGTCATGTGATTCTTATGCTTTAATTTGTTTATGTGTGTATCATTAACTGATTTGCATGCTAAGTTCAACCATCCTTCTGCCTCTGGGATGAATCCCACTTAGTCGTGATGTATAATCTTTTTAATATGTTGCTGCATTCGGTTTGCTACTGTCTTATTTAGGATTTTTGCATCTGTGTTAATAAGAGATATTGGTCTATAGTTTTCTTTTTTTAGTTATCCTTACCAGGTTTTGGTATCTGAGTAATACTTGCCTCATAGAATGTGCTGGGAAGTATTGCCTCTACTTTGATTTTTGGGAAGTGTTTGAGGAGAATAGGTATTAAATCTTCTTTGAATGTTTGGTAGAATTCACTGGTGAAGCCATCGGGTCCTGGACTTTTACTTTTTGGTAGGTTTTTGATGATTCCATTTTCATACTGCTGATCTGTTAATTTAGATTTTCCAGTTCTTCTTGATTCAGTCTAGGAAGGTTGTATTTTTCTAAGTACTGGTCCATTTTTTCTAAGTTATTAAATTTGGTGTTACATACTTTTTCATAGAGTTCATGTATGATTCTTGGTATTTCTGCAATGTCAGTTGTAATTTCCCCTCTTTCTTCCTTGATTTTGTTTATTTGTATCCTTTCTCTCTTTTCTTTAGTGAGTCTAGCCAGAGGTGTGTCAATTTTATTAACCTTCTCAAAGAACCAACTCTTTGCTGTATTTATTTTTCTGTCATTTTTTTGTTTTCAACTTCATTTATTTCTGTTATACTTTTGAATATTTCTTCCCACCTGCTGAGTTTAGGCTTCATTTGTGTTCCTTCTCTAGTTTTTTAAGATGAAATGTTAGGTTGTTTATTTGGGTTTGTTCTTATTTTTGGAGATAGGCCTGTAATGATATGAACTTTCCTCTTATGACTGCTTTTGCCATGTCTCAAGAGTTTTGATATGCTCTACTATCATTGTCATTCATTTCTATGTGTCTCTTGATCCTTCTTTTTATTTCTTCTCTGACCCAGTCATTCTTCAGTAGCATGTTGTTTAATCTCTATGTATTTGTGTTTCTTCCTGATTTCTTTCTGCAGTTGATCTCTAGTTTCAAAGCATTATGATCAGAGAATATGGTTGGTATGATTTCAATCCTCTTATATTTGTTGAGGCTCTGTGTCCCAGTATGTCGATTCTTGAGAATGTTCCATGTGCACTAGAGAAGAATGTATAAGCGGCTGTTTTGGGATGGAAGGCTCTGCATATGTCAATTCTGTTCAGTTGATCTAATGTGTCATTTAAGGATGTTATTTCCTTATTGATTTTCTGTTTGGATGATCTGTCAATATTCGACAGTGAGGTATTTAGGTCCCCTACTATGATAGTGTTTTGGTCTGTTTCTCTCTTTAGTTCTATTAGTAATTGCTTTACATATTTCGAGGCTCCCTGATTAGGAGCATAGGTATTAATAAGTCTGATGTCTTCTTGATGCATGATTTCTTTTATCATTATGAAGTGTTCCTCTGTATCTTTCTTTATACTTTTTATTTTGAAGCCTACTTTGTCTGATATTAGTACTGCTACTCTCTGCTTTTAGTACTGCTTTTCTTTGAATGCCATTTGCTTGAAATATCATTTTCCACCATTTCACTTTGAGTCTATATTTGTCTTTGGAGTTGAAATGTGTCTCTTGGAGGCAGTATATGGTTGGGTTTTGTTTTTTGATCCATCCTGCAACTCTGTACCTTTTCTTTGGTGAGTTTAATTCATTTACATTTAGGGTGATTATTGAAAGATGAGATCTTCTTATAGCCATTTTATCGTTTGCTTTCTGGTAGTTCGATGTTTCCATTGCTTCCTTGTCCTTGTGCTTCTTTCTGTTTTCTTTATTTTGGTTGTTTTTTTTTTTTTTTTTGTGGGTTTTCTCCCTCGTCCTTCTTGTTTTATGTTATATACAATGGTTCTGAATCTTTGGCATGGGGTTACCATTATGAATATGAAAAGGTTATTTATATATATACAGTCGTCCGTTTTCTTCTGCGTGTGCCCTATCTCCATTCCTCTTTGCAAATTTGGATCTTTGAATCCCCCCCCCCCGTTTTAGTCATTGTTATCTCAATTTTTTACTATGTATGATGAATGTTTATTACTCTCTTGTTATAACAATTTTTTTCTTATTATTTAAGCTTATAATGCCCTGTTCTTAGTAAGGGTTGAACTCTTCTGCTTCTATTTGACTGATTGTCACTTTACTCCTAATTATTTATTTACTTTTTGTCATTTTGTTGCAGGTGAACTGACCCCTTTCAGTATTTCCTGTAATGAAGGCCTTGTAGTGGAGAATTCCCTTAGTTTTTGTATGTCTGGAAAAGTCTTAATTTCTCCTTCATATCTAAAAAGAGCTTAGCTGGATACATTATTGTAGGATGGTAGTCCCTTTCATTTAATAGTTTAAATATTTGATTCCATCCCTTTCCGGCTTGTAAGATTTGCACTGAGAAGTCTAAGGATAATTAATGGGTTTACCTTTATGTGTTGCTATTTTTTTCTCCCTGGTTGCCTTGAGAATTCTATCTTTGTCATTGACTTTTGATAATTTTAATACAATGTGTCTTGGTCTTCACCTTTTTGGGTTGAGATAACTGGGTGTTCTGTTGACTTCTTGAATTTCAAACTCCAGCTCATTCCTTAGATTTGGAAAATTCTCATCCATTATTTGTCTGAAAATGCTTTCTAATACCTGTTCCTTTTCCTTGCCTTTGATAATGCCCCTTATTCTTATGTTTCCTCTTCTGATAGTATCAGCTAGTTCTTGAATTTCTCTTTCATTATTTTTTATTCTTCAGTTTCTCACTTCTTCTTTCTGATTTATTTCTAGATTTCTGTCTTCGATATTACTGATTCTTTCCTCCATTTCATCGACTGTATTTCTCAATCTTGCTATTTCATTTTTCAACTCTAACAGTGTGTTCTTTATCTCCAGAAGTTTTATTTGGTTCTTTTTGAGCATTTCAATTTTCTTGGTCTGTTCATCTAGTTTTTTTTAATGCTTGAAGTTGTTGATTTGTGTTATTTTGGATCTCATTGAGTCTTTTCAAAAGTACCATCCTGAATTCTCTGTCATTTAAGTTGTACATTTCTATGTCTGTAAGCTTATTTTCAGGAGATTTTTCTCTTTCTTTCTGAGATGGCTTGTCTCCTTGGTTGATCATGGTGTTTAATGGACTATTTCTCCACCTGGGCATTAATGGAAGTGTATTCTGTTGTTTTTCCAGAAAGAATACTTATTACATGAAGGTCTCTCTTTAGCCTGTTGCAAAGAAGGTGCTTTTTTTTTTTTTTTTTTTTTGTTTCCAGTAGGTGGCATCTAAGTCTCTTGCATCCCTGCTTTACATAAAGTCTTAACAATGCTTTTTAAATTTTCTTGTAGATATTTAATTATGCTCGCTAATCTCTGTTTCAGTCTCTGTCACTGTCAGTGACAGTCTCTGCACTGTTTGCTCAGATGCCCCTGGGGCTCTGCGGTGTTCAGTCTTGAAACTATATGGCAGGAGGGTCCCTCCATGTTCGGGATTGTGGGCTGCAGGTCAGCCTCAATTTTGCAACTGCAGCTGGGAAAAATCAACTGTTGTTCCTCTGCGGTCCCGTTCCGCTTCTCTGCTTTCTTTCCTGATAACTAGGCCCTGCAGCATTCATAGGCAGGGCTGCTCAGGAAACTGGCTGCAGGAACTCGCAACTCCTTCTCTCCTCCACATCCCCCCCCCACTTCTGCAGGGAGCTCCAGCAGCTGCACGAGGTAGCTTCTTTATTCCTCTTGGTCTACTGCCTGACACCCCGAGGTTCTGACCTGTGGTAGCTCTTATGCGCAGATCCCACGCTCAGACGTGCTGGTGTGCAGTTTGGGTGTTTTTTGTTGAGGTTTAGACGGTCAGCTTATTGTTGTTTCAAGGGGAGAGATCTGAGGATGCCACTCACTCTACCACGTTTCCAAAGATCGAGATTTTTTTATAGGCATGAAATACATCTCAATAAACAATAATGATCTGCGAGGAAAGAATAACTAATGTCTGTAGGTGTTATGAGAGATAGACTGTGGAGAAGAAAATACAATATTGTATAGAAGAAAATGTGGCAGATAAATAGTATTGATTAGGGCCATGAGTCCCAATAAGAAAGAAGGAAGAACTAAGTTGGGAAGAGCTTTTGTTTGATAAAAGGGAATACTGAGTAAGCAACAACTTTTTGTAAAAGAGTATAGGAGCAATATACATGGTCTAGATTATATTCAGAATATTGTTTTGGCAGTGTGGGACACTGTAGAATTGTCTCATGCTGGGAGATTTGGGTTAAGGCCAGTGACAGGGCAAGTGAGTATGTTTTTGATATGTTTACAAAGCAGCTTGTGTTCATATTTCAAAGGCCTTCACTTTCATCCCTAATCAATGCATAACAAAAGACCAATCAACCATCCAGCAAACCAAAAAAAAAAAAAAAAAAAAAAAAAAAAAGCATTCAGGGGCAAGATATCTAATAGACAGGAGAAAATGAGAATTTGGTTCACTTGAATCTTGTCAATAGATCATCGATTCTGTACATGTAAAATTTAGAAACAGAGACATGTGTATTGATATTTAGAACATACTGTTATATTTTGTATTGAAGCATAAAATTTTATATCTTCTTTCCTCTACTTCCCCCAACAATGCAACATTTTATTTACATTAACGAAGTTAATTAGTTGCTTTCATTGTTCTATTTTTTTGCAAACTCTATATGCTCTTAGAACAATGAAGAAGACCATCCCAGGAGTGAGTAGCAGTATCCTTTGGTCACATAAGTTGAAGCTCTCTATCTTTCCTCCCTCTTCTTCCTTTTTCCCAGCATATCTTTCACTTTCCCTTCCTTTGATTGCTAGAGAAGTCATTTTCTCCATTCTGTCCTTTTCTGGATATGAAAACATAAATGCTGAATTACTCCAACTTAGGTAACCCTTAGGATAATTTTTTAAGCAGCAGGAAACAGGGCTATCTGGCTGCGCAGATAATGATATCAGCTGCTTCCTTCCAAAACAACAGGTGCTTTGGCATAAAAATGTATATCATCATACTGAGATGATGACATCAGTTCATACTTCAGCTTAATTATAAACTACCTTCATTAATCCTCAAATAATTAAACATTTTGTGTGTGCTGCAAGGTGAAATGTAAAGTTAAAGGTGCCCGGATGTTTATTATAGGCTTTTAAAAATGTATTTTCTCCACAATACCTTTTTTTTGTACACCAACAGAATAAAATTTAAAATGTATGCTGTACACCTGAAACTAATATAGAATAATAATGAATATCAATGCTAGTTGAAAAATAAGAATAAAAAACATACTTTGCTTACTTCAGAGAAACATAAATTAATGAAATAGAATATTTTTATTTGTTTTGTATAAGTTTAGAACCACCACAGAAATGCTAATAGCTATATAGGCTATGTGTGTTCAAGAATTAACAACAAAATAGTTTTAATTTAAAAAATTAAATATGTGAAGCATTCTCAATATTTAAATTTAGTATTTTTAATAATAAATGCCAAATATTTGTATTTACACTTCATTAAAAGCTAATATTCAACCTAGTAGAGTCTGATGTATATCTTAAAAATTAGGTACATTAGATATTTTGGTAAAATCAAAAATTTTTTATGAAGTGGTATTTGACCCATTTCTTATATTTTCAACATTTAGCAGTTTTATTGAAAGATTTTGTAATATTATTTATATTGTCAAACTCAAAACAATCATAAAACTTAAAGCTTTTCTTGTTTTCGTACAACACTATAACAAATATGATTGCTGTATCCTTCCTTTAACTTTAAAATATAGATCAGACCTTCTTTAAAACAGTTGTTACCCTCACGAGCCAGATGTGTTTCTAAGCAAATTACTTATATGAAAAATATCCAAGGGCATAGCCATTTAAGACTCAATAAATTATGCATTTGTCATTTGTTATTGGGTAAGACTTAAGCTGACATATTTGACATGCATACAAGTGTCCCGGCACTTAGTTAATTACATTAACAATTTAGCAGAGATGATTTTCTCAGGAAATGAGAAAACAGTGGTTTATAAAATTGGTATTATCATAGAAACAGGTATTTTCACAGATTTTAATTATTCACTATACATCCATTAAAAAGTCCACCTTTTTTAGGTTATATTATAGTTGATATAAAGTAAATTCTGTGGAGTCCCCAGGAGTACATCTTTATCTGTTTATCATGAAGACAACTTAACAGCTGTACAAAGTTATTCTTAAGTGAATTATTTTTTTCATTTAAAAAAATGTAACCAGTTAACAAGACTTTTTTTTCTTGGTAGGCACATAATGATAAATTCATACAAGAAGAGTTTTATTCTTTACAAGTAAAACTCAGGCTGAAAATTTTCACTGGATTTAGCTGAAACATTTGGGTGACCATATGGAGCTCTCTGTGGCACCACGGGACCATGCAGCTATGAAATCTGATCACTATCTCCCCAGTGACAGCTGGGCCTTTACACCATCAGAAAATTTTTAGACTTCTAATTTGTCATAACTACCTCCTGTGGAAAGGAAATATGTTATCTAGCCAAATACAAAAATTCTTAGTACCTAGCACTATAAACAGTTAATTTCTGAACAGCATTTTGTGATTCACTGATGCAGCTCCTACACCAAAAACATACGGAGTCTTGTTTAGTTAGAGTAAGCCAATTGCTCCACCATTCAAAAGCCATTTTCAGGAAATTGTATCCAGAGAAAATTTTGTCACAGAGCTTAGCATTTTAAATACATTTTACTTTTAGTTGCTCTCAAAAAGTCAGTGATGCAACTGAGAGGTTTCATTTGAGTTCCATTGGCCCTTATTGGTCTATTTAAGTCTAATGATTCTTCATTTGAGTAATCGAATATTATACAATGGCTCCCAGTCCCTGCTTTTTTCTACATAGTGAGGCTGAAACTGTTCTCCTGCTGTGATTCTTTTCATCTATCAACAGCTCTTAGGCTTATCAAGTATCCCTCTAGCTATCCAAAGAGATAGAGCTGTTTTGCTGCTCTCCCTTTCTGATCACTTATCTAGAGTTTCTGCTTGGGAATCCCTTCATAACCATTCTCATCATAGAAAAAGCCCCTAGGATGTCGTTTGTATTTCCCCTCAATCCAATTGCCATTGAAGATGCAACTTTAACAAATGACTTCAACTTCTACTTCTTTTGGTAAATTCTTTTGTTTGGTAGCTTTTTAATCTCATTATTCATTTTTAAAAATTACTTGAATATTTGATTTTACATACCGATACCCTACCACAATCTTTAATTTAGTGTAATGAAGAAAAACTTTGTGGCTGTCTTTCCTTCATCCTTCTGTTTTTCCGTCTTCACATTAGCTATGCAGTAATTAGGACTGTACTTTAAATTCACCACCAGGTGCTCTGTATCTTTTGTAACCCCTAAATCCAAAATCTGTTCAGGATAATTTTATAGTACAGTTCAGATAATAATAGCTAACATCTACCCAGCATTTACAATGTGCCTGGCATTAGTCTAAATAGTTTAAATGAACAAACTCATGTATATTCTACAACATTCCTGTGATATTGACACAACTGTCATTCTCATTTTAGAGATGAGGAAGCCAAAGTACTCTCTGACTAAGGTCTCACAGCTTATAAGTTTCAGATTCAGGGTTTGAATCCAGTGATCTGGTCTGACAGACAATGCCATTAACCACTACACCATTCCACCCCTTAAACTAGAAATGTGGGGAACTAGCTTGGCACTGAAATAAACAGAAAACAAACAGTTGGAATTCTATTAGTTCTGCTGCCTTGAACTAGCTCTGTGACACTTAAAATGACACCTGCTCTAAACAATTGTTCTCTCATTTTAAGATCACAAGACAAGACTAGTTCTCTTGTTTGCAGCGATAAAATGCTAAGGTATAGGTTCATTATGGATGATTATAGTTATTCATATAGGTACTGGTTATTTTACAGATACCATTTATCATAATATAATTTTCTTTAATTTTCATGTTGCTGGTAATACTATGATATACACAGTTTTTAACTCATCCAGTACAGTGCTTTTTGTTACTTATTCTTCGGTATTTTTCCTTTATGCTATAAATCAAACTCAGTGCTAAGCAAAATCTTGCTTTTAATTCCATGCATCTAATATTCTCATATGCCAAAACACTCCTGATTTTTTCATGTCAATCTTTCTCTGACCTCAACAATTTTTTTCATGCTAATCATTATAGCCTATAGCATATAGTAGTCATTCTCTACTTTCTTTTGTCAAATGAACATTACATTCTACTCATGAAGTACTAAATTAGGGTTGAATGGAGCTACTCAAGGTACCTTTTCTCAGTACTGCCTTGAGATTGTGCTCTAGACATCCCATGTAATTTCTCCATTTACTTAATTCTTCCAGAATGTCCACTTTCAACTGATAATGGACTTTAAGCACATCTATGAAGTACTTACATGTCAACATAGATTTGCATTTGACTGAATAACTAGATACTTTAGATTAACCAAATGAACATATGAAACAGGTCATCACAGTTCATCCTTGTCAAGACACCTATATCCTTGAATGTATCTTCTTAAATCTTAGTTAATTTTCAAATAAAGACAATAACAAAGTCATATTTATGTGCAACATGATACAACTATCTAGGATACTACCAAAAACAAACTAACTCTTTCCTTAGAAGAGGATGAAAAATTCTTCAGTGATGTTCATTTTCTTCATTCGATATCCTGAAGCTTAAAACTGTGAGATAAAGTTGACCATTCTTCATGTATTTTATGTTAAATGATAAAGAGATAATAAAGGGAAAAAACAAAACTACTTGGTTAATATATATGCAAACATTCATATCAAAGTAAGAAAGAAGTACTCATAATGATTATAATCTTTGTTCCTATATTGATTATGTAGCCACAGCTAGTATTTATAATTACGTTCTTCCATTTCCCACTCCATATTTTCTTTGCCCACAGTTGGTCATTGTTCTTCCCTTGGTGACATTACCCCAAACCTTCATTCTTGAAGGGTTTGAGCCATTAGCAGTCCTGTCTGAATTGGGTTGTTGTGGTTTTCAATCTACTCTAACCATAAGATATGGAAATACTAAAAGATGTCCTAAGAAATCTCCTGTATTCCAAGCATACTCTTTCTTAACTCCATCATGTAGTAGCAAACCAATTTACCATGCCACCTAGCCAGCACAGTAACCCACTTCTTTGCCTGTTGATTCAGTGGCATAAAGAGTCAAAAGTGGCCCTCTGACAGTCTCAGTTTTCAAGTCAATGGAATCATTGTTCTGGCTCCTAGTAGAAATAATTTTCCCTTTGAAACTAAGACCTCTAGACCAGCAGAGTATAAGGATGTGGGAACAGGAAGTAAACATTTTTCCTGGTATATCAGCATGGATAATAGGTAATAATGAGTGGTGCAACTTCCATTTTCACCCTGTTGATTCTGGATCTGTGAATCCTGGCTATGAAAAAAAATCATATATTGGATGCTAATTAAGAGTATGTACAGCATCCTAGAAGTTGTCTAAACCACAAAGTTATTGCCACCTACCTGGTACTGTAATTGAGTTTCCAAAAATCTATTCCACTATTCTGAAATGCCAGTTGCTCAGGATGGTGGAGAACATGATCAGACTAGGAAATTCCATATACATGGGCCTATTGCTGTACTCGATTTTCTGTGAAGTAAGTTTCATGATCAGAAGCAACGATATATAGAATCACATAATAATAGATAAGATATTTTGTATGTCCATGAATGGTAGATTTGACAGAAGCATTGTGCTTATAGAAAGAAAATGAACATTTAGAATAATTATCTGTTTTAGTAAGAACAAAGTACTGCCTCTTCCATTACAGGCGTGGTCTAATGTAATCTATCTATCACCAGGTAGCTGGCTGATCACTCCAGGGAATGATGCCATATTGAGTACTCAGTGTTGGTCTCTGATGCTGGCTGATTGCGCACTCAACAGTGGTTGTAGCCAGGTCACCTTTGATGAGTGGAAGTTTATTTTGCTGCCTAATCTCCATCCCTGCAACCATGTTCATGAGCCTATTGGACAATGAGAAGAGTGGCAGGGAAAGAGACTTATAGATATGCACAGAATAGGCCATCTTATACAATAAATTATTAAAATATTCCTCCACTGAAGTCACCTTTGGTAAACATTCACATGGGACACAATGTGTCTATATCTCTCTCCAAGACTTTTTGTCACCATATTTCAAATTGTGTTCCTCCCCAAGTCTTACTAGTTAGCCAAGCAATTGGCTAAATACCATAAATCAGTATAGACATTTATTACACTTAAATGACAAAACATTATTTTCTTACAGTTTCGTAGGTCAAAAGTCTGACACTGTTTCAATAAATTAAAATAAGGATTATAAAGTAGAACTGCATTATTTTCTGTAATCTCTAGGTAGAAGATATTTCTTTGCTTTTTCCAGGTTCTGATGTTGCTCCCTTTGGCGGGACATTACTTCTGATATTTCAAAGATGTGTTAACCTCGATGTATAAGAACAATGCACAGAGCTGGTTTAAACCTTTTACTGAAGAAATTATATGCGTAAGGCATGACTACCCACCATGACTCGCACAGTTAGAAATTTATTATCAGATCACCCTGTGAGGTTATTTTCCATAGAACTCTCTCACTCACCCCACCCACACTTATACTGCTTAACTCATAAACCCGTTTCTTTATCTAGAAAGTCTAGTAAAGCTGAGTTGAGTCCTTGTCATACCCCTCCCATGGCATCATTCTGAACTCCTCCATAGTCAAATCTCTCTCTGTCTCTCTTCTTCCTGTTTCCTCTTTTAAGGACCCTTGTGATAACATTGGGCTCTTCCAGATAATTTAAGATAATCTTTTCAACTCAAAGTCCTTAGTTTAATAATATTTTGAAAGTCCATTTTACCACATAAATTACCATACTCATAGTATACATAAATTACAATGTGGACATCTTTGAAGGGCTATTATTTTGGCTCTTACAGTTTATTTTTTGTTCCCCAAAGATTTGAATCCATCCTGTGTACAAAATATATTCACCCTATTGAAGATCCATAATATCTCAACCCAATGTAGCATCAACTCAAAGTTCAAAGTCCATGTAACTCTCGTAAGCATAACATCCTCTAAATAAATCATCATGGAAATCATCTAAATTAGGTAGAAGTATAATGTATCCCAGTGCAAAATTTCTCTCCATTTGTGGACCTGTGAAACTAGAGAATGAGTTCTCTGCTCCCAAAATGCAATAGAAACACTAGCATAGAATTGTAGTTATAAGCATTCTTTCTCAGAAAGATACAAAATAAAAAGAAAAAAAAGAGTCACTTATCCCAAACAATTTCAAAATCTAGCCAGGTAAACAGTATTAAGTTTCTAGGAATAGCAATGTTAGCATCCAGACTCTTGGTTCTATAGTCTGAGCTCCAGATTCTATCCCACTACCTTCTTTTGCTTTTTTTTTTTTTTTAAATAAACAATAACATATGCTTACTGCTGAGTAGCTTTACAAGCCTATTTCTTTCCTTAAAAGTTGTTTGGGATCAGAAAGTCTTCTTTTATTTTGTCCTCTCTCTGTTCTTTTTAGTTTTCGCTGGCAGTGTTTCTTCTGGTATAACATTCTCAAGAATCTTGTAGGTTTCTTGTGTATGTCATGGAAATTCATACCAATAAAAGAGAGTCTCCTCCACAGATATTTTTTAGATAATCCCATTTCTATTTTTGTCTTCTGCCTAGCTGGCTTAAGGGATCTATAAGTCACAAAGAATATTTGTTACTGAATATTCTGACGTATTTATATTCCTGAGGTATTAGCTAAAGGTCGTATAGCTATTCTCTTGATATTTTTTCCCCTATAACTTACTTTTTAAATGGGGAATCTCTTAATTTTAGGGTTTTTTGCTATGATAGCTGAGAATTTCCCAAACCATCAAATTCTGGTTCCTTTTTGTTTAACTGTTGTTTTCTTAATTTCTCTCAGTGCTCTTGTATTTTATAATGAGCAGCAATAAACAATGCCTCAAATTTGACACTTTATTTGGAATGTCAAATTTTGATGTTTCCAAATTCTGTTTTCCACATAACTTTAGGACATAATTCTGCCTATATAGCAAGACTCTACCCTTTCTTTAGTTTCTAATATTGTGTTTCTTATCTCCTCCTGAGTCCTTACCAGTAGCACCTTGAACATTTATATATCAACTAAGAGTTTGCTCATTAGGATTTAGGTATTTGATAAAATGATTTAAATTTTCTCTTTCATGGTCTTCATTTCCTTCTGAGTCCTTAATAGAAGAGTTATTAACACCTATATTTCTACTAATAGTATGTTCAAGGCAATTTAGATTTGTTTTTGTGTTTTCTTAAAAAACACGTTTCTCAAACTTCTTCCAACTTTTCCTGATTGCCTAGTTTCAAAGATACTTTCACATTTTTAGGTATTTATTATAGCAATATTGTACTTCCAGGTACCAAAAACTGTGTTAGTCACAGTTCAACTAGAGAAGTAGAACCAGTAGGAAATATATATTAAGAGATTTATTATAAGGAATTGGCTTGTGTGTTTTGGGGCTAGATAGGCAAGTCTAAAACTCATTGGGTGAGCCATCAGGAAGGCCAGGTTAGAACTCTTGGGCATGCACTGAAGCTGTTGTCCACATGTGAAATTTCTTCTTCAGAGAATCCTCAGCTCTGATTTTAAGAGCTTTCAACTGACTGAATCAAACTCACCCATATTACTTAGGATAACATTAAAATTAATTGCCTATGGCTTTCAATCATGTTTACAAAATACCTTTAAAACAACATGTAGTTTACTATTTTATAGAATAAATGTGGACTGTAGCTTAGCCACATGAAAACATTAAAAAGACCATTATAATATGTCAAGTGTGAATGTGAACTTCCTTGTTTTAATCCTTGCTCAGTCACTTATTAACTAAGCCACCAAAGAGCTTAAACAATTTCTATCCATAATTTTCAAGCCTTTAAAAAAATAACAACATCTATTTCATGTAATATAGGGATAAACACTATAAAATTTTGACTGTGGTACGTGGTATATAATAAATGTTTAGTAAAGGTTATTCTTTTCTGTTCCCTGCTCCTCAAATGTGTAAAATAGAGTCCACAAAACTTTTTATTTACCACTCTCAGAACAAATTGAAAATAAGTTATAGACATTTATTTATTTAGGATCTATAATATCATGTTGTAATTATTTATTTACTTATGTCTCTTTTTTTTCTGATCAGTCTGCAAAATTGTAGAATTCTAAGCCATTTTTCTTCATTGTCTCTCTTATTTCTAGTTGATCTTTAGTAAATGTGCACCCTAGTGGTGAGGAACTGTGTCTCTTTTACTTCTTTTACTATTAAAGCATTATTTTTATAGTAATAATAGTGCAGTATTTTTTATAATGACAGTGATGATGGTGATTATTTTCTACAGATTGACAAATATGGTTAAGCACAATATATTTGCTAGGCACTTAGAATACAAATTAACAAGTGAGCACAAGTGGTACATGGTCTAAGGTTGAGACAAATATTAACAAAAAACTAATATATGATTAGTTAAAATAGTAGCAAAGCCAACAATGTTGATTATGTATTATGTTCTAGCACAACTTTAAGTACTTTAATTGTATTAACCAAACCAAATAAATAATATGAGGCACTATGTTTAAAGAAATATGAATGGAGGCAAAAAACGATTTAGACTACATAAAAAGTTAATGGAGCAAGAAACTATTTCAGAATAATAATTTTTAATCTCTATTTTAAAATTTTATTAAAGATAACTTGTGGTTCAAACAGAAATAGCTACGGTTTCTAAAAATTAAACAAAGTTGAATCTGTTCAATTGTTATCATTGAACTCTAAGAAACAAAAATAACAGAAACAAAGAAGGAAAAAGTATTTGTAGGAAACTGTACATTGGCAAGGTAAGCAAAGTTCAACATGGCAACTGAGTGCAGTGTCTTGTTGCCACGTTGGAGCTTGGTGTGATATGGGATAAATCAAGCAAACACTATGTACAGTGATTAAAATGTGATCCATTTACTGATATATGTTTCCTGGCTTCTGTCACTGCCAGGATAATTGCCACTGCCAAGGCTTTATGTTCAATAAACTCAATCAGCCAGTCCAAAACATCACGTGTTGATGCTGCATGGTGCCAAGCAAAGGGGAGAGTTGCCTGGGAGCTTGGGATGGGGGAAAGCTCATACAAATTAGCTTTTTGGCAAGATAAAATTCCCTTTGGAAGGACCCCTACCTTTCAAAGAGCATACTGCATTTTGCTAGAAACAAGTCCCAACTGTGTCCTTTACAGAGATCTCAGTTTGCTTTAACATCACTGATAATATAGCTCTAATGGTGTCAAAAACTCTACTAATGAATACCTACCATCTCTAATTGAGTTTGCAAGATTATCATTTATTCTCAAAACATCTTTATTGCTATTTCTCTCTTGGAATACAAATTTTCCAAATTCTCTAATGTCTTGCCATACTTAAATATTTCAATAATTATTTTCCTTCTTTAAAGTTAAAAAGTATAGAGTGTAAAAAAAGGGTATATAAAAAAGTGTATAATACAAAACAATGGCAGATATAAAAAGGCTTTTTATAGTTGGATTTAAGTTTATTTTAGGATGCACACTTATTTTTGTATTTTATGTATAGATGATTTGTTCTCTTTTTAAACAAAGGCACCAAGGGGCATTTTATTCACTTTGTACCTTTCCATAAAACTAAGAACAAGAGTCTCCTATCTTCTTGTTCCAGCTTTCCCAGAATACATGTAATTTGTTCCAACAATTTTTTATTATTTTATTGCTTTGGTATGTTATGTATTGTTGCACTTGCTTTCTTGTGAGCATTAGAATGTGGTTGCTACAGACACTGCTAAAGATGGCTTTCATTTGTTCAGCTGGAAGATAGAGAACAAGAGTTGAGATTTAGCAAAGTAGACCATAATGATACAACAGTTTATAGTTCATTCTTGCAACATGCTGAGCTTTGAATTCTTTGCATGAGTTTTATAAATGGTTGTGCTTCAATATAATTTTCCCGGTAAAATATTTTCCTTAAAATTATGAATATATAGGAAAGATCAAATATTCAAAAACACCAATATCTCCAAAAAATAACTTTGATTTACCACCCAAGGAACAGATGTTTAAATTTTAAGCTTAAATAAACATAAATTAAATGCTATATAACAGCTTTTTTCAGCCTCAGGCATAAAAATGCAGCCTAGAACTGTGTGTGTGTGTGTGTGTGTGTGTGTGTGTGTGTGTGTGTGTGTGTGTTGTTAATTTCCCTTTTTTATTGTTTATTGTTTTTGTTTGGAGAAATTATGTTTAACCAAGTAAAAATAAGACTGTCTATACATACTAAGATTTGTTTATGCAAGAATCTATCTCTAAAGCCAATACTCCTCAATATTTTACTGTATTATAAAAAGAAAGATGAAAACTTACAAACCACTTAATTAAAAATATCATTTCCTAAGGAAAAAAATGTTGCTCTTTTATATTTCCTTGCAGTTTTTAACTTTCTCTCTTTTCTTCCATACCACCATCTTTCCAATTAATAGTTGCAAAAGGAAAAAAGAATCAAGGTTTTCTGGGATCTGTGGAAGTTTTAATAAAAATGTTTCTAAACTAATAACTTTTAGTAGCTTTTAAAGTTAAGGAAAGTGGTTCAGCTTAGTAAAGAGATTAGTGATCTTATTATGGTATTAATAAAAAACACCAAAGTGATATTCACACCGGGTTTCTAAGAAATTTTCCCCTTTAATTTTAAAGAAATGATTGAATCTGTAAGGGAGATTTTCTTTCCCTGATTTTCTGCCTTCCATATGTAATCCACCCCCCAGTGGTCTATACTCACACCACATTTAAATTACTGATCCATTTTCCTCTTCTTTTTATGTAAGCCATTATTTGAGAGAATATCTTCAAAAAAATCATGCTCATACAGAAAAATATCTTTAGTTATTTTGTTTATCCTAGTCTGTTGAAATTCCTGGGGTGTTCTATTCTTGTTGTTAGAGTTAGCCATTGTCACTAACCTTACTTGAACTGTTTTTATTGATGCCCAGACACTGACAAAATGTTTAATTGTAACTTGACAAGAATTTCAGGTAAATGGAATGTTCATAATTTTCCTTTGTTTCATTCATTGCAAACATAAAATTTTAACCTTTATTACCTTTACCTTGGATTAGGTAGAGAAATACAAAAAGTTTCTACATAGAAGGTTGAGCACATAAATGTTACTAATCATTCTTCTTTAAGGTAATTATCACACAAGGCTCATTGAAGTCTTGAGGCACCTTAGGTCCTACAGCTAATTGGTCAGTAAGCCTTACTGGCTCTCTTCTAGGATGTACTCCAACTATTTCCTCTACTGTCCTCAATATAAACATCTAATATTGGTTACTTAGCCTCTGAATTATCTTCACCTTCCATGCTACACTCCCTTTATAATCTATTTTGCACACATAGAGAAACAAGTTATTTCATGTCATATCTGATCACAGCATCCATCAATAGCTTTATCAAATTTTGAATTTTAGATTTAAAAATCTCTTTGTAATTTCATTGTGACCTTTTTATTCCTCTGATTTGTTCTCATACAAAGATGTCCTGGCTCTCTGCACTCACTGGCCTCCTGCCTATTTCCAGGACACACTAAGCATGAAGCTGCCCAGGATTTCTTCATGATTTTCTCTTTGCTTGACCTTATCTTAGCTATATCAGCCCATGACTGCCTCCTCATCATCATTTAGAAATTATATAATTTCTGCATCCCAGAGAAGTCTTTCGGATTATCCAGCCTAATGTGGTACTCCTTTCCCTCTCAATCCAATTGCTCTCTAGGCTGAACAGCATCACCCAATTTTGTTGCCTTCACAGCTCATATCATCAGATATTTTTTGTCCATTCACTTATTTGCCTGTTTCCTCCTCTAGAATATGAGCTCCATAAAAATACTGCCTAAATTCTCATTGTTCTATTTCCACATCTGACACACAGTACGTTCATACTTGAGGTTAATATGAAACCAAGAGTAATTGGGTTAGAGTAATTGCAGTAAGAGGCTCTATACTATGATTACAGTTATAATTATAATTATAATGATCATTATAAGGGAGCACTTATATAACATAAGAGTAAATATAATAATATATACTTATATATTATAGAATAATAGAATATAATAAAATGTACTTTACAGCTATCATTTTTTTAAAAAAATTTACAACACATAATGCTTAAAATTATGTGCATCTGTGATAAAATTATTTAAAGAGACCTAGAAATCTTCAATAGCTAATAAATGATCATATCGTACAATGCTGTTGTTTAGGTTCCTTAGAACTAATGGAGACTAGTGGAGGGAGTAGATAGAGGGCAGATGAAGCCCCTGCTGAGTGTAGAGCTGGACAGAGGTTCTCTTGATGCACAGGACTGGGTGGGAGAGGACCTTCCCTCAAGATTTGCTCACTGCTTGGGAATTAATTTGCTTTATCTGGGATATGACAGCTAATTCACTTCCTCTTTAAAAGAAATTATAAATCTGACATAGATCATAATGCTTTCCTCTTAAATCTTTTATTTTTAGTCTTGTTAAATGTTGATTTTTCAATTTATTCTGAAAATATATGCAGACTTTTTCAAACCTAGCTTACTTGTAAACTTGACTTTTTAAGACGCATTTTAGGAATGAAATTTTATCCAGGCTCTGGTTCATTCATCCAAGGGGCAGAACAGGGAACTAGAACAATATTGTATTAGATAGCAGAAGTATTTGTTCTTCATGGAATTCTGAAGAGTAGAAGTTTGGTGATCTTTTCCTGTTAGGCAAGTAAAACAAAAGTTCATGGTGGACTTCCCCTTTGTGGCAAGTTGCTGTAAACATTCTTTGGTGAGATCCAGATCATAAATGCATCTTGGAAAATCTGTTATCAGTAGGAGAGCTGAGGAATGAGATTCATCTGAGGTTCACTGAAGGTCTCAGTGAAAATTATTTTGGTGGTATATCTGATAGGTCAGATTACTTTATATTTGAATTTGAAAGAATGGCCCCAAATCTCTATATTACACTATGATGCTTATAGATGAGAGGTATAGAACATATCTACTTTCAAGTTTTAGTTAACATTTACGGCATCTTCAGACTGTATCCCAAATTCATCTGTTATATTTCATTAACACCATAACAATTATTGTTGCTAGCCCTAGTTGAGCACACAATAAATGTGAAGAATATACAATTACATCTAAAAGCCACCTGGAAAATCAGAGATAATTCTGAAGCAAGCTTGTGATGGTGAACATCACTCAAAATACAAGTCATTATGCACAAAATGGCTTTGTAGATTTGTTCATTATTATTGCAGATATTACATCTTGGTGGCCTAGATGGTAAGACAGGTGCCTAATATATTCCAAATAAACCTAGAAAAGATAAGTTTTCTAAAACACTCACTACCATTGTAGACCTTTTGCTATCCAAATTGCTGGCTTGTGAAGAGCAAAGCTCTTTTTTGTGGCTAATTAACCTTCGTCTTTCATGATGTTCTGAGAGTTAAGTCGCGACATATTTCAGTAATTGACTTCTGAGGGAAAAATGGCTACATAATGTTTTTATATTACATAACTACAGCTTTTATATCATAAATGAACTTTAAACATTAGTTTAAATTAATTGAACAGCAAAGACACAATCCTATTTCATTTCTTCAACTGTTTGGAATATCTGTAAAACACAGAAAATTATTTATAAAAAATCACCATAAAAATGTTTTCCTATTTAAGCACCTGAAAAGGCGGAAGGAAAGTCACTGCCTGAAATCAGTTGTCACCTAAGCCCTTATATCAGTTAAATGTTCAAAAGTTTTCTTCATTAAGCTAAATATATTTAAAATGTTTGCATTTCATCTACAGCATTGATATAATCAGTCTCATTTTCAAAAGGCTGATTTTTTTATCCCTTTCATACTCAATCACTCTCTCTTGTGCTTGCGTTTTCTCAATAAACAAATGCAAAATTTAACTCTTACTTTCACATAATTCTGGTAAGTTTATGGGTTTATCAGATTTTCTATCATAGTATTGATTACTATAAACAATAATTACTTTCAAAAAAATTTGGAGCTACTGACATAAAAACTCATTTATTTTAAATTAATATCAGTTTCCTGAAAAAACAAAAAAACCTTCCTTTTTTAATCTACAAATACATCCCATTATTTATTATTTTTATTGCTTTATTATTATTATTATTATTCAAATTGTAAATGGTTAGTTTATTTATTTTACTAAACAACAAAGAAATTGTTTAAAAATTATTACTAAACAGTAATTAATTTAGTATTTTTCTTTAAATCTTACCCTGAATTAAACATTTTATTGATCACGTACTCTGTGAAATTCCCAGGCCTCTTAACACTAGCATGCACATACATACACACACACACACACACACACACACACACACATGCACACAGTTGATTGCTTTATCTCTAGTGCTTAATAAAGGCACCTATTGTAGCATTCATTATACTAATTATAATGGTTCATTTTTATGTCTGTCTACCCCATAAGTCTAAGCTCAAAGTGGTAGAGATCTTGGTTTTTAAATGTATGTAGTTATCTGAGCATTCCCTAGCATATACTACTCAATAAGTAAATATTTGTTGAAATAAGTGTTTTGATTTCCTTATTTTTTCTTTTTTTCTGATTATAAAATAATAAACCTTATAGTAGAATGCTTGAAGAATTTCTAAGAATACAAAGAACATTTATTACCTTTAACTATCATTCTCAAATAGCCACTGCTAATATTTGTTTCTTAATTAATTTTTCCTAATTAAATTCAATTTGTGGTTTAAGATGAGAAACGAAGGTTTCTATAATCCAAAATGCCCTTTTCTTTTCCTACCCTTGACTGTGTATTTTACATCTTGTTTAATAGATTACATATTTTTTAAAGTTTCTTTTATCTGCTGGCTCTTTTGCAATTACTTAGGGTTGAATTTATATGTATGTATGTATGTATGTATGTATGTATGTACATATGTATGTAGTTTCATATAATAGATATTAATTGACCTCCTGCTATTATCGGGTACTATACTGGCTTTGGAAAAATAATATTGAACAAACACATATCTCTGCCTTCATGGAACTTACAGTTGCATGAGCAGATGGTAACAGATAATTTGCAAAAAGAAGGACTTGGATTTCAATGTACAAAGTGTGAGTTCTTTTCTAGATGGGTGAAGAAAAAGAAACAGATAATCTACAATGTTCATAAGCTAGACATTCTGGAATTGTCTGGGTCCGAACATCTGTCATTGTGTGTGTGTATGTGTGTGTGTGTGTGTGTGTGTGTGTGTGTGTGCCTGCTTCTCTTATTCTGATCATATGGAAGTTCTTCAAAAGAGTAGATTGTCACTTGATTTTGTTCTGATTTGTTATTAATTTATCATATAATTTCTAGGTATAATCTAATCATCAAAATGCCCTCTTTTGATAGAAATTATGGATGATCAAAGTTTAGAACACTGAATTTCACTTTTAAATTTCTATATTCTATATGTAGGAATTACATGAATAGTCCCTTTACATTAAAAAAATTAGAAACAAGCCAAAACCAACTCAATCTTCAGAAAATCAGATATAGGTCTGCAACATAGAGCAGACCTAACATTGTCTCCGACATAACATTGTCATTATTAATAGAATTTATAAAAGAAACATTTATCTTTGGGCTCTCAATTCTGTTCCATTGATATGCCAATTCTATACTGTTTTGATTATTTTAACTTTGTAGTATAATTTAGAGTCAGGGAGTATGGTATCTCTGGCTGTGTTATTTTTCCTTAGGATTGCTTTTATTATTTGAGGTCTTTTGTGATCTCATACAATTTTGATGATATTTTTGTTCTATTTCTTTGAAAAATGCCATTGAAATTTTTATGGGGATTGCATTATATCTGCATATTGCTCTAGGTAGTATAACCATTTAAACTATGTTGAATGTCTTTTCATTTCTGTGTCTCCTTCATTTTCTTTCAATGTCTTGTAGTTTTCAGTGAATAGGTCCTTCACTTCCCTTGTTAAGTTTATTTATCCCCCTTTTTTTTTTGCAATTGCAAATGAAATAGTTTCCTTCATTTCTTTGTTAGTATATAGTAACAACACATTTTTGAACACTGATTTTGTATCCTGCAACTTAACTGTATTTGGTGGAGTCTTCAGGGTTTTCTATATGTAGAATCATGTGATCTGCAAAAAATGACAATTTTACTTCTTTATTCCCAATTTGGATGCCTTTTATTTTTTTCTCTTACCTGATTGTTTTGAGTAGGACTTCCAGTATTGTGTCAAATAAAGTGAGGTAAAATGCAAATCAAATCACAATGAGATACCACCTCATATCTGTTGGAATGACTGTTATCAATAAGACAAAAATAACAAGTGTTGTACAGGATGTGGAAAAAAAGGAACCCTCATAGACTGCTGGTGAAAATGTAAACCGGTACAGCCACTACGAAAAATAGTATGGAGGTTCCTCAAAAAATTAAGAATAGAATTACCATATGACCCAGAAATTCTTTTTCTGGGTATCTACCTGAAAAATTTGAAAACATTTATTTGTAAAGACATATGTACCCCTATGTTTATTGCAGCAGTATTCACAGTAGCCAAGATGCAAAAACCTCCTAAGTGTTCTTTGATGGACAATTGGGTAGAAAAGATGTGGTATGTATATATAATGTATTATACTTTTATTACTCAGCTGTAAGAAAAGATGAAATATTGCCATTTGAGACAACACAGATAGATCTTGAAAGCATCATTTTAAGCAAAATAAGTCAGAAAGGGATAAGAATCATATGATTTCACTTATATGTAAGATATAAAACAGAAACCAACAAATGAAAACAAAACAAATCAAACAAACTCATAGACACAGAGAACAGTATGGTAGTTTCGAAAGGGAAAGGGAGCCTGGGTGAAGATAAAGCTGGTAAAAGGGTCAAATACATGATGACAGAAGAAGACTAGACTTTGGGTGGTGAGAGCACAATGCAGTATACAGATAATATATTATATAATTGTACATTTAAAACTTATATAGTATTTTTAACCAATGTCACAGCAATAAGTTTAATTTAAAAAAGCATTTCTATCATTATTTTCTTTATCACCTGAAAAAGGTTTCCAGTTTTTTATACTATGTTTTAAGTGACATTTCTTTAGAATATTAAAAATTCAAAGATAAAGAGGAAAGAGAAGTGACGGCCAGAGGGCTTAAACTTAAACCATCTGTAACAGATTTCCAAAATTCATTATTAATTTTTGAAATTATCTTCATTTATTATACATGGGTTATTTTATAATTTAAATAAATAATTCTAGATAGGTAGCTTTCAAACTTCACATGCCATAATGCAAATTAGAAATGCCAGTGTGTTCAATTATAGCTTCTTTTCATGTAATCAAGGTGAAGAGTAAAAACGAGAAATTGGTATTAATAAATGTAAAATTTTATTTTAATTAATTTTGAGAAAGAAAAAAAGTCTAATTAACTCTAAATATTCTAAACGACTTAATAGAGAAGGAAATACCAAATGACCTCAAAACAATGTACTTTGTTGTTATTGTTGTATAAAGATTTTCTTTTAGAAATGTAATGATTAAACACTTTAAAAGGTGATTTTGTATGTTGTTTAGCAAATAAGTAGAAAACCTCAAGAATTATTTGTAGGCAAAAGGTAGTGTGTGTGTGTGTGTGTGTGTATATATATATATATATATATATATATATATATATATATACTTATGATAACATATATGATAATATATAATCATAAGCACCTATTTATATATGCCATTGGGATATATACACACACACATACACACACACACATATAGTAAATAGGTACCTATGATAATGTGTTTATTTTCTATTTTCATCTTTATCAATTTTGACTTTAAAATATTCTGTATCCTTAATGTCCATGGTTTCATTTTCTGTTGATGTGATTTAACATTTATTTGCTCTTTTCTATACAAAGAACACTATAGGGAGATAAAATCTTGAAAATATCTTAAGTAACTGTCAACAAACATGATATTGTCTCCATTTTTTCACTTTTGGTTAACTTATTTTTTACTTGTCTAAGTAAAGTATCATTGAAATATAATATAGAGGACAGTTTAAAAATTGTGAGTTTTTACAAATAAACATATCTGTAAAATCATCATCCACCTGGAGACAGAACCAGAAGTCTCCATCATGACTTTTATCCCCCACAAAAGCAACCATTTTCTGACTTTTATTATCATAGATTCATTTTACTTGCTTTTGAATGTTATAAGAATGGAATAAAAAAATGAGTTTTCTATTATGTCTGGCTGCTTTCACTCAAAATTTTATTTTTGAGATTCATCTATGTTGTTAACTATAGAAATAGTTAATTTGTTTTTATTACTGGAGAGCAGATGTCATAAACCTTTCTAACAAAGGCAAATACAGTAAATATTTTATAATATGGCAGTCATGTGGTCTCTGTCTCTACTCAACTATGCCCATGTAGTATGTTACAGTTTAAGAATAGCCACAGACCACATATACATAAGTAAACATATCTGTTATTTCTAAAAAAAACATTATTTACAAAATCAGATGGTGACCAGAAATGGTTCATGCGCCACAGTTTGACAACTCATGTTGTAGAGCATTCTATTTTAAGAGTATACCACAATTTATTTATCCAATCTACTGTTGGTATTGTCTCCAGTTTTGTTAATGATGTTAAAAAACTTATAGAACACTTATTTTGATGCACACACATATGTTTTTTGGCTGTTTATATTTCTAATTACGTAACTTTTGGGGCATGTGTTCGGCTTTGATATATACTACCAAACAGCTTTCCAAATTGACACCCACCAGCAATGTATGAGTTCTAGTTGCTCCACTTCTCCATTGACACTCAGTATTGTTACTTTTTAATGTAGTATAGCTATGGTTTTACTCCTTGTAGAGATATTACTAGAATTTAAATCTATAACAAGAAACTATAACTCCATAGAAAGTACTATCATAAATTTAACTTTAAACAATTAGTTTTAGTTGATCTATACTCCCCCAGCAGTTTGGCATGTACACACAAATACAAGACCACTCACATACATGCCAACAACTGAAACAACAACAAAAACTATATTTGCTAGTCCTGAAAGAGCCTAGTGATTTCCTTTTGTGCTTAAAAAAATACATGCATCTATTTGTATGCTTAGAAAAATAGAAAAAGTAAAGTATCTTATTATCTTTAAGAGAATTATTTTAAAACCTCAGAAACTGTCTCTTGCCAGTGATTTCGAAGTCAGTTCAAAGTGTAGTGGAAAGTGCAGAAAATGTTCATTAGTCAGGCACACTGCAAGTTAAGTCTTAACTTCTAGGAATCATTTCTAATCATTTGTAATTAGAGTAATGCTTTTGAAAATGTTCACATTGCTAACCATGAGAAGTTGAAATTCTCTCTTCTGGGAAAGTGAGCAGGTGGTGCCACTTCATTTACTTTTTCCTGTTCGGCAGACAAGACTAGGGATTTAACTGGTCCTTTCCATCTTTCCTGCCTAGGATTTGGATAGTTGTCTAGCCTGTGGTCATAGCTCTTGGCTCAGCTATTTCTTGTCCGGTTTCTTTTGTTTAATATTACTTTGATCTTCGCCCAATATTAGCAATGTCTTGCTTGGATGATTCACTCTAGCACTTACTCTTTTCCTTGGCAGAAGTATTCTTTTCTTTTGGTTGTAAGAATCTGGCCAGTAATGAGGTGGTAAGCTCCTGTCGAAGCAGCAGGAGTTGTCAATGCTCCTTTCTTTCATTAGCTTTCTTGGGCTCTAGCCACAACAACAAGACTTCAGGGACTGAGAATTTAACCTTCTCCAGTACTGATAATTTTTCCACATGGATTCACATGGCCCCATGGCCCCATGGTCCCTTTCATGACCTCCTCCCTTTACCCTGCTTTTTATAGATTATCCTGAATTTTCTGTCCATGCTCTCCAGGAACACCATGAAATAATATGCTTGAAGCATTTCTTCTTTTCATCAACTACCTTTTATTCATTGTTGTTAGATGAAGAGCACTTTTATACAGCTTTAACAAAAGGTACTGAAACTTCAGATAACAGCTGTAGCATATTATCTTTGCCCTTATGAAATAAGCAAGTGATTGTCGACCATACTTTGTTGCATAATGCCATTTACTTTTATTCCTGGTAGAGAAATAAAAATCGTTGCATTCTTTAACCTAATAGTGATGATTATAGTTAGAATATAATTACAAATCCATATCTCTTCAAGTAGTGACCATTCTGTTAAATATTCATTGTCATCACTTGCTACTTGATTTATTCTAATAGAAATCATGACCAACTTTGACCAACTTAATGTGATAATAATAATAGTAATGCCAATAATAATGATGGTAATAAAACTACCATATTTTAGATGCCTATTATGTGATAGATGCAATGCCAGAAATTATGTGTTTAGTGTGTGTGTGCATGTATAAAATTTCTAATTCTCAGATAAAACTTATAAAATAGTTATAATTATGTCCAGTTTAGCAATAAGGAAAAAGAGGCACAAGCAAGTTTATTGTCCAAAGTTAGACCTACTTTGGATGCTTCCTCTCTTTCCTCAATTCCTGCCTCTCCCAACCCTTGTCAATTTGCTGTTCTCTCAAATGTGGCTATTATACATATCATTGGTATTCATTTATTATTCTTAGTATGAGTATTCATTTGTAAAATTACTTCTAAGTCTAGATGGGTAGATATAACTTATTCTTGAACCTATCATTATGAGCCATATAATGTTGAAAGATTAGATTCACTTGATATTTCAAGCTTATTTGGAAATGATTTCTATATATTAATGTAGCATCTATATTTACTAATACTTTATCTTACTATAAAATGATTGATTTATTTATTTACAATGACATATATTGTGCTTATTTTTTTAGAGATTAGAGGATATAGAGCTAAATGTAGATGTACAATTGGCTAGTTTTAGCTTATATTATTTTCATTTATTTCCAATTCACCATTAGGGACTAAGATGATTTGCCATCCTTTGGATTTTTATTGACACAAAATTAATATCAATGCAATAAAAGTCCATATTAGGTACTACTTTCTTAATATGTGCCATTATGTGCTTTATTATAGTTTCTCTATCCTTTGTTTGTCATTTACTCTAACATTCTTTCATTTTTCTTTGATAGATGCAACTCTTTTATACTCATATTTGCTGATAGATATATTTCTATCATCTTTCAACACCAGCAGCCACAGGCCTTTGGTTTCCTGAGGAAAATTCAAAGCAACTTTCTTGATATAATGCTCTTTAGTTCATAAGAAAAATGTCAATCTAAGTCAATTCAGTTTCATATTATTTTACTAATAGCTTAAACACTGTGTTTATTCTCTTCATGGCCAGAAAATGAGTTCAGAAAAGAAAATATAGGAAATTTCAAATTGTAAAAACATGAAATTACAAAACAAAGATAGAAAATTGTAGTCAAAATATTTCTCTTTAACTGATGGAGATGTTTCTTGCAAGAAGATATAGCATGTTCATTTATTTCTGTTCAACAAAACATCAGTTAAACAAAGGTAGAAGAAACAACTATTGTACTTTTTCTATATTCCTAAAATTACATACAAATGATTTCAAGTTTAAAAACAAAACACAGTTGCCAAAATTATGACTTTTCAATGGTTAATTCCTTTAATTTCCCCAGAGTTACCCAATCTATTACAAGCACTAGAGCTAAAGGAATTAAAGTTTAGCATAGCAGGAAGAGTCTAAGAGTGAGAGCAAGAGAACTTGTCTATAGTTATTGATCTCCTGCTCTGCTCTTCACATCTCCAGGTGACCTTGGGTAAGCACCTCACGTTTATGGTCTTTCCCTTTTTGAGCAATCAGGGGCTTTGACAGAGTAATCCATTATATCCTTTCAGGCTCTAGACATTTATGATTATTATTTTATCAAGACTGTAATTTACTAAAACTATTTGAGTAAATCATACCACATTATTTTTCATCATGTGAGAGGAACACGAACCTATAGGAAATTATCTAAATTATTAGAAACAATGGCTGTTCCTTCATTATAAATAGAGTTAACTGAAGATAATTAGTTTTGTGATCATGACATTTCCCAGTTTAAATTACTTCAGTGGTTCCCTATTGCTCATAAGATAAAGATTGAACTCTTTAACCTGGCCTGTAAAGCACCCCATTTACTTGAGGTAGGTCAAATGTGTAATGGCTCAAACACAATGGAGGTATATTTTTTTGTTTAGGTAATAGTTCATAAAAAGGTTCTTGTTAGAGGACCATTTTCCTAATACTGCCTCAAGAATCTTGGTTCTTCCAACTGTGGCTCTGTCTTTTCTGGGAGTTGTAATTTTTTGTATCTAACTGATAAAGAAAAAGAGGGAGTGGGCCTTGGTTCACAAGTGACACACATCGTATCTACTCACATTCTATAGGTGGGAAAGGGTCACACAGTCCTAAATGCAAGGGTGAGAAGCTAGGATATACATACTGATGAGCATCCAGGAAGAATATTTAGGAAGAACATCCAGGAAGAAGGAACATCTACACTCTCTTCTGCCTCTGGGCCTTCACCTAGGACCTCATCTCTGTTCACCTAGCTCCAGCTAACTCCTCATGGCCTATTTTGGTGATGGCTTCCTTTCTAGGCTCCCATAGTACTTTGTTTCTATCTTCTCATAATACTCACTGCAGTTTATTTAAATTATTTTTTTTTTGATGAATTCTAAGTTTCTTGAAGATAGAGGGCATATTTCTTCTTTGTTTCATTCAGGAGTGATGGAAAAAGAAAGTGAAAAAAAAAAGAGGAAGTAAAGGAACAAGATACAGAGTAACTATGAGGGTTGGAGAAAAGATAGTGGATAAGTTACAGTTTAAACCTCTTGTTTGTTTGTTTGTTTTTCCTCACTGAATAAACTAGTTATTTTGGCAAGGTATTGTCAGATTTAAAAAAAAAATGTCCACCATTTTTGTGGTTATAAAAATAGATACAGCATTGCAATTTTTGTTACATTAGTATAGAATATAACAACTTCTTTGGAATGAAAAAGAAACTCTAATTCTAAAAGAAAGGGCTGAATCTTGAAATATTTTCAGTGCCCAATTCTTGTCCTGCATCTCAGCAGTGTTCTTTTAAGCACCACCAAATACTTGCTGTCTTATTCACTCAAAGAATTCACAGGACTCCTCTAATCATCTTCATTGAATAGTAACTTTCTCACTCTCACTGTGAGTTTCTCAGGTTGTGAGATGAGAGACTAAGAAGAATGAAACAAAGATCAGATTCATTATGGTTTGCTTTTGAGAAAATTTTCTGGCAATTTGAAAACACTAGCAGTTGAACAAGCCCTTGAATTACTGTGAACCTCTCTTCTTAAAATATCTTAGAACCAGAGAGATACAATGCTTCTGAATTTCGTATTTACAAATATGTGTGTATTTTTTTTTTTATTTCATGGGGAAATGCATTAATAGAAATTGTTATGTGGTAAAGCAGATATGTGCTCTTTCAGAAATATATATGTAGAGAATTTAGCAATGTGGCAAGCAGTATTTCTGAAGTCGAATTGTAGCTCACATTAGGAACTACACAGAGATGCAAGGAAATAAATAAAATTCTACGTTGATAATTTTACTGTAAGGTAATGGATGCAAATTAAACAATCTAAAATTATGTGATATACAAATTAGACTACTTGAATTAATGGATTTCTTGAAGAAAGAAAACACATAATCACTTAAAAACAATTTGAGAAGTATTTTGTTTCAGATACGAAATAAAATTATTTTATACAATGTGCTTTTTTGGACTCAAATGCTCATATAAATACTTGAGACATAAATATTAGAAAAAATATATTGCCATAAAACATTTTTTTTTAAAAAATGAGAATTCAGACTTCATTAGTCACCAATTATTTGCAAATCAGTGTATGAGTCTGCAAAACAGATTAGATGTAGCAAACATCTGTTAGCACTGCCTATAGTCTAAGCCTGGCATGGCATGGATTAAAAATTTAAAGAAAAAAACATCAGTTTATAGATGTTAATTTAAAGTATTAAAATTATAAAGAGATTAAGTAATCACAGCATTTAAGTACCCAGACAATATTTCAGGTTCTATTAACCTCATAGTTTTCATTCTTTATAAATAATTAAAACTTGACCTCCATTTATTATTGCATTATCAATCTTGCTTTATTCAGCTGTCTATTTCCTGTCTCATTCTCATATTATTTTCCTATCTTGGGTTCAAAGATGAGATAGCTGACCATTTACATATTTTTAAAAAATTTCCCAAAGTCTTATAATTATGACATATTTTAATAAGAGATGAGGTTGCCTCTGATTTTTACTTTAGAGCTGAGAAAATTGAGGCCTGAGAAATTTAAGTGGTCAGCCTAAGATAAAATTCTTACTCTGAGAATTAAGATTTTCATTTTATTTTTAAAAGCTATTTTTGTAAGATATCTTTATTCTTTGGTTTTAGTTCAAAACAAATTTCAACTCCTTTTAGAAGAAAACATATTTGTACATTTAGATTGGCTTATTTTCATCCATTTTATCTGTCTACATGTAGACAGTTGTTTCAGATATTTGACCACTTTGATAATGCACTATTTACATTTCTCTTGAATGACAAAAATAAAACATAGTATACAGTGATATTTTAATTAGAGTAATACCATCTAAAAGATTCTCAAAAGAAAAAAAAAAGCTCTTTAATACTTGGCACAAGGAAACTAATTCTGCTTCGCTCTTGCACCTGCTTAAAGGAATTTATTGGAAGAAATGGAATTGGAGATATCTGCCCTTTTTATTAAAATCCGCTTAAGAGTTAACGCCACCTGTTACCACATTGTATAATCCATCTTTTGGTTCTAGATTTTCTCCAGATATTTAACTTTTTGTTGTCTTGGGGATTGTGGCTTTTTTTTACAGTCTAATGAACCAAAAGTCACATCATCTGCCTATGTCAAATACAAAAATGTAGGTAGTTTAAAACATTTTATGTTAAGAAAGAAAAAAAATTATTGTTGATTTTGAGAATTCCACTTTTAGATTTAAATAGAGAGCTAATATTGCATTCCTGAGGACAATAACTAGGTAGGATTTTAATGATATAAACAAACTATCAAGGTTCCCTTAAGTCTACTTTAAATATTCTATTTTTACAGTTCTTTTTCTGGAATTGTCCATTGTTTTTATGCAAAAATTGTATCATGCAATTTTAGGCTAATTACAAAATTATATCAACGCGTAAGACAAATAATCTCTTGATTTTGTCTATTATTTGGCAGTGAAAGTATAGTTCAGCATATGGTTATTTTCACAAAATAATCTATTGATGACCAGGCAATATATTATTTTAGTAAATTTATCCAGGATAAAACTCAAACTGTACCTACTTTGAAGATGAACAGTTCACTCTCTGTGAACAGGAATAAGCTAATAGTATCAGGAGAATCTTCTCAGGTAAGCAAAGAGCCGTCTCCTCATAGTTCTACCTTCTCAGCATTCCTTATTTCTGAGTGGCAATCTTGTTAAAGCCTTATTCAAGAAAATTGCTAAGAATGTGGACCTATGATGTAAATTAGGGCATGTCGCTGTACTGTCCTTTGCTACTTCTTGAGAAATTAGATTTTTCTGGACACTTGGCAAGACCCTTATCTTGATTAATTGGCCTTTAGGGTTTGGCATGGAAATGTTTCCACTATATGGAATATAAGATAAACTCTTCTCTGCCTCACTGAATTGTAAATTAAGTCCAAGCTTCTTTGGAATAGAATGAAAACAAGGCTGATGAACTAGACCTGCATATAGGGACTGACCCAGTTTTAAGATTTGTAAGGAGGATAAATCAGACACCTTTCAAAGTAGCTTTCTCTTTGATGTAAGTCAGACAACATACAGTATCATATGGAGGCTACTTGACACTTGTTAGAAGGATTCTACCAGGTCCCAGGAGCCCGAAGCATCTGTGAGTGCAACTTGCTGTCCTTCGTGGAATTAGATTGGGGACCACAACAGTGCTTAAGCATCTAGTATATTAGGTAACACCTTGTTATACTTCTCTGTTCTGTCTCTTATATTTTTACTGTCTTATTGGAACTAGAGTAAATCTAAACATTCTAGGTATATGAGTTATGGTGGTGCATGAGTTATTTACTCTGATTTACAGAAAGTCTTAGAAAACTTGACTGGCTTAGGTTTTTCCTATTGTGTAAAGACAACTTATTCTTAATTAAACAAGCAGCTTTTAACTTTGTTACTTTCATTTGTTATTATTTTTTTTTCTAATTTAATAACAGTATCTTGGGCAGGAGAGAAGTTTCCTTGGAAATAAATTATTGAGGAAATATAAGTATTGTATATATTTATCCTGTAAATAGAAAAATAAAGAAAAAAATATGTACAAATACCTGCTGAGATAAGAGATCTCTGCTAGTATATTACCAAAAAAAAATTTTTTTTAATTTGATGGTTAAAACAAATATTTCTTTCATTCTAAATTTTATATCTCAGCTAAGGAAACAGAGTTATTACATTAAATAAGATTTGGTATTACACAGTTGAATGCAGAAATTTAGCTATTTTTGTCCATTTGGTCTCATTTTAGTATAGCTTTTGGAGGAAAGGGAAGCAGAAAATAAATTGTAAACTGATAAAGGGAAACAATTGATATAAATTAATTTTATTTTTATTTTTAAAAACATTTATTGAATTCATATTGTGCCTATGTGCCAGGCTCTATGCTAGGAGCTGGAACTATAAACTTTTATTTAGTCAACAAATTTAATTGATCCCTTTCTACAAGTCAAGTACTATTCTAGGCACTGGAGATAATAATAGACAGAAGAAACAATTCTAGGCCTTATTGAGCTTTCAAGTAAAAAAAGATAGACAAAAACACAATATATAAGTAAACTCTAAAGTTCATTAGGTGATGAGTGCTTGTCATAAAAATAATATAAAATAAAAAGGACTAGGAGAACTAGGAAGCTGCGATTTTAAGTGGAGTGGTTTAAACAAGGGTTCCAGGCAAAAAGAACAACCAGTGTGTTAAGGCTCTGTAGTGGGAGCACTTTGGGACAGGTTTGAGATCAGGAAAGAGATTAAAGAAGTTTCAGTAGAGTGACCGAGGGGGAGAATATTAGAAGTTGAGGGGTGAGAGTAGTGGGTTGAATCATGGCAACATTGTAAGCCATTGTAAGAATTTAAGCTTTTACTCTAAATAAACACCATCAGAGAATATGGAACGGAGGGTTTAATTTGATTTAAAATTTAAAAGGACCTGTTTGGCTGCTGTAATGACTGTAAATTGTGACAGGAAGAAGTGGGGGCAGCTGAGAAAGAGTGGAAGTAAAGAGTCTCATGCTCTTGATGGGTCTTGGGTCTAGCTCATGAGCCAGATATGTTCACAAATTGTAAGGGTGAGTATTGAAGAAGTAGGAGGAAAGTGTGGTCTGAGAAAAAAGCAAACTCTTTCAGGATCAAATGCATTCATTTCCAATTCTGCTCATTCAGTGTTAGTTCACATGTAGAGTCCTTCTGGGATATGGAGGCAGAAGAGGACAAAAGAGGGTGACACATTTTCATTTATCTAAAATATTTATTTTAAAATAATTTTTTATTATAACTGAATTAAAAAATAAAAAGCAATTATAATATCATCATCAAGAAATGCTCAGTGTTAATATGTTTATTTTATCTAGGCTTTTATTTATCTATCTACCCATCTATCTAACCATTTATGAAGAATTTTTTAAAATGTTTTATGTGAATAGATTTAGTTTATTTTTATTCAAATTACATCATCAGTGTTTACGCCGATCATGCAATATTTACAGAAACTATGATTTTTATGGCAGCATTTCCATTGTAGAGATACAGCATTACATCACTATAGCCATACAGTTAGAAAGACAGATTATTTTTACTGTTATGTTGTTAAAGGAATTATGTTTTGATCATCCTCGAATATAAATATTTATGACTCTTTAATGATTTTTAAAGATACAGTGATAGTAGCAGTAGTGAAATTTTAGGATCGAAAGCACGATTATCTTTAATGCTCCTGGCACAGCATCATATTGTTTCCCAGAAAGGCTACAGTCCCATGCCTTTGACAGCCTTCCCATAATTCCAGCTGGCTTCATACAATATAATTAATGTATACATGTGAGTTTATTTACTCCTGAGTTTTATGTTTGTTTCATGATATCATGTTTCTTCCCATCTTATGTTTTCCTTTACTGATTTGCATATATACTTCTTACTCATTTATAAGATCTAGTATATAAGATTACTTAACATTCTGTCATCTATATTGCAAATATAGTTGTAATTGTGCCTTTCAGTTTGCATGCTATTTTAAATTATAGATGGTCATTTTTTCTTTTGTTATTTCTTTCCTAATTTTTGGAAATATTTTTTCCCATTCTTATATTTTTATTCACATTATAGTTTTTTTCTATAAACTTAGGTGTTATTGACTTTATTTTTTTCTTAATTTTTTCTTTCAAACTCATTCTTCAGTTGGACTTTTTTTATGTAGAGTCAGAGATGAGGATCTAAACTCATATTTATTTTCTCAGTATATGGCCAGTTTTGCCAACAGTGTGTTTAGAATAGTTAATTCTTTCCCCATTAAATTGTGATGTTTTCTTTATTGCATATAAAGTTTTTACATATCCTGAGCTCTGCTTCCTCTGATCGGTTTAAAATTTTTTTAATTCATAATATATTTTGTTATGTAGTAGGAAATATCTCTGTAACATTTCAAGTCATAATATGATTAAGTTGGTCTGAGACTAGTCAAAGAGGCTTCCTTGTTGGCCAATAAATTATATTTTCCTGTTTCTATTTCTGTCAAAAGCCAACAAACAAAATGGTTTTATCATCTACTTTGTCATTTATCATTTATCATGAATAAACTCTTTTCCCTGCTAAAAATATTTAGAAAGAAACAAAACTTTTAGAATTTTATGTTAAACCAAACCAAATCCTAGACTTTATATATGAATAAAATATAAATTATGCAACATTTCTAGTAGGTTAAGTAGGTAAATGAATGGGTGAATGAATGAATAAATGAATGAAGTATGGTATAGAGATAGATACACAGATAATATTTTCATAATGAAGTTACACTGGTAGATATAAAACTAAGAACCTTTAATATATAAATACATTTAATGATTTGAGATATAAACACTAATTCAGAATTTTGGAATTCTAGTGGAAATATGGTTTAAGACAGGGTAGAATGACTGAAAAATCTGAGATGATTTTCCAATTTGCATTTCTGTTCTAGGAGTGAGAATTAATTTCCTGTGGAAAACTATAAAGATTTTAACACCTTGACTAGCCTGAAAAATGAAATGGGAAGCATATATTGAGAGTTGTTTTTTTAACCATAGTTAAATTTTCTCATATAGTATCTTTTGTCTCCTCTTCTAATTTTTTCTTTCTCCATTCACTTTTTTCTTCTTCTTTTCAGGTCTCCTTCCGCTGCCTTCTATTTTATTACTTAAAATCTTGCCTAATTAACTTCAACAAGAGAGATCTAATAACCAGTCAGTCATGGGGAAAAAAAACAGAAAAAGCAACAAAAGAAACTATCAACCGATTAGTATATCTTTCTCGTTGTATAGTAGATTAGATATTGCTGTTTTGACTTCCCAGTCTCATGAGAAAGACTTGGCTAAGAAAGTCCACAACAAAACATTCATTAGTATGACATATGGCAAAAATAATGGAAGTGGGACCCAACAAACCCATTCAGGTTAAAATCTTGAAGCTGTAATTGTAAGATAATTATGTAGTCCTATTGTCAAGCAGTTACAGCATGAGACCAATAGAATGCCAAGGGAAATGTTGATCTGTATTTGAAAGCCTTAATATTCTCCAAATTTTATTCACCACCTTGTACAATGAATAGGGCTCTCTTCTGAAGTTGCAATTCATGCACAAGTTACTGAACAGTTAGGTTATTAAAAGTGATGACCAAAGAGCTGACTGAGAGGACTTGGAGTGATACTCAGATGAGAAAACGAAAGATACACTCTTCCAAAAAAGTTTATTCCAAGATGTAGACAATGCTCCTAATATCCAGATTGCATATCTGAGTATGTCAATGATGTAACTCATTATAAGGGTGATAAATAAACCACTGCATTGTTTTCTTTCCAATTTGCTCTAGTGAAAGGAGCTGTTTTCATGTTTCCAGGAAAAGTTTGTAAAATTGATCAAATTCTAAAACCTGTATCAATTTTCTTTTAAGAGTTGCTCTATGATCACAATTATACATTCTGCTGTAAAATGCTGATAAACATAATATCTCAGGAATATTGAAATTGTAAACATTCAGATATCTCCAATTAATCTATTTCAATAGAAAAGTGATGTATGCTGTATACCATTTTTATTTAAGTGAATTTTGCATAGTTTTTATCCCAGTAATTCCACAGGGAAGGCAAAAAAAAAAAAAAAAATCTCCATCTGCAATAGGTAACCAGGATATGTTCTATTTTAGGTAGTGCAATAATTTCATTAATATGAGAATGAACTGTTAAACTGTTAAAATTTTGCTAGAATGAAATTACTGATTATTAGAGTTACCTAAGACCTAAAATTGAATGAAAAATATGTTCAAAATAAGTTTAAAAATCATAATAATTCAAGAACACTCAGTGTACATTTTTAATAATTTTTCCACAAAGTTATGGTATTTGATCATTTAGTCTATTAGGTTAATTTTATAAATAATGACAAAAAAAAGCACAATGAGATCAAGATCAAGAGACTTTTCCAAAACCATGCATATACTTGACACTGGAATCAAAAATTCTTTTTTCCCAACCCACAGATGTATTTATACAAATAATAGGTGATATCTAGAGATAATTCTTTGGATAAACATCCAAGTAAATGAAGATACTTACTTAAGGATGTTTGTTATTTCTTCTTTCGTACCTTCTGTTATTTTGCATTATTCTTTTACAACAAAAAACTGATCATAACATTCCTCTGCTCAAAATTCTCTAGCAATAATTCCCTCCTTCTCAAGTCACTCAGATTAAAAACCTGTCCTTATAATGCCCTGGAAGAATCCTGATGTTCTGTCCTTTTATTACATTCTGACTTCATCCCCTATCCTACCTCCCCACCCCTGCTCACCCGCAACTTACTCTGTCTCAGTTCTTGGTCCTTCAAATTTACCAAACATTCTCAGTCTCAGAACCTTTGTAGTTCCTTCAGCCTAAAATTTTCTTTCCCCAGGTATGGCCCCCTCACTCTCTTCCTTATCTTCTTCAAGTCTATGGCCAAGATAACTCCTAAACATGGAAATGTACTCCCCTGTTCTGTGTCTGCTCTTTTAGAGGTGCCTGGTTTGCTCCTTTTCATACTGAGTCCCATCTCCCACAAAGCAAAGAATTAAAAAAGCCCAGAGGAAACACCTACCTGAAACTGACATCCCTTTCTAGAGCACCCTGCCATTTTCAAGGGATGCTCAGCAAGTGTTATGGGTGTGACTGCTTTACTCCAGTCATAGTATCAGTCAGGGCTTCCCCAGTTATTTAAAATTATACCATTGTTATTATTCAGATCTCCCTCTTTTAATTTCCTATGGTATATATTACCTTCTATCCTAGTGTACAACTTATTACTGATCATGTCCTCCTACCGGGATGTAAACTCCATTAGGCAAGAATTTTGTCATCTTGTTCATTGTTGTAGCACCTTGTCCTAAACACTGCTTGGCACACTATATGTGTTCAATAATATTTGTTGGTTGAGTAAAGGGCACAAATATATCTTCTTTCTTCTGAACAGCTGTGAAGATGATGAAAATTCATTTGTAGATTTTACGTTGTTTTCAGTTGACTTTCTTGCAACAGAGCCTATTCTAATGATTCAAATCTCCTTCCTTAAATCCACCAAGTACTGTCAAAGTTTTAAAAAAACATCTTCAAAACAGTGAAGTTTAATCAAAATTCAAGCTTTTCATAAAACCAATTAGAAATGACTTCTTTCCCTTTGTTTTGAAACACTAGTTGAGAAGTTAAACTGAACCTTGAGTTAAAAATAACAGTGTTTATCAGTTTATAAATTACCTCTAATGGGATAGTCTGAAGTTTTTCTTTCAAACCTAAAAGAAACTAGCTTTCCAAAGATGTGTGAACTATTTTCTGGTGTGATATTTTTCACTCTATATTTGATAAATATTCCACAGTTTCTTAAGTATTTACTATTATAACCTAAATAAAATATTGATTTAAGGACAAGCTATTCCCAAGATGAGACTATAAGTTTTTTTTAAAAGTTATTAAACTTTTAATGCCTATCTATTATGTTTAATAAAAGCCAGTCACTGGCTCTTATTAAAGTGGGAAAATGAGAAAAGTGGGAAATCATAATACTTTAGAAGACTAAGGACATCTGTATCTGGTGACTTTTTTCAAATATTAAAGCAATCCCTGAAAAATAAGCTTTGATATATACCTCTCAAACAGAACCTTTAATGTAACACCTTTATAAACAGAAATATTCACATTTTTTTCATTTTTTTTCATAACATTTTGCGTGCATGGAATAGAATTTTAGATCTTTAGGACCCTTAGAGGTTATCTAAATTTAATCTCTTCATTTCACTAGTGAAAACTGTAAGCCTCAAATAATTTAAGGCAGAAATAAACAGTGCACATGAACGTAAAAAATATTTTGTTACTCAAAGAAGAGCTCTTATTGGGGGTGGGAGTGATTAAGACCATCAATGTGAGAAGATGGAGGCAGTATGCCCAGTACTGACACAAGGAAGGAGCAAAGGTGAAAATTCTCAGGTAATGTGAAAATAAAGAGTGAGTGCTCTGGTTTAATTGGCATGTCAGGAAGAAATGGGACATAGATAAGAAGTAAGATTAGATTATGGTAAGCTTTCAGATGTAGGTTTAAGAATTTAGATTTTACTATGTAAGCAATGAAGAACTATGATGTTTTTGAGAGAAAGGTGATTAGAGTTGTGTTTAAAAACAAAACTTGTCAGTAATTGGGAATGTTAGAGGGGTGAGAAGGAGAATAAGTGCTGGAAGATCATTGATGTTATGAAATAAGTGATGTTATATGTAGGTATATTGAATCATTGGATATATAGTTCAGGGGGAAATCCATTTGGACTCAAGTTTTTGATAGAATGGAGAAAAAAATAGAAAGGAAAAATGCTTTGTGGGTAGGTTTAAGAGAACATGAGAACAATATATTTCAGCAATCTCTCTCATGTGACTGTACCACCAAGAGACGCCAGCTTCAGGTACTATAGTTAAATAGGAATCATAAGATAAAACATAGTAATAAAGTAGAGAGGAGTTTATTCAGCATCTCCCTGTCACTTTTCTCATTTTAGAACTAGATCGATGTGTTCTTAGCTATTGAACATAGACAAATGATCAAAATTCCCTCTTCTAATTTTTGTTAAAAAAGGGACTCACCTGCTGTAATACAAACTAAATTTAAGAAAGTAATAGAAAGCTAAGATGTTGGAGGCTAGATATCAATGAATAAATTAAAAAAAAACAGATGTAGTCTTTGATACATGAAATATTTGTAAAAAAAGTCATAAAATAATTTAGGAGAGAGAAATGAAAATGATTTTGAGCACCATTTTTTCCCAGATGGTTATGTGAGTATCTATAGAGCAAACAAAGTAAACTACAGACCAAGCCACATTGTTAGTTCAGAGGATGACGATAAAGACATTTCATAGTATACAAAATTTATAACATTTAAAATATTTAATTTTTTCTGACATAGTCTATGTAATTAAAGTATTACCATATTCATAACATATACCGGAGAGTAGAACATTTTACAAATTAGTTTTTGTGTGTTATTTTAGTAAAATGTTTTCTCTTTGAATATGTGATCTAAAATAATCTGCTTTTCTAAATTGTGATATTTATTGACTTGGGGTCAAATTTCTTACCATAAAATAACTCTAATGTAATTATGTAAATCAATGTAAAACATGATTCAATTGACAATTTGTTTAAACAGTGTCTATAAAATCATATGTTAAAAAGTGTGTTATATAGTTAAATTGTTTTCAAAAAGTAATTTAAATTTGATTTAAGGAGGACATTTTTCTCATTAAAATACAGTGCTGACAAATCCACAGATAACATGTTTGGAGATGCTAGGTGTATTAAATTATACATGGTCACTTAGGGAATTTCTCAAGGAAATACTAATAGTAACAGTATAAGCCCACAGGTATTATGGCAAGTACATCCATCATGTGAGAACTGTTGTTAATAAAACCTTATTTCCAACTACAAAGAGCTTTTAAAGCATTTTCCACTTGGATTACTGTATTGTTTTGTAGATTTTAAAGATTCAGTTGTTGGCTTAGAAACTTGAAAATAAATATCAAAGTAAAAGTGTGAAGTTTTGCAACAACTATCTAGGTTTGACCTATCCCCTGCCATAAGAACAAACAAAAACAAGAAACATGTAAAAATGAGTTTATTTGAATACAGGAAACAAATACAGTCATTTGATAAAAGAAGATATTTAAGAAAAATATAACACTTTTTTTGACCAAGAGTATTCATCTGGCATTACTTCTGTAAAACCCCGTGTTCTTATCTCACCACATTGACCCATTTATGGCCTACATTGTTATTTAAATTCTCACATTTTATTCCAGCCTTTTCAGAATAATTGGAAATACTCTGATTGTAAGAAACACACTTTAAATTTCTTTAAACATGAAGAATTTCTATCAGAACAAGCATTTGATAAATCTATAATGCTCAATTACAATCTTTCTGTCATCTATTTGAAAATTATTAAAGATAATTTATAGTTAACATCTATTGAATACTATCTATGTACCAGTCATGTCTTAAAGGGATTATTTAATTTATTCTTCAAAATACATCTAATTATTAAATAATTTTAGTATTATTTTATTAGTATTCCTTTAGAAAAGTAAGACAGAATTTTAGAAAACTATTAAGGATTCCTTATTTATTTATAATGCATAGAGATAGGATTTCAAACCCAGGAATTTAGATGCCTATGTCTATGAGTCCACACTTTTTTAATTAATATCTTACTTTTCACATGCATGACCTGAAGAGTTTATGAATTCAACTTATACTGTAATTCAGAAATGTGCAAAATGCATCTCTAAAACTAGTTTTTAGGGTGCTTAGTTGCATAGCCACTGGGTGCTCTGTTGCATAGCCACAGCGGTAAGCAACTGTTCTGTGGACCGTTGTGTGGTTATGGGGATGCCCTGAAAAAGCTAGCTGGTCTAATGTGCTTATTTGAGGAACTGCACACAAAGAGAAAAAAAAAAAATGGTTACTACAATAGGCTGGCCGATCCTGTGGGCAGTTTGGCTAGCCACCAAGGCCCAACTTTCTAGTTAGAAAGTTGGAAAAAAGAGTTGAGGTTACAGAAAATATGGTTGTGAATTACTCTGCTAGATTCAGGGCTTACAGATAAGTTGAGAGAACAGGAAAATAAGTTGGAAACCTCAGCATGTCGTTTTACAAAGCTAGGAGGGCGCAAGTTGAACACTTTTGACAAAACCTAATTGGAATGCTAAGAGGTGGAATAACTCTGAAAGTGAGAAGAACCAAGGGGAGGATGTTGCAGTGATTGACGATAAAACGGACAGAAAGTCCATGCTGTCCTCCCCATTATATAAAGGAACATTTTAAAAAGTAATGATCCCAGAGTTCTGATAATAGAAAAATATACCCTAAAACTCCTAAGAGAACACTTTCATTCTTTCTCTGTGTCTTAAATTTGTAAATCTTATCATGTCTTTGAAATGTAAAGACCCCAGGAGATAACTAGCACACTGCTCACAATCACCTGAGACTGAAGGATTTGGCCTTTCTTCATCTTTCATTTCTTCTTGATCCAGTGCACATCCAGAATTTCTGTAGTTTTTACCAGATACAAATATAGATAGAAAACTGTTTAGTGCTAAAAATGAGTTACATTCCTGAACGGTAAAATAATTGGAGGAGGACACCTATAGATGGTATATGTTTGCCATTAAAATCCAGGTAATTCACCAGACATTATGCCTCCCTTTTGGTGATTTAAGACACGAAGTACAATGACTTGTCTTCACTAGAGGAATGACTTGTTTTTTATTAGATAATGAAGTTATTTGACATGCTCCGTGTCACTCAACTCCAGAAAATTCTATGATGTGGTCTTTACTATTTTCTCTGAATTTATCTCTCATTTATTTCCAATGTATCACATTCATTTACTACTTCCCACTCTTCAGATATCACCATGATGGCCTCAATATAGGGGATCACAGTGATATTCTGTGGAATTGTGGGATGGTTGAAGTATTTAGCTGGAATGTTTTTCTATTCTTGAAGTAAGATATTACATTTGTTCTGCTGGTCCTTAAAGATGTTTTTCTAATTTTCTGTGTATGGGAAAAGGAAAATATACTTGCTATCTCCATTCATACCAAGTTCTAGGGACATTTTAATTTTTTTCAGTAAGAGGACTCTACTAGGAACACCAGTTGTATTAAAGTCATATCCTGATCAAGTTTAATAATCCACCATCTTTTTCCAGATACCACTAGTCTTTTAGCCAAAATAGGAACTGGAAATGTGATATGAATCAATAAATATCCATCTTTCAAGGCTTTAATTGTAATAATAACCACTTCATTCCTCTCAGAGGTATATTATAGTGTTTGAGTTAGTGTTGTGATAGGAAAAGTGAGGCCCACTAGCTTTTGTATGGGCTACATAATGGCCCTTACTCCAAATATCAGGAAGCCAGTGTGGTGATTTTGCAAAGCTGTGATATCAGTTCAAACAATGAATAAAACAAATATGGAAACATTCACAGAATGGATTGTGGGCCACAGAGAACTGATTGTGAGATTAACTTACTTTTGAATTTCATTTGTCGCATGATTCTCTACAGGTCCTTAAAATTGGTTGCAAGTTTTGGTATGGGTGCTCATAAATAGTGTTTTGTTGGAGATAGTTGGTGAAATGATGGTTAGTTCTCTTTTGCCAACTCACAATTACTTAGAAAAGTATCCATAATTGTTCAGGGGTAAGGTAAGGAAAGACTCATTTTTTTATGAAACCAGGGCAAATCAACATTGTGGATCAATAGGAGACTAGATTTTCTTACTATCATTTTTGCCCTTGGAAGACATACACACTATTTTAAATAAGAGAATTCAAAAGAAATATAGTTAGACAAAAAAAAAATTCTGGAAATATTACTATTCAGGAATGTAACTCATTTTTAGCACTAAACAGTTTTCTATCTGTATTTATATCTGATAAAAACTACAGAGATTCTGGATGTGCACTGGATCAAAAAGAAATGAAAGATGAAGAAAAGCCAAATCTTTCACACTTAAATGTGGTAAAAAGTGTTAGCATGTTATTTTAGCTATAAATTTATAAAATTTATTTTAAAAAATTATTAAAAAATTTGTTAAAAAATTTTTTAAAATCATCCTTTTATTTTAAAACTTTGAAACTTTGACCAAATCAAAATTTTGTGGAAAAAATTCATGTTTCAAAATTTTTCTTCAATTTCTTTAGATGATTAAAGAAAAAATGCTTGTGTGATGATATTTGACATACTGATTGATTTAATAAATACTTATTGAGATATCTGGTCAGATATGACTGAATCATTTTGTTTTATAAATATGTAGAAGTTACCATTAGAAATTAATCTTGGCTATGTGGCTACCTTATTTACTATGTAAAATATATCTTTTGTATAGGCTATGGATAAAGAGAGTACTTAGATTTACAAATTTAGTTGCTTTCTTTTAGCTATAACCATCCCTCTTCTCACTCTCTTTCTGTAGTTCTTAACCCAGAACTTAAAACAGTGTTTCTCAATACTGGATGAACATTAGAATCATCTGATGTACAGGGTGGATTCCAGATCAATTAAATCAAAATGTTTGGGAGCAGAACCAAGGCATAGATAGCCAAGACTGAGTCATTGCCTTCAGGATAAATATGATAGGTTTCTATGTTATTTATAATAAATCAAGAAATTATGTTTAAGACTTAAAATGTAAAAATGTATAAAATTAGTTCTTAACTACAACAAATAACCACATAATCCACTTTGTTCTTTCTGTCAAATCAAGCCTATCAACAGTTCTAATGTTAACTGTAATAGTGCTTAAGGAAAGTTAGACCTCAAAACTATGAGGTAGAACAGATCTCAATATTATGACTTCAAGTAGATCTCACAAAAACATCAACAGGTACCTTGGAAGAATTATCATCATCTACTATGTCTGAGCTGGTCTCACCCTTTTGTTAATTGATGGCATAGGTGAGATGACCATGTCAGAAAATTTCAAATAGCTCTTCACTTTATGGTTCGATATGACACCTACCAGGTGGGGCTGTTATGTTCATTGTTTCTCAGCCACTCATAGTGTTGAGTAATTTAAATATCCTGGTAGTTGTTTAGGATAAATATCTGAGGCCCAATATTGTATTAAAGAGAAAGTTTATTTCTCTTCAATACAGAAATATATATATTTCCAGAACATATAATAGAGTATACAGAAAATCACTGGTCCGTGAAAACATGTTAAGGTCCAGTCAGCAATCTGCAATGTTTATGGTAGAACTGAGAAAACTTTGTAAAATATCAGTGACCCAGGGAGAGTATGTTATTTCGTATTCTTCTGGAGTCTTGTAATAGTAAGCATTCAGCAGATGACTAGAGACCGAATGGCTCAGATTATTCAATACAATTTATTTTCCTATGGAAACAATATTAGGTATAATGGCCAGGTCCGTAGATTTAGTAGTCAGAATAATGCTTCCTCCTTGGCCCCTCCCAAAAGTTATTTACATCCTTATATCTGGAACCTGTGAATATGTTACATCACATAGTAAAAGAGAATTAAGGGTGCAGATAGAACTAAGATTATTAATTGACTGGCCTTAAAATAGTTATTATCCAGGTTAGCTCACTTAATCGTGACACTCCTTAAATATAAAAGAGGGAGGCCAAAGAATTAGTGTCCAAGTGATGTGATGTGAAAGAAACTTGACTGGCTGTTCCTAGCTTTGAAGCTGGAAGATGCCATGATCCAAAGATTGTGAGCAGCTTCTAGACACTAAAAATAGATTCTCTCTTAGAGCTTCCAGAAAGGAATGCAGTCATGTTGACACCTTGATTTTATCCCAGTAAGATACATTTCAAACTTCTGACCTAAAGAACAGGAAGATAATAAATTTGTGTCGTTTTAAGTATTAAGTTAATTTGTTACAGCAGTAATAGGAAACAAATACACTAAGCCAGATCTTAAAATATGGTCTTAAAAATACATTTAAAGTAAATGTATTTTTTAGTGAGTTGGCATTTACAGATTTTAACTTGTAGTTATAACTTACAATCTATAGTCAAATAGGTTTTGAGAAATATATACTCATGAAACCCACGTTCCTCTCAAGATATAGAATATTTTATCACCTTAAAATGGTTCCTTATCACCCCTTCCCAATTAATTTTCCCACCATTCACCAGGCACTACTGTTATGATTTCTATCACCAGAGATTAGTTATTCTATGGTTTCATATAAATGAAATGAAACAGGATTTACTCTTGTGTTTTGTTTCTTTTACTCAGGTTAATGTTTTGGGGATTCATTCACATTGTTATATGAATCAGTACTTCTTTCCTTTCCGTTACTGAGTGGTATGCTATTGTATGAATATACATGATTGTTTATCCACTCACCAGTTGAACATGTGAATTTTTTTAGTTTTTGACATTTCTGATTAAGCTTCTATAAAATTTCTTGTAAATTTTTGTGGATATTTATTACACCTTCATATTGAGAGTTGGCTGAAGTACGAAGCCAATTATATTAGCCTGGATAATGGGTCAGAGAACAAGAGTCTATGTGGCAAATGTTAACTGAACTAATCACACTTGGAAACTATTCTTGGCTCAGGTCAATTTTAGCTTCTTGTCTGTAGGTATCCAGTTCCATCCAGCTGCTAATAAGTCACTACTGGCGGGCAATTAGTCTTGATCTTTATTCATATTTATTTACCCCACTTAGCTTAGTGGAACGGCTTTGACATTGGTATAAAAAATGTCTGGATTTGGGACAATTGGATATCCACATGCAAAAAGATAAATATAGACACTCACCTTACATCATACCTAAAAATGAAATCAAATGGATAATGGACATAAATGCAAAACAAAAAAAAATATATACAATTTAGAAGTACACATACAAAGTCCTTAAGACTTTTAGTTTTTTCTATATGACACCAAAAAGCAGTCCATAAAAGAAAAATATTAATAAACTTGGCATCATAAAATTCAAAACTTTTACACTTCAAAAGACCTCATTAAGAAAATGAAAAGACAAGCAATAGGCTAGAAGAAAATATTTGCAAAATACATATTTAATTAAGGATTTATATCCAGATTTACAAAGTTTTCTTAGAATTCAATAGTAAGATGAACAACTCAATTAAAAAATGGGCAAAAGATATGAACGAATATTTCATCAAAGAAGATATATGAATGGCTAATAAGTGCATACAAGATGCCTAACATTATAAATCACTAGGGAAATACAAATTAAAATCACAAAGATATATCATTTCACACCCATTAGAATAGCTATAATAAATAAGACAGACAATAAAACCTATTGTGGAAGATGTAGAATCACAGGAACCTTCATACAATGTTGATAGGAATGTTAAAGAGAAAACAGTTTATCGATTTCTCAAAAAATTAAGAGTACAACATCCATGGCCCAGAAATTTCATTCCTAGATATCTACTCAAGAGAAATTAAAACATATCTGTGAATTTTCATAGCAGCATTATTCATAACAGCAAAGAAATGGAAAAGAAAAACGAATATACCTCAACTAATGAATGTATAGACAAAATGTAGTATCCCATGCAATGGAATATTATTCAGTAATAAAAAGTAATGAACTATTAATACATGCTAAATCATGAATGAATCTTAAAACATTACATTAAGTGAAAGAAGTCAGACACAAGATGCCACATAGAATATGATTGCATTCATATGAAATGTCTATAACAGCCAGATTTAAAAAAAGAAAGTAGATTAGTATTAGCTGAGACTTGTGGGTGGGAATGAGGATTAAATGTAAATAGTCATGAGGAATTTTACTGAGGATGTAAAAATGTTCTAAAGTTGCTTGTGGTGCAACAGTAAGTAAGTAAAATACAAAGATCACTGAATTGTACACTTAAAATGTAATTTTTCTTGTATGTAAAATACTCTTCAAAAAACATAAACAAAAAAGAAAGAATGCTTGGGTTTAAAGTCTGGTACCTGAATTTACTAACATCTATCTTTGGACAAGTTAGTTAACTGCACTTAACCTCATTTTTTCATATGTAATACGATAAAATATGTACATATATCTTAAGATTGGGTAAGGCTGATAAACTATAAATATGCCATTGATCTAGACTAGAGTAAAGGTTCAATTAGTAGTAATTATTGTTTTCCATACTGTGAAATAATTTTCCATTCCATTCTCTATTCAAAATTCTTATTACCTCTAAAATTCTGATGAAACTTAAAATAATTAATAACTTATACACACTCAGAAAGTAGTCTGTTAGTTTTTTTTAATTTTTAAAAAATTTTCAGTTACACTTGGCATTCAATATTATATTAGTTTCAGTACAACATTGTGATTAGACATTTATATAACTTATGAAGTGATCACAACAATAACTCTACTACCCATCTGATACCATTACAATGTTATTGAGTATATTTCTTATGTTATACTTTACATCCCCAGTTTTCACCCACCGCCTGAACCCTACTCCCATCTGCCAACCATAAAAATATTCTCTGTATCCATGAGTTTGTTTCTGTTTTGTTTATTTTGTTCTTTAGATTCCATATGCCAATGAAATCATATGGGATTTGTCTTTCTGACTTACTCCATAAGTCTGTCTGACTTACTCCACTTAGCATAATACTCCATCGGTCCATCTATGTTGTTGCAGATGGCAGGATTACACTCTTTTTTATGACTGAGTAATACTCCATTGTATATATGAATTATTTCTTCTATATCCATTCATCCATTAATGGACACCCAGGTTGCCTTCATATCTTAGCTATTGTAAATAATGCTGCAATGAACAAATGGTTGTACAGGTCACTTCAGAGTAGTATTTTAAGTTTCTTCAGATAAATACTCAGAAATGGGATTACTGGGTCCTTCTCTGTTCCTTGTTGTAGCCTTTGTTTTAAAATCTATTTTGTCTGGTATAAGTGTGGCTAACACAGATTTTTTTTAAATTTCTGTTTTTATGAAATATCTTTTTCTTCCTTTTATTTTTAGTCTATATGTGTCTTTTGATTTGAAGTGAGTCTCTTGTAGGCAGCATATTTAAGGGTTTTATTTTCTTATTCATTCAGCTACTCTATATTTTGATTGAAGCATTTAATCCATTTACATCTGAAGTAATTGTTGATAGATATGTAGTAATTATCATTTTAGTATTCATATTTTTAATATTTTTCTTCTTTTAAAGAAGTTTCTTTAAAATTTCTTAAAATACTGGTTTAGTGGTGATGAACTCATTTAGCTTTTTCTTGTCTGGGAAGGTCTTTATCTGTCCTTTGATTCTAACTGTTAGCTTTGCCAGGTCAAGTAATATTGGTTGTAGGTCCTTACTTTTCTTCACTTTAAATATTTCCTGCCAAACTCTCTGGACTGCAGTTTCTGTTGATAAATCAGCAGACAGTCTAATGGGAGCTCCCTTATAGGTAACTAGCTGCTTTTCTCTTGCTGCTTTTAAGGTTCTCTCTTTGCTTTGACACTTTGGCATTTTAATGATGATGTATCCTAGTGTGAGCCTCTTGGGTTCATCTTGTTTGGAACTCTTTGTGCTTCCTGGCTTGTACATCTATTTCCTTTGCTGGGTTAGAAAAATTTTCCATCATTATTTCTTCAAACAGGTTTTTAACTTTTTGCTCTCTCACTTCTTCTTCTGGTACTCCTATGATGTGAATGTTGGTAAGCTTGATGTTATGCCAGAGACCCCTTAAATAATATTTATTTGGGGGGATTCTTTTTCTTTTTGCTATTCTGATTGAGTGCTTTATGCTACCTTCTCTTCTAAATTACTAATTTGATCTGCTCTTTCATGTAATCTACTGTTGATTCCTCTGAGTGTATTCTTCATTTCTGTGACTGTTTTCTTCATTTCTGGACTGGTTCTTTTTTATGTTTTCTATCTCTATTTTTATGTTTTCTCTTTTCTTTTGTTAAAGTTCTCACTGAGTCCACCTACTCGTCCCTAAGTTTATTTTGCATCCTTATTAGCAGTGTTTTGAACTCTGTGTCTGGTAGATTGTTATCTCCATTTTGTTTAGTTCTTTTTTGAAGCTTTGTTCTTTCTTTAATTTGAGACTTTTTTTTGTCTTTTCATTTTGACTGCCTCTTTATGTTTCTTTCTATGTATTAGGTTCAGTTGCTATATCTCAGTCTTAGCAGAGCAGCCTAATGTAGTAGATGTCTTGTGGGGCCCAGTGTCACAATCTTCAAGGTCATATGAGCCAGGTGCTCCAGGTGTGTCTTTTGTATAAGTTGTATATGACTTCCTGTTGTAGTTGAGCCTTGATTGCTGTTAATATGTCAATGGGAGGGATTGACCCTTAGGCTGATTGGTTGTGAGGACTGGCTGTGACTGCAGTGGAGGAGCTCTTGCTCAGGGGCTGACTCTACAGAGCAGGATTCACTTTAGCAATCTCTGGTGCCTGTTCAGTTTTCCTTTCTCAGACAAGGCCCTGGGTGTGTCATTCTCAGACGAGGCCCTGGGTGGCTGATTCAGTCTGAAGCCAGCCACCAGGCAGTCCAGCCCTGTTGCATCCTTGTAGGGGCCCCATTTTAGGCCAAATTTAACCACAGCCTGTGCCCTGCTCAGGGCCACCTGGCATGAGACACCAAGCAATTCGCAGGTGGACACCACCCATGCTGGGCTTAGAGGTGCCTCTAGAGGCCAAGCCCCATACTAAGGTTGGCTGTACCAACCAGTCTTAGAGCTGCTCAGCAAGAGTTAGGGGCAGGCCAAGGACAGATGCTTCTTGTTTGGGCTTTGTGAACCTTTAAATTATTTTATGAAAGTCCACGGCATGAGCCAAACCAGGCTGTTTGTAAGAAAAAAACCACCTGAAATGGTTTGAGTGAGCCTGTAATTTGGGTGCAGTGGGGTCTCAGGGGATCAGCGGAGTGGAAGGACCAGTGTTAAACAGGTTGATTGAGACTCAGACATGGTAGCCTCCTGCATCTGCACACAGGGTGGGCAGAGGGCCCAACAAAGGAACAATGGCCTCCACTAGCATTTCTATCTGGGAGAAAGTTTTACCTCCAGCCACCACCATGAAGCCAGACAATTCAGTTTCTCCCTGTTTGTCCTTGGTGCCCTTTGAGCTGCTGCCCCAGCACCAGAGCTGAGAGTAAGTGATTCATCAGTGAGTAAGTCTATGTTTTGGCCCCACCCCACTCAGCCACAATCTGTGCTTGTTTTCACAGCCAGAAGTTGTGGGGAGTTCTCTTTCCAGAATGGAACCTCAGGCCACGGAGCTTAGTGTGAGACTTGGACCCCTCACTCCTCGGGGGTACCTTCTCAGCCAAGATATTCCTCTCAATTTTCATTTGTCACATACAGTTGTGAGACCAGCTCATTTCACGTCCCCACCGCTCCTACTACACTTGAGGTGGCCTCTTCTGTAGGTCCCCAGATGTAGGATTTCTGCTCAGCCAGACATCAGGCAACTCTCAATAATGACTGCTCTATAGTTTAATTGTAATTTTGAGGTGGTTGTGAGAGTAAGTAAACACAGTGTTTACTTACTTTGCTATCTTGACCAGAAATCCAGTTTACTGGTTATTTTAATATAAACTTTTAACTTGTAGAGTTTTAAAGAATTGAATAAAATCAAAGATATAAGTATTTTTTGTGGCATGTATTAGTACTCCTGGTGGTGAGCCCCTGTACTAATGTTCTCTGGAAGTGGAGAGAGGTGGGGAGTGGGAGAAGCCAGATCTGGCTAGGGTTTGCCTGTATGGTTAGATGACATTTAATAAGTTCCTCTTAAATTTCTAACCTAGCCCATTGCTCAGCAATTAGGATTAAGTGACAGACAAATACGTGTGGGATTTAATTCAATTAGAGATGCTAATTTAATAAAAAGTTTTAATAAAAATATAAGCAACAAAAATGAACTTGAATGAATAGTTATTAAGTAGGCTTTTTAATGTTTTATATGTTAAATGATAAAAAAAAGTTGTTTGAAATCTAGTGTTGAATTTTCCATATCTGCTCCAATGCAAACCCAGTTCTTAAAACTCCTTTTAGAGATTTTTATATGAGTTTATTAATAGACTTTTCCTCAGATTTTTTCTAAATAGATTTATTTTCTCTTTAGTCTTTCAACCTCTACATTTTGGGAAGCATTCACAAATACCATTGGCAATGTTCAGTGAATGAACATTTCTCCTATTATCTAATTGTTTATTTTGAATCTCCAATTTTCTTTACTGGTCTTCGGTGGATTGCTTTGCCTATATTATATGCTTCTGCTCTGGATATATATTTAATAATGTGCTAAATGACACATTATTTTCCTAAGCCATCAAATGTGTTAGCATTCCTCAGGGTCACACTTGATTTTCCTTCCTTCTACCATCTCTTTTTTAATATGCTACCATAAAATATAAGCTGCAAAATAATTTACTCCCTGCAATAATGGAAAAAACTATTTTAAATCTTACATCTTTTAGCACTCTCCCAACACTCTACTTTACCACACTCATAACTAGTTAAATATATCAAGGGTTGCTTCTTAGATCCCTTTCTTATTGGAGATAATATTTATCAAAAATAATATGTGCAAGATATTGGGCTGAGCATATTGACTAAATACATTGTCGCATTATCATCACAACCACCTTAAGAGGTAGAAACATTATGGACTTCATTTTATGGACAAGGAAACTGAGCCTCAGAGAGGGAAAACACCTTGTATTTATAAGGTTATTCCTGAAACGTAGCTATATTATCTCTGGTCAGCCAACTTTGAGGATGACATTGTCCACATGAGATAACTCACCTAACTGCATCTAAAAATGTTCTTGACTCAGTAATCAGCTCTACTTCTTCAAAGTAAAGATCTTTGTCCTCTGTGGCTAGACAAAAACTGGAAATGCTAGAAAGAGTGAGTTTCAAAAGCCTCTGGAATGATGAACTGAGCTATTTCCACAAGAAGATGCATTCCCACAATGGGTTTGATTGATGTTCAGATGACCAGATCTAGGGAAATGTCATAAGCATGAGTAGAGAGCAAGTATAATTTATCTTCCACTGGGGAAAGAAAACTGGGCAGTGTACGAACTTCAAAATACAAGATGGAAAACAGACCACACAGATAGGCACAGGCTGACTTTTCTCTCTACTCTTTCTAATATGAGAGGAAAAGCATTGTTAAGTGTCTCCTCTTGAGGGCAAAGGCTGATTTTCAGCATTTGCAGAAAAGATGTCACTGAGCAGGATCTCTAGTTCTCATAAATTGGCTCCAATGGTCATATTTCCAGGATTTTTTTATGCTCTTTTCTAAATACCTCCAATTTAATTCCCAGAAGAATGAGCATTCAAGAAAAGAGTAGTTTCAAAGATTCCAAATACTTATTACCTAATTTCAATATGAAAACAATTTTGAATTACCTTTTAATTGGTTTGAGTTATTTACAACTAATTGAATCAGTTGGAGTTAGTATCTAAACAACAACAGCAACAACAACAACAAAGGAAATCGACTTTGAACTCTCCTAACAGTTTTGAACAAACTTCAAAGACTTCAATACAGTATGAATTAATTAGTATGGACCTAATTTTTTTTGAAAAATCAGAATTTTAAGGATTTTTTGATTTTCATTCCTGGTTTATTTCAGCAGAATCCTAACTATATTACCCTACCACTGCAATTCATAGTGTAATTTATTATTATATTAATTTTCTTAAAATGCACCCTTCATTGAAGACATATGTGATACAAGATACTGTGCTAGGCACAGATAACATTTTTGTCTCTCAAATCATTAATCTTGATTTCTCATACATTATACAACCAAACTCCAAACTTAATGGCTCATCAAATTTTTGTATTTCAGTCTAAATTTTTTATAATTTATATAAACCTCTACATTTTCTAGCTAATCTGATCCCTCATCTATTTTTTAAATATACTTGAACCTTTTTCTTTGAACTCACAATTTAATGAACTTGAAAAAGCATACTTTAATTTTTGGATTCATCACAGTTGTTCTTGATTTAAAGAACATTTGTTTTATGTTTGCTTGCCTAACATTGATCCCTTCTTCTTGTGGTCACATATCTTGAGTTCATATTGGGGAAGCACTATCTGCCATACTCTTAATCTTTTCTTGTCACAATAAATGGTTCACAGATAACCACATGACTTAATAAGAACAAATAAAAACTAATCTAGAATCTAGACAGTGGAGAAAGGCGTTCTCTTTTACTCTTCACTTGAAGCTGAATGATTATGGTTGAGGAAATGGAGCAGAGAGGTAGGAAAAAAATCCTGATGACAGTGTTTTAAACTTGGATCAAAGACTTTTAATTATAAAAGCCAATATTTTTATTTTGCCCTTTTTTCCTCAAAATCCGATTTACATTTTATTTTCTGTCACTTATCTCCATTTTCCCTCTCCACTAACAATTTATTCTATCCATACTTTGATAGAAATAAGAGTTTAGAGCAGTACCTGTAGAGAACAAGGGGCTTAAAGAATCTCCTGCATTCTGCCCTTCCTAATTTTGTATCTCCCCATCCATTAAAAAAAAATCAATTGGGAAAATTAGAATAGGTTGTTTTCATGATGATAGTTGCTGTTTAAGTATATATAATCTATTTTAAAATAAGCAAATCTAAATTACACAAAATGCTCTGCATCTTTCCTAACAAAAAAATACAGAAATTTTGTGTGTGTATAAAAAAAAAGATCAGCAGTGTTAAGAGATTTCTCTTAACTCTACATCAAAGTGCAAGTTTAGCTAATTTTAAAACTAGAGGTACAATGAAAACACATTTGTAAATGCATTCTACAGCCTTATACATATAAAACATTTTAAGAATGTCTCATAGCACTCAGAATCTTCCCTGACTTCATTTCAATGTTAGAGATGAGCTTTACATTATATTCATAGTTCCATCAGTGATGTCACAGTCTGCCTGCTGGGCCACCAAAAAAATGCCAGGAGAGAGAATAGTTCCTTGAAATTATTCTATGTGTCCACCCATTGTGCATTAAAATGGACAGTGTTAAGATGTCATCTGAAAACAGATCATCTTTTGTACAAGGGGCAGGGATTGATTTGATGGAATAGTGTATTTTTCCACTGAAAAGAATTATTGTACTACATGAATTTAAAAGATAGACTTTTTTCTTTCTTATAAAACATTTATTTGTAAAAGCACAGGTATAACTATTGCAAACCAGATTGTAATGATTTTTAAACTTTTCAATTTTGCATGTTTTAAAACAGAGATTTAGTTGATGATTATAGTCAATTTTCCTAAGATGATTCTTATGTTGGAGCAAAATTGGCAAGGAAAAGTTTTCCTAATAAGAAACAACTTAATTTAAAATGTAATCATTCTTGTGGGTATATGTCATATGCATGTGTGTTTATGCTAATAAATAATTGAGCTAAGCATAGAAATTATGTGTTTAAGGTTTTCCTGATACATAAACTCATTAAGTTTGTCACTTTAAGTAAGAGAGAAGGCATTAATTGAAGCACGGGTTCTTTTTCTGGCTATTGGTCCCTAAATAAGGAAACCTCATTGAGCATGGAGAACCATGAACCATCATCATTTGGATTCTGTAAGTTTTGGATCCTGAAGGCAGAATTCATAAAGATACTTTTAAATTAACACTTCAGTCTCTGTTTTATGCCCTCTGTAATCTCTTTTCTGAATTTAATATTTACATTATCAACCTTTTAAAGTAGTTTTTACTTAACACTTTAAAAAATACACCTCCACACAAATGCAATAACATATATAGATAAGATTTTGATATGTTACCATCTTCATTAAAATTTATAAATTGCAGGGAATAATATTTTAAACAATCTTCAGATTATCATCAAAATTATTAAGGCAAGCTCCCCTCCAAACTGGATTCAAAGTAATTATTGGTTTTAATCTCTTTACTTTGTTTTCTTTGTAACCATATACAGCTTAATTAGAGTGAGTTTGGCTAAACTTCAGGATAAAGTCACATAGACCTATATATGAGCAAAAAAACTCTTCTATTAGTATATTGCACAATAACTAAGTCATGTGTGATTCTAAAAAACAACCAGGGATAACATGCTTGTCATAAAAGTATCATATACATTATTATTACTGCTTGACTAGCAGATATTAAGACATCACACAAATGCTTTCTACTAGTTCCTCATGAGAACAATTTATTCTGAGATAAATTAAAGAAGAAAGAAGTAGGAAAAAATGATTAATAACTTTGCTTACTTTTAAATTATATATACACTATTTATTATATTATGTTCCTGTTTGCTATTTAGTTCTATTGAGGATTTTATGGCATTAAGAAAAGTATCAACATTGTTAAAATGGTCATATTATCCAAAGCACTATACAAATTTAATGCAATCCCCATAAAAAATGGAATTTTTAAAAGAAATTGTACCAAAATATCATCAAATTTGTATAGAATCACAAAAGTCCCCAAATAGCCAAAGCAATACTGAGAAAAAAGAACAAGTCTGAAGTTATCATACGGCCTGACCTCAAATTATACTACAAAGCGACAATAATTAAAACAGCATGATATTGGCAGAAAAACAGACACAAAAACCAAAAAACAGAATCAAGAGCCTAGAAATAAACCTCATATATATGGGCAAATAATTTAGACAGAGGAGCCAAAAACATACAATGGAGAGAGAGAGAAAAAAAAAGCCTCTTCAATAAATAGCGCTGAGAAAATTAGAAAGCCACATGCAAAAGGATGAAACTAGACTGCTATCTGTCACCATATACCAAAATTAACTTAAAATAGATCAAAGACCTAAATATGAGGTCTGAAACAATAAATTGATAGAAAAAGACATAGGTACTAAACTCATGGATCTTAGACTTAGAGAGGATTTTATTAATTTGATTTCAAAGGCAAGGGAAGTGAAAAAAATTAATAAATGGCACTACATTAAACTGAAAAGCTTCTGCACAGCAGAAGAAACCATCAACAAAATAAAGATGCAAACAACTGAATGAGAGAAGATATTTGAAAACAACACCTCCAATAAGGAGCTAACATCCAAAATATACAAAGAACTCATACAACTCAACAATAACAAAAAACAAACAATTCAATTTAAAAAATTAGCAGAAGACCTGAATAGCCTCTTCTCCCAAGAGGACACACAAATGACCAACAGATATATGACAAGATGTTCGACTTCACTAGTTATTAGAGAAATGCAAATAAAAAAACACAATGAGATACTACCTCACATCTGTTAGAATGGCTATCATCAAGAGGACAAGTAATAACAAGTTTGGGAGAGGTGTGAGGTAAAAGGAATCCCCATACACTGCTGATAGGAATGTAAATTGGTACGGCAACTATGAAAAACAGTATGGAGTTTTCTCAGAAAAATAAGAATAGAATTACAATATGATTCAGCAATCTTTCTGGGTATCTACCCCCCAAATTGGAAAACTTTTATCTGTAAAGATATATGCACCCTCATGTTCATTGCAGTATTATTCACAGTTGCCAAGACATGGAAACAACCTGAGTGCCCTTTGATAGTTGATTAGCTAAAGAAGCTGTGGTACAGATATACAATGGAATATTACACAGCCATATGAATAAGTTAAAGATGCCATTTGCGACAATGAGGATGGACCTTGAGATTATCATACTAAGCAAAATAAATCAGATAGAAAAAGTTGAGAACCATACGATTTCACTTACATATGCGATATAAAACTGAAAGAAACAAACATAAAAGACAAACAGGAAAGAGGTGGAGGAAGTAGATAAGACTAAAGGGGATCATGTATGTGGTGACAGAAGGAAATTTAACTTTTAATGGTGAACACACAATGTAATATACATATGACATATTATTGAATTGTACACTTGAAATCTATATAATTTTATTAATGAATGCCACCCCAATAAATTCGATAAAATAAATGAAAACAAATAAAGCAATTGGCTTATGGAATAGTTCTTATCTCTTGTGACATTCTGATCTATCAGGAGAATTGAATTAGCCTTAGAGAGAAAGAGAGAGAGAGAGAACTAAAGTAACTCAGTACCCCCTTTGTCTTAGTAGCTACCCCAGAAACACTGGGTAGAAATTAGAGGATATGAATCAAATGGTCTTTGTTGGTATTTTGGTTCTTTCAGTTACTAGCTGAATGCCATTAGGGTATAGATTTGAACTTCTCTGAGCCTTCTCAGTCTCCTTCATTGTAAAATAGCTACAGTAATACATACTTCAGAACACAGAAGAAAAGATGAAACAAATATATATGATACCTCCTGTAAACTGACTTCTATAACACTCTAAATTATTATTATTATTATTTCCTTCTCTCTGCTCAAGAAGATAACAATGCCATTATTGGCTATTTGGAGAAAAAAAAATCTTAAGAAAAATCTTAAGAAAAGTCTTATAAATTTAACAGTAATAAATTCATTTTTCTATATTAGATGCTTTCCATTTCTATGAATACATGAACTAACCAGGATTCATTGAACTCTGATCAGCATAAATCCCATATTCTATGTTTTAGCTTTAATTAAAAGAATGAAAAGATCTAGTTTCTCTGTTCATTATATAATTTGAACAATGGAAATTTCATGAAAATATAATATAATTATGAATAAAAGAAACAATAAATTTTAATGATATTATTATATGGAAGTAGTATAAATAAGAGTTTATCATTAGACTTTCAGATTATCATAGAGAAGAGAGTGAACATGTGTGAATTGCCTTCTACGAGCTTTACTCTATGCTAATACACATTATCTCCTATTAATCCTTGTGATAACACTTTGCATTAGGTGTTACATACATTTCAAGCTCAATAATATTTCAAGCTGAAAAATCCAAGTCTTGAAGATTAAACAGTTTACAAAAAGCTACATAGTTAACAGGGATGAATCTGATATTCTAAATCAAGTTACTCTTTATCCAAAGTCCATGCTGTTTTTAGCCACCCTATCTTCATACAGAAACCAAAGAGCTTCTCAATGACAGTGCCTTTGGAATCTTTTTCAGGTTACCATCTTGTTACCACTTCAGGAATTGGTGATGGGTATTTGTGCAGCCTTCTCTGCCATGAGATATCAAATGGGTTGTGGATAGAGAAGAGCTACACAGTGAGTACTATTTTAGAAACAGAGATCCCTACATACCTGAATTGTTAGACAGAATGGAGAACTAATTTATCCATACATCCAATATTGCAATTGGCAATCAACTTGCAGAACCAACACTCCAAAGCCCACTTAAGCTAATTATGGTTGAATGGTACTCATGGTGACTGATAATCTCTTCTCTCTTACCTTCTTTTAGTCTTTTCTCTATATTAAAATCAGAGATATCTCTTTAAAACTGTTTATATATTTCTTTTGTTTCTTTAAAGGTTTCCCTGTGCTGTGTTTGAAGATCTCAATTCTTCAAGCTCACTGACCCTTCTCCCATTTTTCCCATGTAGAGTACAGTTTATATCTCCATTCAAATATCGCTTTAAGAAAAATTGTCCCTTGCCCCCTGAACTAGATCTGCTGTATGCCTCTATAACTTCATGTTCTTTTTCTTGAAAGGACTTATGATAGTTTGAAATTATATTTTTGTGCAAAAATTTGATTAGAGTATTTACTATTAAACTGTAAGCTCCTTGAGAATAAGATCCTTTTTGCTCAGCATTGTTCACCTTTTGATTCCATTGTTGTTTTGCTCATGATAATATCACCAACACCCAGGAAAGTGCCAGATACAGGTAATCAAAAAACAATCTGCCATTAACAAAGGCCAAAGTTGAATTTCAAAAATGGCAACTGAATTCTGGAGGATCATTTGTCCATTTAATGGCAAAGTGATTATTCCATTGTGGAGGGGTCCACACAGGAATATATATTTTAGTTTACTTATTTTTTTTCTTTTTCTATCTGCTTTACTTTTACTTTTGCTAGACCTGCTCCCCTGTACTTACTAGAGTCCTTATTCTTCATTATGGTATTCCAGATTATGTTGTTTCTAAGAAACTCATTTAGTAAAATGATATTCTGTTCTTTTAAAATATCTTCTAGAGAAGCAGGTGACATTGGAGAACTATGGAACAATGGAATAACTTGCTGAAGATTCATTGACAGCTGAAGAACAAACTTTTGCAAATTTGGGCATTGTTGTACAAAACTCTGTGTATGCTTTGACCCAACAGTCTTCCAAGGACAGTATATACAGTTCTAGTAATTAACAGATGAAAGTATGAATGTCTTCTCTGTCTTAAAAACTTAATATTTCATTTGCAAATTTTTTACTTTCTGTCTGAAAACTTTGGGTTTAAAAGTCTCAATTAAAGAGGAAGAAAAAATTTAAATAAAAGACAAAAAATTATTCCTAAAACTGGAAATTGTGATAGCTACCTGACTATTCGGGGCACTTCATGCCAAGAGGCAAAGAAGCAAGTACTCTACTCTGTTGTGTTAGATGCCAGTTAATAAGGGGAGAGAGAGGTCTATGTGTAGACCGAAGGATTATTTGAGATATTCCTTAGTATATCAATTTTGAATGGTAAAAGTCAATAGAAAACTACATGTAAGCAATAAAGGAAAGATTACTTAGAGACTAGATTTGAGTGAGACTTAGATTGTTAGGGATCCTACTGCAGAAATTTCTGGCCAGGTGAGGTTAGAGGAATGGATAATGAAAGAAGGAAATCATAAATGTGAAATGCTGTCTTGCAATCAATTATTCTCTTATGTGTGTGTGTTTATCATCTCTTCTTTTTCCCTTTTATTTTTATTATTTTAAATAAGAGTGTTGGGGTGAAATTGTGACTGAACTAGAAGAGGAATTAGCATTTTTCAAAATAGTTACAATGACTGATAAGAATATTTTTCTACTTTTACAGGAGAAACAATAAAACTGACATCTTTTATATGAGGGCTAGTTGCATCATGTTAGTAGAAATACAGTGTCGCATTATTGTTGCTATTTGAAGTTTAATATGGTAAGAGAACATATGGATGCTGAGTGATCAAAGGGTTGGTAATTACCAGATATTATTAGTTGGCATTTGATCCTATCATACACTTCTCTCTTCTATACTTTGAACCATTAGGCTGAAGCCTGAAAGTAGTCACCTTTCACATACTCTTGCCAACCATGTTCTGGTTGTCTTCGGCTAATGGAAACTCAGCACCAGGTGAGAAAGCTGTAAGCAGGTAGAAACTGTTCTCTTTCAGCAGCCATAGGTGAGTAATTGTGGGTTCCTGCAAAAGCACAGGTGGTTTTAGTAGCTGTGCCAGAGTTCCAAATGTGGCTGAGTAGCAATGGGTGACTCTGGACAACTGAAGTTTACAGCAGGGTTTTCCAGTAGTTCTGGAGTTCTGGCAGCAACAATTGTGAGCATTGCTCCTTACGGGTACTGTCCAACAGATGACAGGGATTCTGAAACAGCTGCAGTGGGAAATATGGCTCAAACAAGCTCTTGCTATTGTAGAGGCTCTAATGTCTTTCTATAGTACCTAAATTTTGGGAAAGAGTGCTTTCCTCCTGTGCCAATGTGTTCCCAGTTTAAATCTCCACACTCATGTATCCAATTGCCCACTGGACAGCTCCACTTGGATATCTAATAGACATCTCAAACTCTCAAACTTTCTGTCTCTAAAAATAAACTTTTGAACTTTACTCTCACACTTGCTCCCTTCCCATAATATTTCTGATTTTGGTTAATAGAAAGTCCACCCTTTTATAACCTTAGAATCCTTTAAAATGTTGCTCTTTTATTCATAGTCTATATCAAATCCATTATTTTCTATTTTCAAACATTTCAGAACTTGCTCACTTTCCACCACAATCTTCGTTATCATCATGGTCTAAATCACCACCATCTTTCTCCTGATTTATTGCAACAGTCTCCCAAATAGTCTACCATTCTATCATTGTTCCCAATACTGTAAACAGAGTGCTACTTTCAAAATATTAGTGAGGGCTCCTATAACTTCTCTGCTCCGAATCTCTCAGTGGCTCTCCTCCATTCAAAATAAAATCTAAATTCCTTATAATAGATAACAAAGTCTACTTCCCTTCCATTAGTATCCCTCTGACCACAACTCCCATAAGCCTCTTCCTATTTTACTCTCTAGTAGTGATATTCACCTTCTTTCTATTATAGGATGTTCCATGCCTACTCTCACTTCAGAGAGTTTATTGTAGTTACTCCTTCTGCCACCATATCTGCAAGGCTCACCCATTCACTTCTTTAAATATTTGTTTAATGTTACCTTCTCAATCAGATCTATCCTCACTACCTCTTCCCCCGGTATGGGAGATTCCATTTCTCTTCTGAGTTTTTTCCTCAACAAAGCATATATTTATAATACTATATTTTAATGTTTATTATTTATTGCCTCTTCCACAAGAATATGTTTAATGAGGACAGAGATTTGTTTTTGACTATTTTTTTTCACATATGTATCTTTCTAAGTACTTAACACATTGTACATATTCAATGAATATTTGTTAAATGGTGGAATGAATTTCTTTTCTTGTGTAGCTATTGTCTCCTGAATCTAGGAGAATTCTTACAAAATAAAGATTGCTGAAATTTAGAGGCAAACCAGGCAACCTTTTCTTCTGTTTGTTCTTATTTGATTTCTTCTCTCTCTCTCTCTCTCTCTCTCTCTCTCTCTCTCTCTCTCTCTCTCTCTCTCTCTCTCTCTCATATACACACGAATACATGCATATAAACACGCACACATGTCCAAGCACATACATTGAAGAGGTGAAACTTAGTAAGCATGAACTGAAATGTAAAAGGTTTATGTTGTACAAACACACACAAAGTCATGTGAAATTGATTATTTCTGATGAAATTAGAAATAAAATAAAATTATAAGCAGCCACTTAAATCATTGTGAAAAGTATGCTTTCATTATTATTCAGTTTCCCTCAATTCTTCTCATATACTAAGAAAGAAATTAAGATAATATCAAAACAATCATTCTATTAGAGAAAATTTTAATTTTTGGAGATGCTTTCAAAAGTTTATAAATAAGACTGCTAATCTGCATCAGAGTTGATTGTCACTCTGTATTCTGAAAACTTATCTTAAAATATATTTTATAGCCTATATTATATTGTATACTCAGGTAAATAATAAGAACAAACTTAATGGTACATTTTAGCATTCTTTCTTTATTCTTCTCCACCATACTTTTTCTGCCCCACCAAAGAGCTAGTACAGGTTTGGAACTTCCAAAGGTCATAAATTATTATGGAGGGAAGTGCGTTCTCATCACAGTGCTTAATTAACAATGATGTTCTATACTTGTTCAGGTGATAAATTGTATGTGTTTGTACATATGAAAATATTTAAGTCAAAATCCTTTGAAAGCAATTAATCTATCAGATAAATGTAAACATTTTGGGGGATAGATGCCTACTATTTTGTGGCTGCAAATTTGGATTTCAAAGTTGGGAATATAGATGGAAACAGGATGATGAGTCTCCTAGTAGTTGACATAAAGACTACTTAAACAGTAAGCAACTCATATTGTCACAAGATATTTTCCCTTGTCCAAACTTTTCCTGGGTACACATCATTAAACTCCCTAAAATCCACCAGTAGCCTAGATTAAACGTTAACAAATATAATCTGGTGTTGAACTGATTTATTTGTTTCAAGTTGACCAGTGTTGGTTTAATTAATTAAGGCCTAAATAAAATGTTTTCAGTATTTCGTTGGGTTATTGGGCTCTGTGGACTGGTGGGCAGAAATCAGAGGCTTAAGAGTCGCAAAGCAATTGATGTATTGTCATTATTTAGAACAGGAAATAGAGTTTATATAAAAAATCTCTTTCTCTGTCTCTGTCTCTCTCTCCCTCCCTCTTTCTCTCTCCTCTCATATATGAATCATATGAGTTAGTAATAGGGGTAAATATAAAGGCATTTTTGCCTGCATTTATCGGATTCTGTCAAAGTGGCTCTGGTAGATTGCCATGTATGACTGTTCCAGAAGACTGCCCTCACTCCATCATCTAAGGATATTTTGAGCTCAAATTCTAGAAATCTTTTCAGCTGGTTGCCTTCTGAATTCAGAAACTGTGTTTCCAGCTACTGATTTTTCTTTTTCTTTTTATTTTCATAAAAAAATTTTTCTTGTTGATAGTTGACTGTTTATATCATTCAGCAAATATTCTCTATGAGCAAGTCTCAACAGATTGTTCCACTGGTCCTTGATGAATGAGAGGTAACTAAAAGAAAAAATATATACCTATATTATTCAAAAGAAGGAAGAATATTTCTTCTTTCCCTCCACCATAGGAAGGACTGACAAAGATTTCTTGGTCAAATTTTAATCAATCTCCTCTGAGCCATTTTCTGGACTAGGCTTTGATCTTTGAATTTCCATGTTTGTCTTCCCATTGTCTAAGAAGAACCTTGCTTAACAGATTTAGACAGAATCCTCTATCCTCAGTATCTGATTACCCTCTCTTGCCTTCAGCAAGAACACTATTGAGTCAATTTAGCAAGAATTGTCACCTCTGATGTTCCCTCTTAGTAACTGTCCATCCATAGCCCTACATCCCAACCAGCTTCTTGACTGCAAATCCACATTTGTCCATGCTGTATTTGGAAGTGAGTCTAATCTCTCCTCTAATCTACAGAAAAACCCTATTGCAGTAGTCCCTTGACTGAAGTTTTCTTATCATTTTAACAAGTTTTTAAACCATCTTTAATAAAACAATTTATTTAATAATTTAAAAGAAAATGCAGGAGCATAGAATGAAGTGATAGTTTTCCTGATAGAGAGACTCCTTATAACCAAAGGATAAAAAGAAAAGCAAAGTATTTCGATCCTGTTGGGCACTTAATATGTTTCATGCTTGCCTTTTATCTGGCAATTAGTAGTAATATCCAGGTAATATGCTAAATTAATATAATAATGTTTATAATCATGAGGTTTAGAGTCAGCCATGCTTTGGTTATTATCTTAGCCTTGTCACCTTTTATTTTGTGATATTTAAAAGATTATTTGACCTTTTTCAAGATTTAATACTTTAATTGTTAAATGAGCAAAATTGTATATATTTCTGATAGGCTTACTGTGAGTGTTAAATGGAATAATACATAAAGAGTATAATATATTGCTTAGGACATAGTAGGTGCCCAATAAATAATGACTATTTTTATTTTGAATATTAATAATAATTAAGTACTTTCCAGGTTTACTGAGTTGTTTTATTTGTTATATCAAACATTCCCAGGAGTCTCTTTAAAGAGCATATGATACTTAATACCATATTCTGAAATTAGTGTTCTCATGGGAAGGTGTGTTTGATATGTTCATTATACAGCATGCATAGTTCTTTCAGAATAAATCACCTCATAATTCTCTCTAAATAAATCATGATCAATATTTATTTCCTTTCTAATCATGAAAACCTCTATCTGTAGTCCAGATAACATTCTGATATTTGTATAGATAATCAGAAAAATTCAGTAACTTCTGGCAGATAAAAATATTAATGTAGGAAAAAAATCTACTTTTATTTTGAATTCTAAGAAAGAGTATCATAGAAAGGTCTAGTCAACTAATTCTAAAAGGATAACATATTTTATTAAGCCCTGTATTTGCCCATGTGAAGCCTAAACAATCATGGGTTAAATTCAATGCATATGAAATTGAGGCATTGTATGAGTGGAATTCTTAGATTAAAATAACAGGAACCACTTTGGCCAGAAAAGAAATTTCCTCAAGGACACATCATGAAATAAAAAGGAAGGTTGGAAAACCAGGCTTAGACAGGAAAGCCAAGATCCTAATGCCGGTCAGTTTAGAACATGCCATAGTTTGGGACTTTGCCATCTCTGACAATAACTGATGTGTTACTCCACCATATCTGTCAGAAATTCTCAACTGGACCCTGAACTTTTTTCTCATTCTCTCAATGTTCGAAACTCTGGGAAGGAGTGTCAGAGTAGTTGACAACACAACCTCTCACTCTAACTTCCATGTGACAACTTCCTCTCTTTATCCTCTATAATGGGAAACACAGTCCTGCTTCCTACCAACCTTGTTATTCCTGCCCAAATAGGAAGTCTGTTCATATGCTGGGCAGATATACATAGTTCATTAGCTATGAACCACGTTCTCTCAATTTATTCCTATATAACACTGTTAGAGTGTTACTAGATTGCTATAGACTGAAGATGTTTTGAATTTTATTTTAAGATGTGTCAATTATTTTTTAAATTTTTAAAAATTTATTTTATTTTATTTTTTAATAATTTATCAGAATGGCATTGGTTAATAAAATTATATGTTTCAAGCATACAATTCAATAATACATCATCTGTATATTGTTTTGTGTGTTTTCAATTAGTTTTTATGTTTACATATGCATATATGTTTCTATTTAAAAATATATATGCATCCTTGTAAGTCTAAAAATAAAGTATGAATTAAAATCATGAACTAAAATACATCTTATAACCCTTAAAAAATTTATAATTGGAATTGCCCTCATTTATTTGATTTTTTTCTCAATTGTACTATCAGTGTCAATTGTTGTTACACAAAGAGTGACATGAAAGTAATATGAAAATCAATTTTTTGTTGTTTTATTACGCAAATATACTTGAGTGCTGCCAGAAATGTTATTCACACATAGGGAAAGTCATACATTCGATCTTTGTGTAGAAGATATAGAAGATTATCAGTTTAACAAAAGAGAAACAAAAATCAATTTTTCACCTAATGTACTTGTGTGAATTTAATAAAAAATAAAAGTAAATAAACTTGTTTCAGATGACTATACTTTCTATTGAATGTAGAAAAAAATGTGTTCATTATTGTAAGTAAATAATTTTTCACACACAAAAAAAATTTATCTTTTTCCAATGTGAAGAATTTACTCCAAATTAATTTTAAACCTATGTGCTCTAGGAGAAGTTAAAACTTTATTAAGAGATAATAAAACTATATTTAATCACAATTATTTCACAATGGGAATGAAACTGATTGAATTCTATCATCTAATATTTCCCATGATATTTTAGCTCTATGAAAGACTTCTAGAATCTCAGAGGCATGTATTCTTTACATGAACACTTCTTAGCACATATTCCCCAGTCTCAATTATCTTTCCCTTTACTCATATAAAAGAAGCCTGAAAAAACTTGGCTTAAGAACATGCATTAAAAATGAGAAGTATTCTTTTCACTGAACTAACACATTAAAATCATTTTGACTTTTTATCCTAAATTCAGCTGTTTGTAAATGCTTCCTTTTCTATTGTAAAACGTTAATATTTTTTGTTTGTTTGTTTTTGTTTTTGTTTTTATCAGTTTTGCAGGGAGGAAAGGACCTTGACAGAAAACTAGCTTTTGGTGCTAAGGGCAAAGCAAGTTTATTAATATCAAACTTAGAAAGTAGTTAAACATTTATTAAAGCATAGTTGTAATACAATAGTTGGATATATTAAAGGCACTTGCTGTCCTGTAAGACTTGTTTAAAACATAGTGTTATTTATTTAAACAATAAAATAATTCATATAGTAATAAATTCAATACAATATTGGTGAAGCATTTTTGTTAGAATTAGGACATTTTTACTGAATTAATAGTTTAGCTTAAGGTATTTATTTGAAGATGGCTGGTAAATAATGTAGAGTGTCATTTCTTCATCATGAAACAAAAAAGGGTCAAAAGATCTTTATTAAACAAGTTCTGATCTTGGTACATTTATCATGATGCTTGACCATGTTTGGTCATTTGTTTTTTTTTCTTTCTAATATGTAAATTATGCTATATAAATTAGATACTTGACATCCTATGAGGAGAAAATAACATTTTTTTAGGAAGGCCAAAAACTGAAGGTCTAAAATTATGAATTCATTTTCCTCCCAGTCATTTCTACTGGGAACATCATATCACAGATACCAGATGCATTATCATGAGAAAAAAAACATGACCAGAGACAACTCTGGATTATTTAAATTCCATGAATAATACATTTTTTTCTTAAACATAAGTTTAAATTCATGGTATTTATCTGACAGTAGAAAACTTGTTTGAAAGGAGACTGTTGATTTGATTCCAGGTTCTATGACTAAGTTATCCATACCACTTTTGCCCAAAGGATAGGATAGTAAAACAAATTACAAAAACATAAATGTTCAGAATAAAAATGAATATATGTATATCTACTTTTACACTCAGGAAATATGATATGAAAGTATATGTATATGGTGTGTGTGTGTATGTGTGAAAGAAAAAGAGAGAGCAAGAGAGCACTACATATATATTTTAAATAATTACTTTAGAGTTAGAGAAATTTGGAGCAAGATTGATCCTTCCTATAGCATCAATATGTGCTACATCACTTGAGGATTCAGCATCAGGTACATTAATATAACAAAGAGAATAAATAAACAAACAAAAGCAACTTAGGCCACTAAGAGAAGGCAAGGAAGCAAATGGCATAAAACATCTATCTTTTCTCCTCCACCTCCTCCTTGGTTCCCAATTCTCCAACTCTGTACCCAGAGTGCTTTTACCATGGAATGGAAGTGAATGGTAAAAGATGTGATGTCAGCTGATAGGTAACCTTGACTTCGACTATCTCTAGATCCCTGACTTTAGTGGCTTGTAGAAGACGAAAAGTCAAAGGGTTTATACTCCATGTGACAGAATCATATGAACAAGCATGAGGTGCCTCTTGCTATGACTGGGTAAGTACTTTTATTGTTCCTTTTTCATGATTCTGTCACTCAAGGCACTGGATGCTGGCTTTTCTTGCATGTTTGCTCATTTGTTATAGATCCTCTCATATGGACAAGATCTAGTCATTAATGACTCAACTATCATATAGTGATTGGAAGAAAGTTTAATGAATCCTGAAATAAGACTTCTATTTTTAGCCAGCTCATACTGACAATATAAAATTACCAAAGTCATTTGCTCAAAATAGTGTATTCTATCAAAAACTAATTCAGACTGACTTTTACTTCAGCTTTTTTCAAGATGAAATTATCGTAAAAATAATCTGAAGGAGAAGAAATTCCCCCAAATAACATGTATTTATAAACCATATTTCTCAAAAAAATAAAGGTCTAGGAGTAAAGATAATGGCCTAAAAGGACTAATAAAGTGGTATTTCTGTTTTTGCCATTACTTATAAAACTTCAGTGGCTTCAGCTTCCCTAGGATTTCTCCAACAGATTTCAACCTATCCCCTATGGAGACAGCCAAAAGCAGTCTATTTAGCTGATATGCAGAGGGTACAATTTCCTCTTGAATAATCTTCTTGGATACCCCAGGGAGTCCTACATTTCTATTGTCTCCTACTCCAGCTGCTTGTGAGGACATGCCTTTCATCTCCTAATACTCTAATGTTTCAACCCTGATATAGTTCTTTTCTTTCTCTTCATTTTACACAGAGGCTGGACTGGTTTGTTGCTTTGGCTAATGGGACCACAGAGATTGATAATTACCTAAATTACAGAAAAAACTATAGTGTGCTACGTAGACTACCAGGCTATGGTTACTGTGTTCTTTTCATGTTTTAAGTTTTACAGATATTTTAAGGATCATGCTCTTTTCCATTTATACCCCTATACTCAGATGTCCGCTATAAGTCTTTACGGAAAGAAAAGGAGTACATAACATCTGATGTATAACCCAAATTTACATCTTTTCTCAAACCTTAAAACAAGTTTGTGTGCATTAACTCCCTTCTCCCAAGGTATTTATTTATTCTTTCCTAGGAGGTTCATTAGTCCTTTATGCAAACAGACTCTAGTGGACATTTTAACAGGCTCACTAAACTTGCAGAAATGAAATGTATTTGAATCCTAGGGTGAAATCAACTTAGTCTCTCAACCTAAAATCTCTTCAATGTATATTTAAATATATTTCAGTGATAATATTATTTTAGAACAGGCTATTTTCTTCATTATTTTAAACATAATAGTGAAATTGACTTCAAGCGAATTATTTTATTGTATTTGCCTCTGGTGTGCCATATGTTACATTTAGGACTAACTGACCTTGATTGTAGGGAAACAGAGCATTATTTCTTAATATCAGTTCGTATGGCAGAGTCACTGGATTTTCTAGTGTGAACAAGAGTTTTTCCTAAGAGTAACCATGTTGGTCATTCTCAAGGACATTGGGAGACTGAAGCACCAAGTGCACCATTTCGACTCATTATAATGATCTGCTCAAAAAAAAAATGACTTTTCTAAGAGAAACTATTTCACTCTGATAAGCCACAATCAGGTTTTTCAAGCTCAGTAACTCCTAAACTTTGTGTGAAACAAGTAAATATTTTCACATGTCCATGTTGGTAATTCTTACGTATTTTCAAAGCTATTACACATGAGTGACATCTTGTTATTTTTACATATTCTGTGGAAAATGAATACACAGAATAATTTTAATCTAGTAAGAAACTATAACCTTAGCCTAGAAGTAACATTGCTTTCAAAGAGGTAGTTATAAACCACATATACACAATAGTGATATGACTGGGCATATAAGTAGTTCGTAAGGCCTTTCCTTGATGCTTCCTGAATACTGTTTAGGATTCAGTCCTCACGCTGGACAAACATGTAAAGTAAGCCTGTCATTATGTGAGTACATATCTAATGAGGAAACTGGAGGAGATCGCAGAAGTCCTGGTCATTAAACTTTTTGTACCCTTTCCCCAAAACTGGTAAGCTTATTGTAGTAAAATGCAACTTGATTAAAATTTACGTATTTGAATGACAAGTTTTGTACATTTTTAACACTTTTTCTCTGTGGCAAAAGTTAATTGCCATGCAAATAAAGATTTTAACCAAGAAGAAAAAAGGATAATGATTTGATATTTTCATAATATTTACTTAATTCATTCCTAAGTGACTATTAATCAAATTTATTATAATAATGAGATGACATCCATCATTTAGAGTTTTCTAATATTAAATTTGTGACTCCCTTCTTATTCCCTACTTTCAGATCATGGATTCGAGTTAGTAAATGAGGTCCCTTACACTTCTATAAAAATTGTATGAAATAAAGAAAAAAATGACAAAAAGATTTTGAAGAGTTTGATGCACATAAACCATGATAGGCTTTGATGTTTTTTTTTTTTTCCCATCATAATTTGAACCAAGTTCCTGACAGAAGAAGTCTGATATAATAGAGAGGATACTGGAATTCCCAAAGCCTTTAAACACCAAAGCAGAAATATCATCTCAAAACTTTCCACAGTGGAAGCTGATTCGTAAGACTACAGATGTTAAAATATGGGTTATCTATAAGAAAAGAAAGAAAAAGATCTCTATTGAGTAAGGTCTAGAGTAGAGCAAGGAAAAAAAAGAAAAGAAAAGCCAAAAGGAAAATCTGTAAAAGATATCTCTGAGAAAGGTCATTTCAATTTATGTAGGTTTTTATGTTATGAATTCCTTTGTATGTGCTTAGCTGTTAAATGTTAAATCTTCCATTTAATGGACTTCAGTTTCACCATGAATTTGCAGGCTTTAACCCCTGCAAATGATGGTCAGTCTCTACATATGTATTTCATTTTATGTCATGTGCTCTTTGCTCATGCTTTCTATTTTTCTTATTTGGTTCACTTATATAAGGGCTCTTATCTGTCTAAAATATCATTGTGTGAATGTGCATTGATATCCTCTTGTGTAAGTGCCTCAGGGACATTCTTTTCTGATGGATGTTCCAGATGTCAGAGTTTACACATGTTCCAAAGTGTAAAATGTATATGTTAACCAACAAAAATAAAGTTTTATAAGACTACTATGATTTTAAACTGAGAAGCTTATGCAAATGGATATAGCAAGGTGTAGATACATAAAACATCTCATACGTGCTTGAAAAATATATAATTTCTAGAAGAATGCAAATATAACATTTGAAGGAAAGATCTGGATTAAGTATCATATTCTAATTGACTAACTAGATTAGCACAGTGAAAGGTTTTCTAGTTCCTGAGGAGTTGTAATTTTTCTCCTTGTGCTGACATTAAATAGCCAATGGTCTAGGGAAGAGAATAAAAATAGAATTTTAATAAGAAATGTAAATTCTTAAATATCAATAGAATTTAATAGCTTTATTAGTTTTTTATATTTCATGTAATCAACACTGCAGTTGGTTATGTATAGTATTAATAGAAAGAGAGTTACATTATATTCCCTACTTTAGCATTCAATGGATGTTTAGTCATTCAAATATCCATTCAACTAATATTTTAGTGCTTAATATGTGCTATGCAGTATTATTGAAAATCACTGTAACATTGATTAGCCTCTACTGCCTAATGTGTAAAATGAATAACATTTTCTCCAACTTAGTGAAGAAAGAGACTTAAAAAAAGTTCTCTTTAACTTAAATTACAGATTTATAATTTTTATTTGTTCCTCATTTTTTCTCTCTCTCTAACAAAATAAATTCAAGACAAATTGAAGAGGTAAACAAAATGAAACAAAACAAAACAAACAAAACAAAAAACACCTCTGTAAGACCAGCAAAGAAAACCAGGTTTGGGAAAGACTTCTGATTTTAAGAATTATTTATCCAATAATTCCTTGAATTCTAGATTTCCTCCCTTTAATTTCCTCCCTCATACATGATAATAATACAGAACAAGCCGAATTGAAAAGTTGCTTGCAAAGAACTGGTAACTATTCCAGAACATAATTTAGTAAATTAACTAAAACTCTAAAATGATTGCATAATATTAAAGATTGGTAATATGATAAACAAATCACTCCCAGAAAAAAATTCGATGATAATTCAGAAAGCCTATTTTTGCATAGGCAGAATATCACCAAGGAAGTTTTTTTTTATCATTGTCACATAAGACATGGCAATTTTAAATAGAGATCTTTGTAAAAAGTCAGTTTAGGACCCTTTAAGACTATAAAAATTAAAGTACTTGTTTTTAAAATATTTATTTTACATTATTTTAAGCACCTACAATATTTAACTTTTCCTGTAAATAGCTATAATCTATGTTTATTATTTGATTACTTATTCTACCTACATTTGAAAAATATTGAAATGATTAGATTAGGCAACTGTTATTTTGATTGTAAATTTCTTGCCAGAAGCAAATGAGACCTGATCCACAATCAAATAAATTCATACCAGAATTTAATTTGAATTGGAAACAGTGGTAACAAAAATATCTAAAACAATGAAAGGTCTTGATTGGTTGATTTCCTGGATGCTATGGCTGTCATGCAAAGCCAAAATTCAAAATAGAAGGTTAAATATTATTTGGTTATCTATAGTAATATGGAAATTTTATTATTGTAGATTATGAGAGCTCTAGATATACAAATCTATAAATACACACACACACACAAGTTTTTGTATGTCTGTCCTTTATTAGTTAAAATGGATGGATGAATTTTTACCAATTACATATCAATTATCGTCCGAAAGTTCTTTCTTGCTAGGCTGCTACTTTCTGGTCCTTTAGCTAGAGAGGGCAGACATTTGCTAATGGCTTTTTTGTTGGTTTGTTTGCTATCCCTGGCATTACTAGGTTATTGGCTTCAGTTAGGAAATATGAAGCAAAAAGGAAGCCCAAGGAATGCACAATACTATCTTTACTTACATTTCCAAACCCTGGTTGATTGACCTTCTTCTCTAATCTCTCTAATTCTTCTTATGGTTGTTTTATATATAATCCTAGCATTATTAGTTGTATTTCATGGGTGGAATAGGTATGTCTACTCCATCTTCCCAGAACTGGAAGTCCCAAAATATTTTTAAAAGTTAATACTGTACCAACCTTTAAAAGTAGTTTCTATTAAACTTAGTATGGCTACAATTCTTCTAAATGACAAAGGATAATACATTTAATTGTGCTCTTTAGTTATGTCTACAAGTATCATTTAAATTCACAATGATGAATCATAGACAAAACTATTCTGACCCCTTAATCCTTCAAATCCCACATTTAACATCAGCTCTATGATTAGAAAGATGATTCCTGACACATAGAAAGTCAATGACTTTGCTGTAGATTTGTGAATCTTGTCAAATTAAATATATGCAAGAAACATGGTAGAGTGAGAGACATCCCTAGATCTCTCCCCTTGAAACAACAATAAGCTGAACATCTAAAACTTAACAAAAAACACCCAAATTGGATACCAGCATGTCTGAATGTGAGATCTGTGCATAAGAGCTACCACAGATCAGAAACCCCGGGTGTTTGGCAATCGATGGGAGAAATAAAGAAGATGCCTCTTGCAGTTGCTGGATCTCCCTGTAGGAGGAGGGGGAAAGGAGAAGGTGTGGCAAGTTCCCTGAATAGCCCTGCCTGGAATAGTTGTGAGTTCTACACATCAGGTGGCAGGGTCTAGTCATCAGGGCAGAAAGCAGAGAAGTGGACAGCATAGAAACAACAGTTGATTTTTACCAGGCCTGGTTGCAAAACCGAGGCTGAGCGACACTCACCATCTCCCAACACAGAGGGCCCCCTTTCTCCATATCCCCGAGATAAGTCACCACAGAGCCTTGGGGAATCTGAGAAAATGCTACCGAAACGGTGGCTAACATTGACAGAAACAGAGACTGAGGGTAGTGAGTGTGATTTAATATCTTCAAGAAAATGAAAAGGCATTATTAAGACTTTCTACAAAGCAGGGATCCAAGAGGCTTAAATGCCACCTACTGGAAACAAAAAGAAAAGTGCCTTCTTTGCAGCAGGCTAAAGAGAGACCTTTACATAATAAATTTCCTTTCTGGAAAAAAAGCAGATACATTTCCATTAATGCCCAAGTGGAAAAATAGTCCATTAAACACCATGAACAACCAAGGTGACAAAGCATCTCAGAGAAAAATCTCCAGAAAAATAGTTAACAGACATAGAAATATGCCACTTAAATGACAGAAAGTTCAGGATGGTATTTCTGAAAAATCTCAATGAGATCCAAAACAACTCAAATCAATAATTTCAGGAACTGAAAAAACTAAAGGAGTAGAGCAAGGAATTGAAACCCTCAAAAAGAACAGAATAGATATTTTAGAGATAAAAACACATTGCAAGAGTTGAAAAATAAATAGAAAACTTGGGAAAAAGAGTCAACCAAATGGAGGAAAGGATCAGTGATATCTAAGAAATAAGTCAGAAGGAAGAAGAGAGAAACCGAAGAAAAAAATAATGACAGAGAAATGCAAAAAATAGCTGATACCATCAGGAGAGGATACATAATAATGAGCATTACTGAAGGCGAGGAAAATGAGCAGGAACTAGAAAGCATTTTTGCACAAATAGTTGAGAATTTCCCATATTTAAGGAATGAATTGGAGCTTGGTGTTCAAGAGGTCAACAGAACACCCAGTTATCTCAACCCAAAAAGGCCTTCACTAAGACACAGTGGATTAAAATATCAAAAATCAATGACAAAGACAGAATTCACAGGGCAACCAGGGAGAAGAAAACGGTAACTTATAAAGGAAAATCCATTAGATTATCCTCAGACTTCTCAGTGCAAACTTTGCAAGCCAGAAAGGAATGGAATCAAATATTTAAACTATTAAGTGAAAGAAACTACTGGCCTAGAATAATGTATCTAGCTAAGCTCTTCTCTGGATATGAAGGAAAAATTAAGACCTTTCCAGACATACAAAAATTGAGGGAATTCTCCACTATGAGGCCTGCACTGCGGTATATACTGAAAGGGGTAAGCTCACCTGAAACAAAATGATGAAACAAACAAACAAACAAACAAAAGCAACAACAACCATAATTCTGACTAAAGTGACAATCAGTCAAATAGAAGCACAGGAGTTCAACCCTTACTAAGAACAGGGCATTACAGGCTTAAATAAAAAAGAGAATTGCTATAACAAGATAGTAATGAATTTTCGGCATACAAAGGGAAAATTGAGATAATGATGACTGAAAGGGGAGGATTCAAATATCTAAATTCTCAAAGGGGAATGGAGATAAGGCACATGTAGAAGAAAATGGAGGACTGTATGTGTGTGTGTGTGTGTGTGTGTGTGTGTGTGTGTGTATAACTATCCTTTAAATGTTTGTAATGGTAACCACACAACGAAGATTCAGAACTGAAGTATGTAACATAAAACAAGAAGAACCATAAGAAAAATCCACAAAAGCCAACCAAAAAAAGAAAACAGAAACACAAGGACAAGGAAGCAATGGAAACACCAAGCTACTAAAAAGCAAAAGATAAAATGGCTATAAGAAGACCTCATATTTCAACAATCACCCTAATTGTAAATGGATTGAACTCACCAAAGAAAAGGCACAGAGCTGCAGAATGAATCAAAAAACAAAGCCCAACCATTCGCTGCCTCCAGGAAACACATCTCAGCTCCAAACACAAATATTGACTCAAAGTGAAAGGGTGGGAAATGATATTACAAGCAAATGGCATTCAGAGAAAAACAGGAGTAGCGATGCTAATATCAGACAAAATAGACTTCAAAATGAAAAAGGTAAAGAAAGATACTGAAGGACACTTCATAATAATAAAGGGAATCATGTGTCAAGAAGGCATAAGAATTATTAATGTCTATGCTCCCAATCAGAGAGCCCCGAAATAAGTAAAACAATTACTAAAAGAACTAAAGGGAGAAACAGATCAAAACATTATCATAGTAGGGGACCTTAATACCCCACTGTTGGACAGGTTATCCAAGCAGAAAATCAATAAGGAAATAACATCCTTAAATGACACATTAGACAAACTGGACTTAATTGACATTTACAGAGCCTTCCATCCCAAAACAGCTCCTTATATTCTTCTCTAGTGCACATGGAACATTCTCAAGAAGTGACCACATACTGGGACACAAAAATAGCCTCAACAAATAAAAGAGGGTCAAAATTATACCAACCATATTCTCTGAACATAATGCTTTGAAACTAGAGATCAACTGCAGAAAGAAATCAAGAAGAAACACAAACACATAAAGATTAAACAAGATGCTACTGAAGAATAACTGGGTCAGAGAAGAAATAAAAAGAGAGATCAAGAGATACATAGAAATGAATGATAATGATAGTACAACATGCCAAAATTTTTGGGACATGGCAAAAGTGATCATAAGAGGAAAGTTCATATCATTACAGGTCTTTCTCTAAAAACAAGAATGAGCCCAAATAAACAACCTAACACTTAATCTTAAAAGCTAGAAATGAAAGAAAAAATGAAGCCTAAAGTCAGCAGAAGGAAAGAAATAATCAAATTAGAGTAGAAATAAATGAAATTGAAAACAAACAAACAAAAGAATAGAAAAAAATAAATGCAACAAAGAGCTGGTTCTTTGAGAAGGTTAACAAAATAGACAAATCCCTAGCTAGACTCAAAAAAAAAAAAGAACACAAATAAATAAAATCAAGGTTGAAAGAGGGGAAATTATGGCAGACACCACAGAAATACAAAGGGACTTACAAGAATACTATCAAAAGTATATAACACCAAATTTAATAACCTAGAAGAAATGGAAGACTACTTAGAAAAATACAGTGTTCCTAGACTGAATCAAGAAGAACTGGAAAATCTAAATAGAATGATCAGCAGTATGGAAATTGAAACAATCATCAAAAACCTATCAAAAAAAAAAGTCGAGGATGAGATGGCCTTACCCCTGAATTCTACTAATCATTCAAAGAAGATGTAATACCTATTCTCCTCAAACTCTTCTAAAAAACTGAAGAGGAGGCAATACTTCCCAACTCATTTTATGAGGCCAATATCGCTCTGATACCAAAACCTGGTAAAGATAACACAAAAAAAGAAAACTACAGACTGATATCTCTCATGAGCACAGATGCAAAAATCCTAAATAAGATACTAGGGAACCGAATACAGCAGCATATTAAAAAGATTATACACCATGATCAAGTGAGCTTCATCCCAGAGGCGCAGGGATAGTTCAACATACACAAATTGATTAATATGATACACCACATAAACAAATTAAAACATAAGAATCATATGATTATAACAATAGATGCCGAAAAAGCTTATGACAAGATACAATATCCATTTATGATCAAAACACTTAACAAAATTGGCATAGAAGGAAACTACCTTAACATAATGAAGGCCATATATGACAAACACTTAGCCAACTTTATATTTCATAGTGAAAAACTAAAAATCTTCTCACTAAGATCAGGAACAAGGCAAGGCTGTCCACTATCACCACTGTTATTCATTATAACATTGGAGGTCCTAGTGAGTGCCATCAGACAAGAGAAAGATATAAAAGGCATCCAAATAGGAAATGAAGAAGTCAAACTGTTATCATTTGCAGGTGACATAATTATATAGAAAATCCTAAAGACTCCACAAGAACACTAATAGAAAAAAATAAGCAAATACAGTAAAATTTTTGGATACAAAATCAGTGTTCAAAAATCCATAGCATTCTTATATTCTAATAATGAAGTGTCAGAAATAGAAGTAGAAAAAAATACTTTTGCAATTGCAATAAAAAAGAATAAAATACCTAGAAATAATTCTACTGAAACAAGGAAAGGACCTATATAATGAAAACTATAAGACACTATAAAAAGAAATCAGAGAAGATACAAAGAAATGAAAAGATATTCCATGTTCTTGGACTGGAAGAATTCACATAGTTAAAATGACCATATTATGTAAACCATTATATAGATTTAATACAATACCCATCATAATCCCATAGGTATTTTTTAATGAAATAGAACAAAAAATCATCAGATTTGTATGGACACACAAAAGACCCCGAATTGCTAAAACCATTCTGAAAAAAAAAAAATGAGGCTGGAGGCATCACTCTGATCAACTTCAAATTATACTATGAAGTGACAGTAATCAAAATGGCATGGTATTATTGGCAGCAAAACAGACACATGGACAAGTGGAATGGAATTTAGAGTCCAGAAGTAAACCCATATTTATATGGGCAAATAGTTTTTGACAAAAAAAGCCAAAATCATACAGTGGAGAAAGGAAATCCTCTTCAATGAATGGTGCTGGGAAAACTGAAAAGTCACCTGCAAAAGGATGAATGTAGACTGTTGTCTATCAAAGAATGAAAGTAGAATGTTTTCTATCACCACACACCAAAATTAACTCAAAATGGATTAAGGACCTGAATATAAGACCTGAAACAATAAAATGCATAGAAGAAAACATAGGAAATAAACTCAAGGACCTTGGACTTAAAGAGGATTTTATGAATTTGACCTCAAAGGCAAGGAAATTAAAAGCAAAAGAATTCATCAACAAGGTAAAGAGACAGCTATCTGAATGGGAAAGTATATTTGCAAGCAATGCCTCCGATAAGAACCTAATATCCAAAATATGTAAAGAAATCATACAACTCAATAACAACAAAAGAAAACAAATGATCTAATCAAAAAATGGGAAGACCTGAACAGACACTTCTTCCTAGAGGACAAACAAATGGCCAACAATTATATGAAAAAATGCTCAACATCGTTAGCTATTTGGAAAATACAAATCAAAACCACAATGAGCCATCATCTCACACCTTTTAGAATAGCTATAATCAACAGGACAAATAATAACAAATGCTAGAGAGGATGCAGAGAAAAACTAAGCCTCATACACTGCTGGTGGGACTGCAAATTGGTACAGCCACTATGGAAAACAGTATGGAAGTTCCTCAAAAAACTAAAAATTGATCTACCGTATGTTCTAGCAATCCCTCTACTGGGTATTTACCTCAAAGACTTGAAAACCCATATCCGAAAAAGATATTTGCCCACCGATGTTCATAGCAGTATTATTCACAGTGGCCTGGACATGGGAGGAATCAAAGTGTCCTACGATAGATGATTGGATAAAGAAGCTGTGGTATATATATCTAATGGAATATTACTCAGCCATAAGAAGAGATGAAATACTGCCATTTGCGACAACATGGATGGACCTCGAGATAACCATGCTAAGTGAAATAAGGTAGACAGAAAAAGTTGAAAATCACACGATATCACTTATATGTGGGATATAAACCTAAAAGCAACAAATGAACAGGACAAATAAACAGAGTTTCATGGACATGGTCTGTAGAGGGTAGAGCATGAGGGGAGAGAAGGAAGTAGATGGGGCAAAGGGGGTCAAATATATGGTAGCTGAAGGAAACTGGACTTTGGGTATAAACACACAATAGAATATACAGATGTGAAATTATAAAGTACCAAGGTTGGACCTGATTAGTAATGAATAGGAGACCACCTAGGAATACCAGGTACCGCAGGTGTTAATAAAAGAAATCATGATGTACACCCAAAAATTATATAATTGTATTGACCAATGTTACCCCAATAAACTTAATTTTTAAAAAGTTAAAGAAAATTTAGTAAATGCTCAATTCTTAGTTAAAATTACAAAAATTTGCTCGGAGTGTGTTTCATAGTTAATATTTCAAACTTCTGTCTCTTGTTGCCACTCTTTCATTACCTTTCTTTAAAAATCACAATTATGAAAATAAATATGACTTTACCTGTATTGGACTCAATTGTTTTAAAAACATGCTTACAAAGTATATTAAAAAATTTTATTTAGGAAACTTGGGAAATATACTATACCAGAAATATGAGTTATCAGCATAGCTAAAAGTACATACAATTACCCATATAACTTATAGTATTTATTGGTTATATTTATGAACAATTTTTTCTATTTTTTATGTTACAAATGAAAATAGTTCAATAGACACTTAACTGGTACCCCATCCCCCCTACACACTCACACACTACAGTCCATTCTCAGTCCATTCTACAGTCATCATAAAATAATTTTTAAAATTGTAAATCAGATTATTTTGTATCATTCGTGCTAAAAAGTCTCCAACAATTTAAATTCACATTTGAAATAAATACAGACTTTTTGCATGCCTTTAAACCTTACTTGATCTGGATCCTGCATCCTCCTTTGACTTCACTTCTCTCCTTCTCATCTGTTCCCCAACCCTTCACCCATAGTTCCTGTGTTTCATTTACTCTTGTGTTCTCTCTGTTCTTGAACACACTTAACTTGTTTCTACTTCACTGCTTGGCTATTGCACAAATCTCTCATTGATGTATCAGATTTTGTCTTCTTTCGTAGCACTAGCACTATCTGAAATGATCTTATGCATTTATCTGATTCCATTCTGTTTCCCTGACTAAAATGCAAGCTCCATGAGAGCAGAAAACATGTCTATTGTGTTCACTGTAACTTCCCATGTCAGATACCTAATATAATGCTTAATATAAAATGTAGTTAAATTAGTTTATTGAATGAACAATGTAAACTTTTATTATTGATTGAAAGACTGTTATGCTGAATATTTGTCATTTTGTTCTTTTGTGACGTGGTAAATTTCTACAGGAGCTACTGAGAATCTAAGATCTTTATGTCTCCAGATATCTCTACATTTTGAATTATATGTTTGGTTTATTCTTTCTTTAGGTTCATTGCCTTATCTTTCTGTCGACAATGAGCATTCCTTGAACAAACAATACACTCTATTGTTCATCTACTATTATTTCGAAACCAACAAAGGCAATGCGTTATGAATTGTATTCAAAATAAAGGTAAGAAGAGGTTGAACAGGGGTCCAGGCAACTTTTATTTAAGAAAAGTATATAAGTATTATTTGTTATACTTTGGAAATCTGTGATTGCAGCACTGAAAAGCATGTTTTAAAAACAGCTTTTTACTATATGTATACAGAAAAAGACCCAGTACACAACTTTCAGCTTGATAAAATATTATCAAATGAGCACATCCCCGGTGACTTCCTCCCAAGTAAATAAATAAATAAATAGGAATCTATAACTTGGAAGTTTCTTCTTACCTCTTCCCAGTCATTATCTTTTTTCAAATTTTAGAAAACTATTTTGACTTCTGTCACCATTAATTTGTTTTTATTTTTGACTTTATTAAGAGTAGATTTATAATTTTTTTTTGTATTTGGATTCTTTGGCTCAGCAGAAACTTTGTAAGATATATTCATATTATTACACATAATAGTAGTTCATCCTCATAGCTGTATAGTATTTCATGGTATATACATACCACACTGCATTTATCCTTTCTATTGCTGATAGACTTTTGGGTCTTTTTCTAGTTATTGCTTGTTACAAATATTGCTGCTCTGAAGATCTCGGCTCATATATCTTCATACTTTTATTCATAATAGATCCAGCAAAAATAGTTTTCCAGAATGGTTGTATTAATTTACACTCCCAGTACAGTAGTGTATGAAAGTATTAGTTGCCAGCCCTTGGAAATGTCAACCTTTTTAATTTGCCATTATGATTACTTGTGTAAATTCATCACATTGTCATATTAATGTGCATGTCACTGATGAAGTTAAAGACATTTTCATATGTTTATTGGAAATTATATTTTCTTTTGTAAATGCCTATTTAAATATTTTGTCTATGTTTCTATTTGTCTTTGTAATATTGATGTATAGAAGATATATATGTGTGTACACATACACACACATGTATCTTGGATATGTGTCTTTTGTCAGATAAATGCAGTGCAACTATATCCTGACATTCTGTGATGACATTCTGTGTTGACATTTTAACATTCTGAATGGTGAATCTCGATGGACAGTAATTTTAATTTTATTGAATATAGCTTTATTGTCTTTTTAAAATTTTATGATTAATGAGTTTCGTGCTATGCTACCCCAAAGTCATGAAAATATTCTTCCTTTTTTTTTTTTTTAGAAGGTTTCTAGTTAGGGCTTTTATGTTAGGCTTATTATCCATCTCAAATTAATTTTCAAGTTTAGTTTGAAGTATATGTCAAAAAAAATTCAGCAACCATAATCAAATTGCTAAAAAAAAAAATAATGAGGCTATGTAAAATTGTAAATTTTTAGAGGAATTTACATTTTAAATGGTGATCTGAAATGATAGTGTTTGAAGTTGATTTAATTATCTGGCCTCAGAATTCCAAATGGTACTTTAAGGTGGTAGAATAGATATATGTTTAATTTTCTGAGAAAATATCTGACCATTTCCAAAGTGGTTGAAATTTTTCTATTTCCAAAAAGCAATGTACAAGAGATTTAGTTTCTTCCTCTTCTGGCTGACACTTTTCAATTTTAGCTTTTCTAGTGGGTATTTTATCATGATTTAAAATTTTCCTGACAACTAATGATGTTGAGCACTTTTTAAGCACTTATTGGAAATGCATATATATTCCTTTATGAAGAGTCTGTTCAATTCTTTTGCCCATTTTCATAATGAGGTTTTACTAAGTACTTATAACGATTGTCATTCTTAGTGTTAGTATTTTGAAAGGAAAAGAGTACAGACAATATATATGAGAATATTGGTGCAGTGCAAATTGACCCCACATCATGGAACCAGTTGGGGGGAAGGGATCATATGGGGAAACAGTATTTGGCAGAATCTTAGAGGATTTAGGGTCAGAATGAATGCCTAGGGATCTGTTGATATTTAGTACTTGAATATCAGCTTATTCACTAGAATGTTAAGGTTTAGCTAAATAAAATACTGCATTCTCATTTTTCTCTCAAATAATCTGAAGCTTAATTATTTGTATTTAGCTTTTAGATTTTTTGTTTATCTTTTAACATTAATAAATTATTAGCATTTCACAGCAATGTTTAGTAGATATTTATAAGAGATCACATGTTCTAAAAAGGTAAATCCTTGAAATATTTATCTCTTGCTAAAGTTGAAATTGAAAGCATTACCTTCACATATGTCACTACTTTATCAGGTTCTCATCATGATATCCATCTGTTGTTTTTCCTTTATTGTTAGAAGTAAAATAATACATTTCATGTAATATAATCAAGAAATAGAGTTTTAAATGTGGTTATAAAATACCTAGGAGCTTGGGATTCAATAGCTTGTGGTGTGAGAAAGGAATTGAGGAAATTGCATTTAAATCCAGATGTGTAGGGCACCTAAGCTGACATCTAGGTTATAAGAATAAACATGTTCTGTAAATTTTTTTGAACATCAAACTTCATATGTGTATGTGTATGTGTGTGTGTGTGTATAACCTAATACTGATATTTCTTTATAAGCATAATTTTAGAATATTGCTTTAATGAGTTAAATCAGAACAAGGAGCTCTGCAACAGTATTCTGATACATTTCCTCTCAAAAATACCCAAATACTACCTAATGTCTTCTGTCTTTTTTTAAGTTATATTAATTCCAAGATGCTTACCCTTATTTGTTATCATAGCAATATAAACAGAATATCAAATCACCAAATCACATTACTGCCTTTGCAAGAAAACTATCACTATAAAATAGAAAAAAAACTAAGCCTGGCTATTGTGTGCTAGCTAGTGAATTGAGTGCTATCATTTCTGCTTCTTTATTTTCAATTCTCTATTGTTATCAATTATCTATCATAAACTATAAAAGAGATGTTTGCTGAAATGTGTGAAACTTCAGCATATAACTGAAGATAAATGCTAAATTATATATAATGTAATCTGCCTGCATAGAAAAAACACATTGTACATAACAATTTCAACTATTCCTCACACTTACCATCAACAGAAAACCACAGGATTAGCCATAGAGTTAAACCAACCCATGCCGATTATGTTATGTCATGTGCTGCTCTTAAAGCAATAGCTCTGGAAAAAATGGAAACTCAATTCAATAGCACTCTGTTTCAAAGGGTTTGTGATGAGACCAGAAATATAACAAATGTGACTTGAAAGTACAATATTCTAAGAAGAAAATATAACATATCTCACATAAAAGATGAGCTGATTATAACTAGTAGTGGCAAATTATAATTTATAGATATTCTGATAAGAATACAACAACAGTATTACTCTATAACTATCTGATTTAATTTCAGCTCAGATTTTTTTGTACTTTATATATTAAATTTTACTAATACCAGTATCACAACCTGCTGCTCTATTTTTTCTTCCTTTGAGAACTTTTCTTCTTTCCATTTACCATAAACTAAAGTAAGCTATTGATTGTCAGATGATAAACACACTGAAAATGTCTATTGTAGATAGAAGTAGGAAAGTTTCTTTGGCAAAGGAAGCATTTTTTTTTGAGGCAACAAAATGCCATTTATTTAGGTTCAGATTTTTTATTTACAATACTTTAAATATGAGACAAAATACAAAATTCTCGCTTTCTTAATGATTTGCTTGTGCATAAGACCAGCACAAGGCTGATAATTTTAGAATAATTTTTAAATAAATTTACTACTGATTTATCTGACAGATTCAGAAGTATTTATGTGTGTATGTACCATATTAGTGTATGTCTACATATGTGTGTGTACAAAATCTAAACCTTCCTGTGCATCACTCTGAAATCTTGATTCTAAGAAAAAAATTCAATCCAAATATGAAACATGGAAATGGAAAGAGAAAAATTAAGTTGGATTTCTTCCAAATAATGTTTAAGTTTCACCATAAAACTGACATCAATATTTTTCTTTCCTAACAAAACAGAAATATTTATTGGGTTAAACTTGGTAGAGTACAATAGGAAGGAGTTTATTGTTGCCTCCATGTCGCAGCCTTTGAACCCTCTTCCTAATCTTTACCTCTTTACCTCTCGATGGCAATTCAAGCATATCCCATATATTTCTAATAATTTTAAGGTATTAGGAGTATCTTAATTTCAAGTATTACTAAGTCCAGCCCATTCAATGTCAAAACGTTAAATTTTCCTTCCATTTAAATACCCCACAACCAAGTCTAACTTATGGTTAGTCAAGCAGCAAGAAAAAATGACATGCATTGTCTATTTTTTTTTACTTTTTTTTTCCTGCTCAGCTTTTGTAGAGCCTAAAACATTTACAATTTGGAGAAAGGCACCTCTCTCGAAAAAAAAAATATAAATAACGCCCACACAATTTGGTTCATGTTATCCAAAGGAGGCCTGTGCACATGAGGGGTTCTGAAGTTTGAGCTTCACTAACTTCAAGGTAAATCCACTCTTGCCTTTACCTTGGACTTCCTCTCTTCCTCCTCACCCTCTTGTTCCTCCAAGAACTAAAGCATAATGAAGAAGCTTTAGAGGAGAAGAAATAAAATGTCTTTTTACTTAAGAAAAATTATTCAGTTCTTTCTTGGCTAACACTGGCTTGTTATTGCTCTTTGTCATGGCAGACATCCAAACTTGGACTTTTATGAAATATATTATTGGATTATTTACAAACCACCCCTCTCTATCCACCCCATAATGACCTCCACTATTGTATATTCTCTGGTGAGAATGTGGTAATCCTGAGATGACTTTTTGATTTTGCTCTCAGCTAGTGCCTCTGGCAATACACTGCATGATGTCCTCGCTATGGCAAATAACCTTTTTTATTGGTGGTTAGTGATGACAGTACTCTCAAAATGACTTCAGTATATCTATCTTTCCACAGTATCCTCTTGACTTCAAGAAGTATAATCCCCCTTGTTTGTCAAATTGTAGAATTTTATCTTGCTTTTACTATTAATTTTCTTCCCTTTACTTTACCAATGTAAGGGTACTTCAGGCATCCTCCCAGCTTTAGAACTTTCAGTGTGAGAGCCAGGCTGCAGCGTCCTTGCTACCAAAACTCTAGAGTGTGACAGGTCAGACTGTCTTATGATTTTACAACACTCTACCCTGGTAGCAGCAATGGCCTTGTGTGATTTTCTGAGCTTGGCAACATGTAGTCAGGGAGTAAGACATTAATTTCTCCTTCTTGACTTCAGTTTCTCCTAATCTCTGCAGGGATTTTTTAGAGCCTTCTAATTTGCCTTAAGGGGCACCTGCAAGAAGAAGAGGGAAATCTTATCATTATTCTTTATTCCTACAAATTTCTTTACTTCAAGAAATCCTGTTTTCATCAATAAACCCATAGCCTTAATCTATTTAGGTAGCAGGTGGGAAATGGTTACTGGACTAATTTGTCTTTCTCTTAACCAGACCCATCACAATGTGTGTAGTACCTGTGACATTTTGATTAGTGCCCAATATCATAAGTAATGTGACTCTAGCCGAGATTATAAAACAACAAGAAAAGTCCCATTCTAAATGTTGCACTAACTTTTCTTCACAGGCTTTGAAATGACCAAGCAACTATTTAGCCCAAATTAAATGCTTGATATGTGACATATAAATAGAAAAGAGATATTAATTCAGCCAAAATTTTGTTCATTTATGGTTGCAGTGGAATACAGGTATAAAGGTTTGAAAACAAGTGCAGGGATATTATTTGAGATAGAAGAGCTACAAGGAGATAGAGATGGGCATTTAGTGATGTCCCAAAAACTGTCAAGTTTAAGGTTTATGTGGTCTCAGAATTCTTTTTCTTCTCCAATCAATTTTGCACATGGTTTCCTGGTTGATCTTTGTAAAATAAAGTTTTTATAATTTTAAAATGTTATTTCACTCTTCTACTCCCTAAAAATCTTTTACAACTATTCAGTGTCCAGTAGCTAAAGTTGAGCTTTCTTCATTTTTTTTTATTTAAGCCACTTATTATTAGAGCTTAAGCTTTCTTTACGGTCTTATTTTTATTCTATCTCAACCTATTTTATCCCATCTAGAGAGTCTGTGGCTCAAACATACCTCCAAGAATTTATCTATACATTATTTACTCCTGGAGTTCTCCCCCTTTTCATTCTTTCTTCTCTCTACTCATTCTTCAATAAAGTTTTTTCTAATTCATCAACATTGAATGGATGGTCTTTGTTCAGAATTGCTAGTATTTTTTTTCTGCTTGAGACACAACTAGTTGATTATATATTGCTTTTTTTTCCTTTTTTCTTTTAGTTGTTGATATTAAGGCATTACTTATTTAGAACACATATAATAACTTGTCTTCCCACTGCATTGTGATATATAGGACTTTGCCTTACATTTATATAACAATTTTTCATAGGTACTTAGTAAATCTTGTATTTTTATTGATTAACATATTACAGAATTGATGAGCAGCCAAAGAAAGAAAATTTCTGTATCCAAAGACTAAACAAAATAGCTGAAAATAAGAATAGAATTATAATAATCTGCTTTTTCTTTTAGAGAACATAAATACAGAAAAACAAAACAAAGATTTGTTTACAATTAGGCAAAGAAGCTGTAACAACTTGCCATAACATATTTTATAGTATCAACTATTTTCAGCATTGGGTTAGGGGCACTTGTGGGTCAATGCAATAAAAAATGAAGAGGATCTTTTTGTTCTCCTTTTCCTCTTCCTCCTCTTATTCTTCTTCCTCCTCATTCTCCCTTTTCATCTCATTTTGATTAGATCACACTGTATAATGGTTACTTAGTTTTGTCACTCAGGACATCATTATAACGGGCAACAGTGAGGGGCAGAGTTTTTCACTCTTTTTCAGGACCATAGAGTGCTTATCTATCTTGTTCTTCTATCTTCATGCTACTCTCTAGAAAAAAAGGTTTAATGGCAATTCTGTTTAGTTTTATCCAGAACATACCACGTCCACTCACACAGCCTCGAGTTTTCCTAATATTGTAAGTATTCTTCCTGCTTCAACCTTTGGCACACTTCAATCTATTTTAAGTTCAGAAATCTGCGTAATGCTTTAAAATATAATTTACACAATTTCTTTTTCCTTCTCAAACTTGACAATAATCTTCCATGGTACTCAGATTAAAACCATGTCTTTATAATTAACTCCACAGTGCTGTATCATTGCTCACAACGATTCAACCTCACCCTCCTTATAATTTCACCTCATCTCTTGCTACTATTTTTTTCTCTTTGTCACTTTCTGCAATTCTTCCACAGAGCCTTTGCACTTGCTCTCCCATTACCCTTTAACTCCCTCCTGCTAGATGCCCATGACTTTTTTCTCATGCTTTGTTCAGCTTACATAGTTTATCAAATGTCACCTTCCTTGGTCAGCCTATCTACAATGACATCTCCCCACATCAATTTTTATACCTCTTTTACAGCTTAGTTTTCCTCTCTAGCTCTACATATTTACTAATTCTCTTTCTTTATTAACTGTTTTCTCCAATAGAATATATATTCCATAAGCATAGGAAGTTTTGTGTGTTATGTTTGTTGCTACATCCCTAGCATTTAGCAGAACACTTGACCCTGAGTAGCAGCTCAATTATATTTGTTGAATGAATAAATGAGCACTTATAAGAATGCCAGAGTACTAAGACAACTGGGAATATACAAAATGTGTAAAATATAACATTTATGATCCAGGAGTTCACATTATGCTAGAAGAGATCAATATGAACATAATGAAGATAAAACAGGTACAAAATATTATGTTAAAAAAATATTATGAATAAGACCTCTTTGAATTTGAGTGGGAAAACAGTAATAATTGTGCTTAGTTGTGAAGGATGAAATTAAATATAAGAAACTGAAAGTAAGACCAAATTCTTGGCTAATAATAGAGAATGGAAAAAAAAAGTCATTGGTAAAAAAAATATGTTACCTACATAAGTAGAGTCAATAATGCAGTTTGATGGAATCATTGAATATGAGAAAATACAGTATAGATATAAAGGATAGATTGGTGGCATGTCAGAGAAAGTTTTAAGTGTCAGATGAGGAGAGTGAATGACAGTTTACAGGCAACAGGAAACCTTGTAAAATTTTTGAGCAGGAAATGAGATGGTCATGCCTGTGTGTGGGGGATAAATAATAGAAGTGAGGGAGAGAACAACTGCACATTAAAAGCAAAGAGACTAGTGAGGAAATTATTAAAATATCCAAGGAATAACAGTGAGGGCTAACATAAGCAGTGGCAGTAAATGACAGAGATGAAAGTGCGGATTCTGGGGATAATGGAGGGTAGAATGGAAAGAACTTGATGACTAATCCAATGCTTATTATAAAAGTACTATCTATTATCTATGCAGAGCCTATTTCAGTCTATCAGTGAGAATGATCATTTAAATTAAAAATTTTGTTTTATTTTTCACTCAGTTCTGAGAACTTAGGGTGTGAAAATGTGTTCAGAAGCAGAAATTCTAAGAATCCTATTTTTGCAATTTATACGAAATGAAAATTTACTCCTGAAATTTCCAGTGATGTCAGAAGCTAAGTTAAACTAATTTGTGCAACCCATGCTTGTAACTATCAGATTCAAACAATGGTCTTGCACATATGGGGAGCCAGTCATCCTCATTTTGTCAATTCCATTGGGGAATGATGAAAGAAAGAAATATTCTTAAAACATTTCATACTTGCAAAAGGAAGATGAATGACTCTTTTGATGAGAATAAGATCTCCAAAATTATCTTTTAAATTAGAGTAAGAGACTTGCATAGTGGAAAACATAACAAAACGTACCAAACAAATAAACAAAGGTGATCAAAACATGCTCAGAATAGACGAACAGCAAACAAAGACAGAAAGGGTTATGTTGGGGACACAGCAACATAATTGGATTCCTCTGCCAACACTGGTAATTAAAATGAAGACACTCAGTACCTTAGTTGCTCTGCAATCCCATAATATGTTTGAGATTAACAACCCTTGAATCTTGGTTTTACTGCTATATTATTTGAATATACAATACGTATTTCTTGCCATTTTCAGAACACACAAACAGGTTTTCTGCAGGGCTGTGAGGATTTGAAAGCAGCTAATAAGAGATCCTGACTTGTGCTTTTTAATAACACTTCTATTGCTGCCATAGATATTTTGGCAAAATTTGAATAGAAAACAAACAAAAAAAAAGAGGAAGTAAAAAGCTTTGCGTGATTTAAATCTTTGCTTCCCTATTTCAGTGAAAAATGGTCACTGCTCTATAGCTTTGCATAGTTACTTCTCTGTTTTGCCAGCATTTCTTTTTCTGTGTTCTTACCAGTACCTTGTAAAATAAGACATAAAATCGTTTGTCGGCTTGAACTGCTTAGTGAGAGCTAGGTTATCTCTGAGGGACCAATATATTTATCGATGCCACCTCACTTCACATGCCTCAAACCCCGCCTCTAGATCAGAGCTGTACCCATCTGTGGAAGGGTTGTGGGAACTTGGGTCCTCCTCACTAGTGATATGTGGCCTTTCCTGGCTGATGCCCACAGGTAATCCACAGATGGTTAGTTATGCCAGCCAGCCACATCCAGGAGACTGCACACACAGCGAGCCCCTCTGCTGCTGAAAGTATTTTCTGACTAGTTGGTAATTTAAGCCGAATTCCTGCTTGCAGAATAGCGATAGCTCCTCCAGGGTCTGGTGCAGGACTTGCCAGGTGAATGGGAAGTACATGCCAGTAATTAATATTATATTTTGTCCCCAAAGATGTTCCTTGTCCCTTTATATGTTAGTTAACTGATCTTCCAATTCCTCTGAGAGGTAATGATGAAGTTAATATAAACGCTGAGCTTCATACCTAATTTGTACTATCAAAGGGGAGGGAGGAAAACAAACACGTAAAGCAGGTTGGTATGCCTAAGAAAAATCTTAGTGATATTTGGTATGTTTCCCAGAAGACAGAGAGTCAGGAACCTGGTTTTTGTGGCTGAAGGGGTTGTTTCTAGTAGGTCAGCTCATATAACAGGTATCACAAATAGTCTGGATTAAAAAGAAATTGAAGGGGCTTAAAAAGAAAGAATATGAAGACCTTGCAGTATTTTTCTTCTGTTTGGACACTGGGCTGATAGCTTTTACAAAACAAAACCCTGCCAACAATAGCTCAGCACCCATTCAGCCTTGCATTGTATGAAATAGAGCCCAGCCTTTAGTTCACCTGCCTGCTAAGTGAAAAAGGAGGTAAGCAAAAGGACAGAGGTAAATTAGTGAGTACCCTTACCATAATGTAGATATTTGTCTGTCTTTATAGGATCTGGACTACAGTGAGAGAATAACTGGAAAAACATTACAAGTATTGACTAGAGAGAACAAAGATGGAAAGATGAATTTCTTTTTTCTTTTTTAAAGACAAAAAGATGAATACCACCAACACAGACCCCCTACCCCCACCCCAACTCCTATATTTTACTGTTGCAATTTTAAAAGAATTAAGTAAGATTATAATGGTGAGGGAGTTCAGCTATAATACAGTTCCATTAATGCTGACCCTGGCTCTAATATGATCATCCCCAAAGGGTCAAAATAGGCAATAGAAATCTAATTTTTCTAAGAGAAAACTTCATCCTGTCCTCATGATTTAATATGGTTTAAAAATTCTGATTTGTTATTTATCAGATTATCTTTATTATTTCAAGAGAACAATCAAGATCTCTTAACCATTAATAGCTAAATATTTTAAATTCATAAAAAATAAAAATAATACATGTTTGACCATGAGGATGAAAGTAAGACAGTATAAAATGAAATAATTAATGAAGTATCAAAACTCCTCCAATGTAGACATTCTTTGCACTCATACGATCTTTATTTTATTTTAAAAAATACCATTTCTTCATTACCTATCAGAAAAATCAAAATATATTTTTGTGTGTGTCAGGAAAGTGATACTAACTTCTTTTACCTATTTCTTTCAGTGGAAAAATATCCTTGATGAAAGCAAGAACAAAATTTCTTCTGTACCCCAGTATTGTTCCAATGGCTGTTCAAATCTGAATATTTAAATTCAAGCAGTAGAATTTTAGTATCTGAGAATTTCAGGGGGAAGAGGCTCAAGTTTGGGTCTACATGTGCTCAGCAGTGGTTACGCTTCATAGCAGATGCTCCAGGGGGAGAAGGAGAACAGATGTAGCTGTGGAGAGGAGTCAGCCTCTGCTCTGGTATGCAGTTCCTTATAGCTGGGGCTCCGTGCTGGTGAATCTGGGAGCCACACAGCATTATGGTGCAGTGGTTCAGTTGTTATTAGTGAGTGTCATTGTGCCCTGATTGCAAGCACTCAAGTGTTCAGCGAGGGAATCATGGATACCAAATGGAGAAAAACAATACACAAGAGCCTAATATCTTTAAGCGAGTAAATTATCCTTTCCTTGAGAAACCACAAAATGTTAATGGCTAAGTCTGCCAAGACATTTTATAATAGAGGTAAATAAACAAAAGATCATTCTCGTACTTTTGTGTGCAATTAAAGCATGTCATTCAGTACCCTGAATGAATCAGAGAGCACTGACATAAATTTACAGCTATATCATAAAAGATGCAGTTGGGCTTCATTTTTGTATTTAATGAGAAATACTTTGTAACTGGAGGTTTTTTCATTTATGCAGTAATGTTTGATTTAATTTTTTTATAAATTATCAACATTAGAGTAAATAAATTTTAATCCTATTTATCTTCTATCTTTTTCTCTTACAACTCATCTTTTTGGACTATTTTGCCATTGAGACTAAATTAGTCAAAGTTTCCTTTGTCTAGGTGATAATATCATTATTCACTTATAAAATTAGATTTGGGATGAAAGTAGAATCTGTGAAATAAGGGGTTTTCAGAAACAGCAGAACTGAACAGGCTGTACAATGCTGGCTATCTCTCCACTTGTCTTCTCTGACTCAAGAGGGATGCTTTTATCTGGGACACCTAGAAAAGTTAAGCCTACTTTCATCTCTAGGTTACTTAAGGGCATGCCAAAGGAAAACTGATCTCCTTACCCTAAAATCGTTCCTGCACCCAGCTACTCCATTGGTAGAATGGTAGATGGTAATAAGTAGAAGTTGCTTCTTTGTTGTCACAATAAAGTAGGCTTGATTACCAAAATAGTTTTCCTGTATGGTAAAAATAGATCTAACTATCTTTTAAAGAGTTCTTTTAATTAAAAGTAAAGTCAAAGCTCTGAATAGTTTAATTGGCATCATATTGTCTTTCCAAGTAATAACACATAAAATAAGGTCCATCTTACCATCAGCAGTGTCATTGTTTCAATGAAATATCGTAGGCATTCATTAAATAAGTAAAATGGTATGTTGACAGCATAAAAAGGGAAATAGACTTTCTTAAGGAGGTCAAAGAAAACTTCCTTGAAGAATTAATTTTTGAGGTGAGATCTGAAGAAAGAGCAAGGGTTGGGGCAGGGGGAAGAGAAGAGGAAGAGTGTTCTAGGCAGAGGGAACAGTATATACAAAGATCCTATGGCAAGAGAGGACATGGCACTCAGAAAAATATAACTAAGTAAAGAGTGGTGACATCGCAACCCCATTTTATTTTCAAGATTTAAATTTTTTATTATCAACAGGACAAGTAATAAGAAGTGTGGGAGAGGATGCAGAGAAAAATGAACCCTCATACACTGCTGGTGGGACTGCAAATTGGTACAGTATGGAGATTCTTCAAAAAACTAAGAATTGATCTACCATATGATCCAGCAATTCCTCTTCTGGGTATTTACCCCAAAGACTTGAAAACCCAAATCTGAAGATATTTGCACATTGATATTCATAGCAGCATTATTCACAGTGGCCACTACATGGACATAATTGAAGCGTCCTACAACAGATGATTGGATAAAGAAGCTGTGTTACACACACACGCACACACACACGCACGCACGCACGCAATGGAATATTATTCAGCCATAAGAAAAGATGAAATATTGCCATTGGCAACAACATAGAGGGACCTTGAGATAATCATGCTAAGTGAATAAGCCAGACAGAAAAAGTGGAAAACTACATGATATCACTTGTATATGGGGTATGAACCTAAAAGTAACAAATAAACAAATAGGACAAACAAACAGAGACTCATGGACATGGATAATAGACTAGTGGTTACCAGAGGGGAGGAGAGTTAGATGGGGTAATGGGGGGTCAAATATGTGGTGACAGAAAGAAATCTATCGGTTGTAAACACACAATGCAATATATATATGTTTTATTATTGAATTGTACACCTGAAAATTACTGGATTTCATTAACCAATGTCACCATCATAAAAATTAAAAAATAAAATAAATAAATAAAAAGATTTAATTTTGTACAAATTGAAAGCAGACTCTTCTTTTACACGCATTGAAAATATATCCAGTTTCTAGAACTCTCATCCTGGTTAAAAATTGACATCATTTTTTGTATCACAATTTTTATTTTTAATGGAAAAAAGAAAATCGATGTTCATTGACAAGAGGATATTTTGCAGTATCTATCTGCAATATCTATCTGCATATAGGCTTTTATTCCACATGATTTTATAATGACAGCTTTTATAAAATTGAATAAATATTATTTGATTATGACAAATAATATAATGAATCCAATTATAAAACAAGAAAACTGATTGAATCATTGTACAGAACAATTTAAATTGTAATAAAATAAAATAATTTGAGTTTAATTTGAATGTAGTAACCCATACATCTTTACAATTTTTATTTCTTTTTAATATAGCAAGTAAACTACCTTTTCAAAAATTTATAAAAAAATTGTAATGGCCAGAAAAGTATTCTGCTCTATGACCTTCAAAAACACTTAATATAGAAATATATATTTAATATAAATTCAAAAAATTGTGAATGAGGAATTATTTTAATGTACTTCACAGCAATGTTAAAGTGTATGTAGTGTTTATTCTTTTTATATTTAGATTTTTCAATTATGTTTTATTTAAAATTTTAAAAAATTTTAAATTATTTTTTATTTCTGCTTATTTTTTATTCTCTGGTTATTTGGAAATTAATTGCATAGCCTATTTAATTCTCCTAGATATTTCATTTACAATTCTAAAACAGAGATCATTATCCAATTATATTATCACACGTTGTGGAAGTGGTTGATTTCCCTTTTATATAAGATAAGAAAATTTTATTTTTTTTTACTGATGCTTTTCTAACTTTTGAATTTTGGTTCATATTAACAGATATTTTGACGCAAGTTATTTTTTCCATTGGTTAGATTTTTTCCAACATGACTTTGCCTTTATTGTAAAGAAACTTTTAAAGTCCCAATCCAAACTTGACCTTCTTCAGTCTTTTGAATTTTCCAATAAACAAAACATAAAAATGATAATAGGTAATGCATAAATAGACTAAAAAGCATTTTCTAATTTTTCCCAGTGTTCTCTATTAGAAACAAATTGGTCGCTTATGTCAAATCATTTGCCTCTACATTTTGGGTCATTAATATTTTTTATTATTCTGTTCCAGATTTGATAAATCTGTTAGAACTGCTCATAGAAGTCTTGAGATTTATTTGTTACACATTTTGGTAAAACTCACAGTAAAGAAGCAAAAGGAATGAATAACCAATGATAGTTTTGGTGTCAATAAGAATATAAATCATGGATTACCTTTTTAAGAAATAATACTGTATACATTTTATTATGGAAAAAATCAATTTCAAGAAAGTCGATCAGGTGATTTTTGTCCTAAATGACTTCATTAATTAAATTAAATCTGAAATTTGTAGATGTCATCATTCTACAAATTGGCAATGCTCACTAAAAATAAATATGATCTTGAGGTCACATAATGCAGTTTTGGTGCCATGACACAATGTTTTGTATGTTGAATACAAGTTCACATTAAACTCGTCTTACGAAAAGACCAACCACTTTCTTTTAGGCTTTGTTTTCGTCACCTTTAACAAGATAATTCTTCTTACTGGCCATTATGGTCTACACCAAGAACCAAAGATCCCTGACTAGTCTTGTAAATTAATTTTAGAGAATGTGTTTTCCTCTTCAAGAATAATTTTTACACTTGCATTTTATTTTAGGATGATATTTGCTGTGGAATAGTATTCTTTTATAACTAAAACTTATTATTTATTTTGGATTATCCCTGATTCAACTACATGTACTTTTCATTAACTTTCTTTCCATTAGGTAACATATAGTGGCATACATTCTAACTCCTATTATATAAGATTGTCTTTCAATTAATTTCTCACATGATTGAAAACTTAGATGTATATGTACTTTTGGGTCATGCTATTTTCTTCACCAAGAATTCTATAGACCTTGCCAAATCTTCTTGAGTTTTGGTTATAGAGTAAGCATTTGAGGTAAATGTGATCTATGATTTCTATGATGGCAGTTTCTTTTTTTAATTCAGATGCCAATAGAATGTTTTACTTAATATACTAAATTAAAAAATTTAAACAGCCTAGATGCAACACTTTTCCAGGATTGTAGTTAGGGTAACTCAAGAGCAATGTGTGCTGTGCTGTGTATTTATGTCTTTAATATAGCATACTGAATTAAAACTCCCTGCTTACTAGTCTCCCTGCCTTGCTTGACTTTTTATCTCCTTAGCCACATTCACAGCGTCATTTTTATGCTGTATCTTTAGTATGTTTCACAGTACTTGATACAACATAGCTCTCAATTGATGTTTGTTGACAGAATGAATAAGCAAGCAACTGAAATCTCTCTTTAAATTCCAAAGTTAAACTCAGTTTCACTAAGAGAAGTTCAGTGTAAGTCAACAGATAGACATAGGTAGAATGAGAATTAAGAGTACATTTTTAAAAGAAATTTTGAGAAAAAATGAAAAGATTGTAAAAATTATTAAAATTTTGTTCCAAATGAACCATTGAATATCAACTATTATGACAGAATTCCAGTTGTCTTATCTTTGTTACATATACTGACTCTTTTTTATGAATGTTTACTTCATTATGTGATTGGTGATTTTTGATGATAGTTATTTCCAGTGGGCATTGTCGTTCCTGGGAATACCATATTTTTTTAGATGTGAGCATGTACATGATTTTTTAAGCTTGTTCCTTAGAGGGCAAAACTCACTTAAAACACATGAGAATAAAACTTTTAATCTCCTACCTGTATTACTGGTAAGCTTGGGTTCCTCCCAGGTCACTCTCTCTCACCAGAAAAGTTTCCATGCCTTATTACAAGAGAATGAGCAGAGAATGCCTTAGTTTCTGAGTTATATGGATGCTTCATGCCTTTCAAGGCATGAGGACCTAATCTTATATTCTTATTAGGACATCTAAACCCATGCTCCAACACCATAAAGATTTAAATCTATATTGGAAAATGCTAGGCCCACCTGTCCAGCTATGCATTGATTTTGTATGCCTGCTTCATTAACAATTTTTTTCTTTTATTTCTTCCTTGAGCTCAACCATATAATATTTAATAGTTTTTATTTTTAAAGCATTCTTGTGTATTTGGAGTTCACTCTGCCATATTGACATGTATTCATCTTTGTATTTTCAGTGACTTCTTAAGTCTGCAGACTGTAGTTGCTCCTCAGTTGTTTGCTGAATTAATTATTTAATAAGTAAATAAAACCGATGTGAATGTCCTAAGTGCTGATGTTCATTTTAAGGGTAGAGAATAAGCACGGAAATGACCTATCTTAAATGATCAAGGAAAAAAATAATAGGAAGAAATAATGGAAAGTATGAGAGTATAAAAAAGCAGACAACAGAGAACTAAGGAATAACTTCTGTGATTTGTAAAATTTGCCTGAGATCTGACTTCTTTGGGAAAGTAAAAGCCACTATTATGATCCAAGGACCCTAATTTTGTCATACTGACACTTTACTTTTTATATTAAGTTTCTGTAGCATCACAAAACATACACTATGAAAATTCTGCCAAAAATGAAGAAAAATGTCATTGAAAATAAATAGTGGAAATGCCATCTAATGCAAATTTCTGATGGCAAATTCCTCTTCATGACACCTCCAGCTTGACAAATTTGGATTATACTGCAGATGTATAATCTTTTCAGCAATAATGTCAGTTTTCTCTCAAACAAACTATGAATTTACCACTTTCCAGATGTACAATTCCCTCTGGTTAATTCTTACAAAAATGGCTTTTGTTGTTCAAAAACAAACAAACAAACAAACAAACAAACAAACAGATAGAAAACAATACAAACACCTTTCTTTGTGTCTTTATTGTTTCACTTGATAAAAGGCAGTTTATCTACCTAGCACATACATTGCCTTTTCGGAGTATGGTGTGGCAGCCTAGTTTTTTTTTTTTTTTTAAATCTGCATTTGCTAAATTTAGTAAGAATGGTAAAATAATCCTTACTAGGAAAGTACATTATAACAATAAAAGAAAGAAGCATTCAGTTCTTTTCCTAACCAGTTCCAAATGTGCCTTTATGCCTATATTATTCTATAAACACCAGGGCAATAGTGCCAGCTGCTCTTGACTCTCAGAGGGCATGTATAATATTTGCTCTCATTCTGGCACCAGGCGCCACCCCAAAGGAAAGAAACTCGCACAAGGCAGAAGTAGACAGGCAGAGTTTCACCAGGGCCACGGATAAATATTAGGACCTGATAGCTATCTGCCGACAGTGAGTTCCTATAAATATAAAAAATTAGAATATAAAAAGACACTAAATTCAGACATAAGAACAGACTTTTGGACATTTTTCATTATATTCTGAAATCTCATTAGAATGATATCCAGAACTCTTGGCAATGATGCATTAAATACAAGTGAGGCAAAAAATAATAATAATAAATAAAAAAATGAGGCATTTAACTCCACGAATTGATTAATTTACACATGGCTTATACACCTCTGTTAGTATGGGCACTTTCTTTTGTATTATTGAATTTTTGTACAGCTAAAAACAGTGTATTAGCTTATGTTAAAGTCAGAAACATTATTAAGTACCATAAAATATGAGGTGTATATCTCACATTATTTTATGGTTTTATTTCAATGGTAAGATTGGACATTTTCTTCCTCTTAAAACAAACACAAAACAAAACTACACTCCCAAAAAAGACTAAGAAGTGCTATCTTGAACATCATTATTCCAACACTCTTGAACACTGACCACAAATTACAATATTACCATCTGATACTGAAAACAAACAAACAAACAAACAAACAAAAAACAACCCCCCCCCAAAAAAAAATGAATAAACAGGAGTACATCATCAGAAACTTGGTGAGCTACCAGATGATGATTGCCCAATGGGGCATCTGTATATTGTGGCAATACTTTGGTCTTTCCCACACTCACTTCACCTCTTCACTAATTCCATTCTACTCCCTACTTTGTTCTGCAATAAAACAATGTGCTGGTGAAGGGCAGAAAGATCACAACCCATTGAGGCCCCATCTAATATAATGAGACCATATGTTGGCACCTATAGAGCTAGCTGTCTACAGCAGAGAGACAAAACTCCATAAAATATTTTGGAAGAGAATCTAGATTTAAATCTTAGCCCTGACACATATGAGATTTGATGTTGGTTATTTAATATTTTTAAACCTCTATTTTTTTTAATCTGTAAAATAAGTATAATCACTTTGCTATTTCTTCCTCAATTTTTTTCGTTGTTTGTTTTTTTGTCACAATAGGGTGAGATAATGTGTGTGAAAACCTTTTTAAATTTGTAAGATTTACCTATTTTTGGAAGGTTTATATTGGTATATACTACTAACACTTAGAACTTCCTATGTGCCAGATACTGTTCTCAGTGTTTTAAATATTTAACTCATTTAATCCTCATAACAACCATGAAATATAGATGATTATTTTCCCCATTTGACAGATAAGTAAACTGAGATACTAAGACACTAAGTAACTCATCCATGTTTTAATTCTTGCACTATAGAGAAGTTTCCTGAATGTCACTGATTGAACTGGCACTATACTTAAGAAAATAGTGAACAGGACTCTAAATTGCTTGAGCTATAATATTTTGAAATATAAACCTCAAAATACAGTATAAGCCAATCTGAGAATAAAGTTACAAAAGAGACGCCAAAGTTTCCATTTTCCACATGGAAACAATGAAGGCTAGCCATGGAGGGACAAAGGTTAATGAGAGTACCCTGCTCTTGAATGGCCCATAGCTGCATAAAGGTGGACCTTTTAATCATCATCACTTTGTTAGTATTACCATAGTCCATGTAAACAACATTAGGGAAAAAAAGTGACGAAGAATATGGAAAATCCTATCCCACCACATCTTTTTTTAAAATTTTTTATTTTAATTAGTTTCAAGTACACCGTACATTGGTTAGACATCTATATAGTTCATAAAATGATTCCCCCAATTGCTCCCTTTCTCCCCTGACCCTCCACCTAGCCAATATATTAATGCTAACTACATTCCCTATGTCATGCTCCCTATCCACGTGACCATCCAGCAGCTACTAATTTTTACTTTTTTAACCCTCACCCCATTCTCCCAGCCTCCTAACCACCCCTTCCCTCTGTCTGTCATCAAATTTTCCACTATACTTGTGAATCTGTTTTTGATTAGTTTGTTCTTTTTAGTCCTTAGGTTCCGCATATAAATGAAATCATATAGTGTTTATCTTTCTCTGTGTGATTTCAATACCTTCTAGGTTCATCAAAGCAATATCTTTTTTCCATCCCCTTTTAGTCTGTGTGTGTATTTTAATCTGAAGTGAGTTTCTTGTAGGTAACATATACAGGGGTCTTGTTTTCTTATCAATTCAACCACTCTACCTTTTTGTCGGAGCACTTAATTCTTTTCTATTTGAGGTACTTATTGATGGAAATGTAGTTGTTACCATTCTTTATTTCTGTTTTTGATACCGTTTTTTTCTTCTTAAACAAATCTCTCGACACTTTCTGTAATACTGGCATGGTGGTGATAAATCCCTTTAGCTTATTTTTGTCTGGGAAGTTATCTATCCTTCAACTCTAAATAATGGCTTTGATGGATAAAGCATTCTTGGTTGTAGATCCTGGGTCTTCTTCACATTGTATATTTTGTGCCAAGCCCTTCTGTCTTACATAGCTTCTTTTGAGAACTCAGCTGCCAGTTTTATGAGTGTTCCCTTGTAGGTAACTATTTGCTTTTCTTTGCTGCTTTTAAGATTTTTTTCTTTGTATTTAACCTTTGGCATTTTAATTATGATATATCTTGGTGTGGGCTTCTTTGGATCTCTGGTTTTTGGGGTTCTCTGAGCTTCCTGGGGTTGTGAGTCCATTTCTTTCACCAGGTTAGGGAAGTTTTGCACCATTATTTCTTCAAATAGCTGTTCAACATCTTGTTTTCCTTCAGAAAAGCCAATCAGATGGATATTTGGATGCTTAATAGTGTCCCATATGCTCCTTATTTTTATAGTCTTTGCATCTTATCTCTTGCCATTCTTATTGATTGTCCTTGGCTTTCCCATCCTCTAGATAGGTCATTATACCCTCTTTATTCACTTGTTTATTCCTTTGTTTATTCCGTTTAATATACTTCTCATCTTAGATAATGTGTTCTTCATTTCAGACTGGTTCCCTTTTATAATTTCCATTTTCATTTTTACGTTTTTTTTTTTATCTCTTTGTTAAAGTTCTCACTGAATTCATCCATACTTCCCAAAAGTTCATTGAGCATCTTTATAACTAGTGTGTGAACTCTGTATCTGTTAGATTGCTTGACTCCATTATTTCTAGATCTTTGTTCTGTTCTGTCATATGATTTCTGCTTCTTTGTCTTCTCATTTTGGTTGCCTTTCTATGTCTGTT